>JAQPPZ010001102.1:1200000-1693053 GCA_028583015.1 Wollemia nobilis
CGAGGGGTACCGTAGCTTTTGTCTCGCCTGATCTCTTGCTTCCATTAGGGGTTGAGAGGTGAGGGGTCCTTGCTCTTGCCCTTGGTTGCAAATAGTCTTTTAATCGGGCAGTGTTCGTCGGCTCCGATACTTGAGCTGGCTCCTCTTCTGGTGGCGCAACTGCCTTCTCACTCAACAGTCTGGGATTAGAAGGCATCTTGAGTGGTTCCATCTGAACCGGATCGACCTCGATTGGCCTTTTGCCTGTCCTCATCAAAATGGAGACCCGCTCGATAGGGGGAATCATGAAATTACGATCATCTTCCCTTATCATATTTACCTGTCCGCCAGGCGCATCGTCTGCAAGTGTTTGCACATAGTTCAGATGAACCATGCAAGTTTCCTCGCCATGCGGGTCGTTGCAGGTGGAGCACCAGTAGGCTTTGTCGGATGAACCAACCTCATCGCACTCTAGCATCGCGGAGTTTCTGTCCTGAGGTCTTTCGATGGAGGCAGCTTGCTCCCTTGTGATCGGGGGCGAAAATCTCCTTGGCGGATAGCTCTGATCCCTGAATTGGCTTTTCTTCATGATAGCCATATCGTTCGCCATAGTTTTCATAAACCCATACACATCTCGCAACTCTTTGGCCTGATCCGCATTTAGAGATGCCTGAGCCGCAGGCGCGGGTAATGGTAACGGTGCCAATGGTGCAGGCAACGCTGGATACTGAGGAGGAGTTGGAAGCTGAGGAACTACGGGGTTTGGATAATGAGGAGTCGGTACCTGAAATTGCGGAGTGGGTACCGCTTGATTTTGTGGGTTGGGAGCCCACGACTGATTGGGGTACATCTGAGGTGCATAGGAAGCGGATGCGCTTGGATACATATTTTGCGGGAAATACGGGTAAATCGGTGTAGTCGCTTTCAGAGGCAACTTCCCGATGGCTACCAAGTCGGCTTCCGCCTTCTGTGCCTGTTGGTACAATTCCGTAAAGGAGTTGACGTTAGCATGCCGAATACTCATGCTAATATCAGAGTGGAACGCTCTGAGGTAATAGAACGCCGCTTGCTCAGTTGTCGGCCGAAGACCGTCGGTGACTCTCTACCAGGTTTGGGCAAACCTAACATTGAAAATAGCTATTTCCTCTTGAGGGTGCCTTTGGATAGAGGTGAACTGGTGCAGCAGGGAGAAGAGGTCTGCTTGTTCGTTGAAGCCCCTTATAAGTTGTCCAGCCAGTTGGTCCCATGAGGTGATGGTACCGGCCGGGAGTGATCGGTACCAGTAGAGGAGCTTACCTCTTAGTGAGAGAACCAACAACTTCACCATAACGTCTTCTTCGGTGATCTGGTGGGTCGTTGCTAACCCTGAGACATCTTGAATGTGCTCATGCGCCGTCTTTCCCATAACGTCGTAAGTAGGTAAGGCTTTCAAAGCAGCGGCCGATACTGAGTGCTGAGACTGCAGGGCAAGAGGGCTCGTATGATTCCAGGTCGGGAACTGCCTGGGCGGAGTCGGCTACGTCATCTAGGGTGGCGGATTTACGTGGATCGGCGGTGTCGGTAGAACTTGCTGTGACGGAACAATAGGGACACCCGGAGCGCTTGGTGGAACGTTAGGTGGAACCCAAGTATTCTGATGATCCGGGGAATTCGATGGAACTGGGGGCAAGCTAGTTGTTGTGCTGTCGGGAGTCGGAGTCCGTGTAGCAACAACAACTTCCTGTGAAGATCAACCGTCCAACGGGATATTTGGCCTGACCACTCTAAGATGCTCTCTTAGAGCGTCGATGTCAAGCTCGAGGAACTCAACTTCTTCTTCTGTGTTTCTAACCTGCCACCTCGTATGCATGAAGGCGTGATCTTTTAAGTTGGTCTGCGAGGTTCGGAGATGGTTGAGTTTGTATGAGTCTCCAGATGTTCGGATTTGTCAGTAATAAGACAAACATCAACTTCTTACTACTGCTTTTGCAGTGGAACGTTTGGGTCCCATCGGGCGTGCAAGAAACTGTTAGTCAGAGATCTGCCTTAGGTAAAGGTTTATTTGTTTGTGCGCCCTAGACCCGGCCAACATTGAAAGGCCGAGAGGAAGAAATGCCTCTCGTGTCAATCTCCAGAGAGGGGCTGGTTCCCTTGCTATTCTAATTGGGGGATTTGAGATTAAGGAACTGGAAAGGAATGGGAAATGACTGAAAGGGATGGGAAATATGGCCACAGGCTAGATAGAACAAGGGTGATGGACTAACAACACGATAACTCTACTGCACTCCGAATCAAATAGCCCTCAAATATAGACAACTAACAGAAATTAAAACTAAACATCTAACACGCGTAATCTCCAGGGCTACTCCAGAGGTTCACGTTTTATCAGAAGCTAAATCCAGATATTAGAAATCAATCCTACAGACAAACCAGAGAACTTAATAGAAGACAAGCAATAGAAGACACATAAAATAGAAGTCCAGAGTTAGAACCAGACATCAGCTGTATTGATAGCAGAATTCGGGTTATATCAAGCTTCTTGCAAACATTCATGGTTTAGAAGAAAATAACAGGCTTATATAGAGAATTCTGCCGCTTGAAATATTAAATGCACACCTACAAAACATGGCGATGGCAGCCAAGATAAGAGTTACAAGAGAGTACAGTCATGAAACATTAATCAGGCATGGCTGGGACTGATGACTCCTTGAAAATGCAGTTGAACTCCTTCAATGCCCTAACAGGCTTGGCTTGTTGGCGCTGCCTCCTCACTCGCGGGGACCGCTTCCGTGGAAGATAGACTTGAAATCCCGGAACGTCCAGTCTGGAAGCTTCTCAGAATGGCTGCGCTTGGTCGGATAAGGATGCACCTTAACTTGTTGATGTGGAGCGCAGCTAGGAAAGACCAGCGCCAGAGTTGACGGGTTCGGAGGTGAAGCGCAACTAACTCATTGCGCAGCTGCCTGGCGCAACAGAAAAGAAGCGCAAGGTCTTTAGTTTCTTGGGACGTTTAAAAGTCAACAGGTAAAGCGTACTGAAATGAAGCACAAATGCCTTGCGCAACAGAAAAGGTGCGCAACAGCCTGGGCATTGAGAGGGGCGCTGGGGTTGAAAAGTCAAACACCCAAGCGCTCTGGAATGGTGCGCGAATGCCTTGCGTTGGAGAGATGGAGCGCAACAGTCTGGACATCGGGATTTGCGTCTCTGTTGAAAAGTCAACCGCTGAAGCGCACGAACTGATCGCACATTTCTCTTGCGCAACAGAAAAGGAGCGCCACGCCTGGACGCCTCGAAAACTGTGTCGGGGTTAACTGGTCAGCAAGCAAAGCGCAATGGAGTGGAGCGCAAGCGCCTCGCGCTCGAAATGAAGTGCGCAATTGCCTGGGGCCTCGGGAATGATGCCAAGTTTGAAAAGTCAACCAACACTATGCACTGCTCTTGCCTTGCGCTTGAAATTAAGTGCGCAACTGTCCGGAGCCTTGGAAACTGTGCTGGGGTTGACTGGTCAGCAGGCAAAGCGCAATAAGATGGTGCGCAACAGCTTTGCACACTTAAGATGGTGCGCAATAGCTTTGCGCACTTAAGATGGTGCACAACAGCCTCGCCTGCACTTAGTAATTTTCTCACGTCGATGTTGGGTGCTGCGCTTTGACCGGTTAACAGGTGTTGCGCTCCCGAGGAAGGGCGCAAAGGAGTTGCGCCTTGCTTAGTGCGTTCCTTGAAGTCGAGCTTATTTGTTTTTCTGTTCCAAAGCAGGGCTGCGCTCTTCCTTGGTCCTTGGGATAAAATTGCATCAGGGGACTTGGCACAAAACACCATCTCCGTCCGAAAGATGATTTTCTTGCATGGTCAGTAAACAGAAACAACTGCACACTGCTTCAGGCGTTGTAGAAAGAGTTTGATAGTAAAACTCAGGAGAGAGAAAAATGCATTCGAATAATGAGAACAAATTTTATGAGGAGCAAAAATTACTGGAAAGCTAAATATACACCATGTTGCAGAAGTGACAACAGGATGTTAAAGCATATAATCGAAGATTGAAGTAGTTGACTAACAAAATGAAAATGCAACCAGTTCATGGACCAATCAGGATAGGGTTCATTGATGGACTATTACCCAAGTATAGGAAGAAGATGAAGGTAGTACCTTCTTCAACATATGTTGAAACTTTAGAAAGAGCAAAGAACTTTGAAAGCGAGTCAAAGCAGACAGTGGTTGGGATTGTAGGACACCCCAAGAAAAGAATTTGATAAAATGATGGAGTTTAAGGGGGAAACTAAGAAATATTGGAAGGATATATGGTGTATTGATTGCAAGACCCAAGGACATACTAATGTTAATTGTCCTAGGAAAGTATATTGTAATGTATGCGATGTATTGGGACATGAAATTGTGGATTGTCCTTTTAATTTGAAAGGAGCCAGGCACCAAACTCCAACGGTGCATGAGCAAGAAAAAAAACCGTCGAGGAGGCAGACCATATCAAGGCAATCGACAAGGAGGTCAAAGTCAGTTGCAGTATGATTTGAGAAGGCAGACCAATCATACAATGTCGCATTTGCCAAGAGTGGGGGCATTTTGCGAAAAATTGTCCAGCCCCCCAAACAAATGAGACAACAGGGAATAATGTGATGCGCATGTGCCGATGGTGTGGTCCAAGTAACCACAAGGAGGCTAACTGCCCAAAGAAGGCGAATACAAGTAACTTACAGAATGCCAATTTTTTTGACATTGACGTACCCCCAAGGGGAAATGAAGAAAAGGAGAAGGATATATTGGTCGTGACAAGGAGTCAGACCAAGAAAGACAATTACCTCGAACCTACCAAAGAGAAGGAAAGATAGCATGCGACTTGGAAGGTAATTGGAGAAGAGGTAGAGAAAGCTAAATAGGAAAGATTAGCGGAATAGAAAGAGTTGAAGAAGCCAAGGGGCTTAGAAGAGAAAGGTTCAACGCAAAGACTAGCACCGCAAGTTTTGATTACCATTGTGGAGGTCAAGGTGGCATGTTTGATAGGATCTATACTAGCATTACATGCGGTAGTGGGAGAGGAATTATAGCCCCAAAAGGTGATAAAAGCACAAAGCTAGCTAGTAAAGGAAGTCGAGAAGGATCACTTTACTAATCCAACAATATTAATAATCAATGTTGGGAAAAACCAACATTAGTTAACATGGAAATACTGGAACATAAATTAACACAAGTAATTGTGCACGGAGGGTCCAGTGTTGATGTACTACTAGAGAAGACTTGGAAAGAGATTGGAGCTCCATTCCTATAGGCACCTACTTTTAAATTGTATGGTGCCAATCAGTATGGAGTAGAGATGAAGGGAGTGTTGACGACCCAAAAAGTAAGAATAGCTGACCAAGAATTCATCTTGGATTTCGTTATGATTACAATGCAAAAACTAGCATACGATGCATTGCTAGGCAAAGGATGGCTAAGGTTGGCCAAAGTAAATCACGACTGGGAAAAGGATCGGTTAACATTTAAGAAAGGACAACATAAATATATGATCAATTTGAGAGTTCAAATGATCAGTGAAGATGTGGCTACAACTGATGAATCAGGAAGCTCCTTAGAAGAGGAAGAACAGTATGAGCCAAATGAGGAAGGGATGTTTTACCTAGAGGAACGTAGTGAAGATGAGAATTGATCTAATAGAGGACTTCTCCACTGGCAAATGGAGTAGTATGAATGTTTCAGCCCACCTGCCTCTGTATGCAAACAAAGGAGACTTAAGAAAACCAAGATGGAAAAGAAGTCAACAAGGGAGTATTGGAAGAAGAAAAGGAGAAATGGACATTTGCAAAATATACAGTGAGTGATGTAGAAATAGATGCCAAGCCAACACATCTTGGGGATGTGGAAAAGGCCAAGGTAAAACTAGAGAGTATAAAATATGAAGGACCAAAGATGGTAGAGGTGAATTTAGGAACGGATGATAACCAAGAATGATCCATTGCAGGGACGACTGGGACCTTGTATTGAAAGCAACAACTTTTAAAATCTTCTTACAATACAAGGATGTCTTCACTTGGACATACAAAGATTTGAAAGGGATACCATCAAAAGTATGTGTTCACAAGATCTCATTAGTTCTAGGAGCCCAACCAGCGAAGAAGGCCCTATAGAATGAATCCAAAGAATGCGGCTTTGGTAAATGCAGCAATAGAAAAGATGTTGGATGTCGACATTATCTTCAAAGTCACAATGAGCGACTGGGTATCACCCATCATGGTTCTCTTGAAAATCTCATGGTTCTTCCTTGAAGAGAAGTAGGCGAAAAAAATAAGTAATTCTGCTTCTTGCAATACTTAACATAACATGAACATATATCCTCTTTCATCTCCATCCCGGTTGTTCATCTTCATTGTATATCCTCTTGCTCCCTCTATAGATATAAAGCATGCTTCTAATCGTTTTATATAGTTATTGTAATGTTTGATAAAGGAATAAGCATCCACAAAGTATCTTCTCTTGAGGGGCACGCCGACAAATAAGGAGGCGTACAGACTCGACAACCTCACTGAAATGCTTGTCATTCTTTTAAACTCTTTTATTAGTAGATTCCTTTGGTGGGGATTACTTTCCTTGATGGTGATCCCTTTTTGTGTGGCTCTATTAAATTAAAGGGGTTCAGTTTATTGGATTCTTGTTAATGTTTGATGGGAAGCTCTCTATCTATGAGCAAGCACATATAACCAAAAGAGTGGTAAGCTGAGTATGACTATAATAGGTGATATTGAGAATGAACTTTCTTTTTCCCCTTTTTACTTTTCACATGCAATTTCAATTCTGTCCTTTTCTAATTGTTTGTCTTATTCTTGTCCTGTGTTGTTTTTTATCTCATTAAGTATCACAATTTCCATCATTCACACTTTCAACACATACCTACAAAGATGCACATCTTTGATTGCATCATCAAACCCACAGTCCTTTATAGATTTTAGATTTGGGGTCCGAGTCTAGGGTGTGTTGATTGGGCTTGCATTGAGAGTGTCTAGATTATTTTGCTTTAGCTATTTATCCAATGTAAAAGAATAATTCCCCATTGTATTGTTCATACTGAGTTTGACGTTCATCCTCTTCGTCTTGAGAGCATCTTTAAAATTATTGTTCAACTTCATCGCCTTAGATCCATGGGTGACTGCACCTTAGGCCAAGAGAGATACCCATATTTGGCACTTTGATCCTTAGAATGCATTATCTCTAGGGGCTCTTTTGGTCCTCAATGTGGATGGTACATATGTGTTGATTGGGCTTGCATTGAGAGTGTCTAGATTATTTTGCTTTAGCTATTTATCCAATGTAAAAGAATAATTCCCCATTGTATTGTTCAGACCGAGTTTGACGTTCATCCTCTTCGTCTTGATAGCATCTTTAGAATTATTTTTCAACTTCATCACCTTAGATCCATGGGTGATTGCACCTTAGGCCAAGAGAGATACCCATATTTGGCGCTTTGCTCCTCAGAATGCATTACCTCTAGGGGCTCTTTTGGTCCTTAATGTGGATGGTACTCAGAAGTTATTTCTCTTTTCTAGTGAGTTGGCATCTCCATAGATCAATTACCTCCTTTCAAATACTCTTTAAATGCTCCTCCCCACCTTCTTTCTGAAAAGAGGGTAATTAATACAACAGTCAAAGAGAATGTTTACCGATAATATATTTTGATCACTTGGGTTACTCCATCTCAACCTCTTAGTCTTAAGTTGGCCTTTTACACTAAGCATTTCATGAGGATTAAGAATGGCATTATTACCCATCTTAATTATGTTGAGCAACATTGGACACACAACCTTAGGATTCCTCTTGGTCAACTTAGAGTATGCTCGCATCAGTTGCGGGTGGAGACAGACCACCATGTTCCCTAAGAGGATAGGGTACATTGTCATTGCTTTATTCAGGAGGTGGAGATTAAAAACCATTTCATCTTCAAATGTCCTATATATTATGAGATTTGAGGGAGGTATTATTCCTTGTATAGAGACTCAGGTGGATTGCTTGCCACTTCTTTCAGCTATCTTGACCAAGGATGCTTGGCTCTTTACCTTAGGTAAGCTATGTCTCTTTTGCGTTAGTTATAAATGAGAGGAAAACTACTACTTGACTGATCACCTCATTCTTTCACCCCATATCTATAGTCGAGGGTAATAATTGCTCATTGGAAGGTACAACCGTTTAAAATATTAATGACAGATCTATGCACCCTTGTCTACATACAAGAGTGGTTACTAGGGCTTCAGTTCTTTATTCTTGCTTGCGACATGACAAGATTGCAATTCTTCAGGGTTTTGACCACCAAGTACAACTTACTAGTTTCTTGTCCCCTTCTATTGGTTCCACAACCATGGATGCTAGAAGAGTCTTGAGGGGTCAAACTTCGTGTCCTCCCAAGATCATCCAAGCAGACCCTCTTACCATTCCCTTGGGAGCATCATTAGATCCTATGTTGGCCCTTTTCGGATAGTTAGTGACAGGAACAACTGTGCTTCTACTTTACATCCCACTATAGATTAATGTTAGCACTTGGATCCATTGGAGCTCCTTTCTATCTCCGTTGTACCTCAACTTGTAGATCTCTCTCAATCATTACTGTTAGCATGTTAGAGTTTGGGTAACCCTCGAGGCTATAATATTATGCTATACAATTGTTTCATTTTAGAATAGTTTACACTAAGATTCTTTATTCTAGTTTAGCTTATTTTGGAAGTACTTTGTGGTTACTACTATTCATTGTAATTTGTAACAGCTCTTTTCGATGAGTCCCATTGGCCTACTTTTTGCCCATCTGTGGACATTAATAGAATTATCTTATCCGAGTGAATTAAACTGGATTTATGCTGCTATATTATTAAAGTGTTTGCATACTGATTTTTGGAATTGTAGTGTTTCAATTCAACTTCCTTTTCGAGAAGTAAATCTCTATAAATAATGCTTCAAATCAATGTGCTTTGATTTTGTATGAAAAATAGGATTTTTAGTCATTTGAATTGCACTTGTGTTGTCACAAAAAATGGTAGTTGGTCTTTCTTGCTTTTCACCAAGGTCTTCTAGGATCCGCCTCAACCACACTGCTTGTGTGCTTGCTGATGTAGCTGCTATATACTCATCCTTTGTTGTAAAGAGTGCAACTATTGTTTGTTTCTTTGAACTCCAAGTTACCAATTCATTTCCCAAAGAAAAGCAATTTCTTGATGTAGATTTCCTATCATCAGTTGATCCTCTTCAATCTGAATCTTTGTATCTAACGAACTCAATCTTATTTGCTGAAGTATAATGGATTTCATAATTTAAAGTTCCTGTCACACACTTCAAAATTCTCTTAGCTGCTTTCATATGTTTTTTTGACGGCTTACTCGTGAATTTTTGAAACCAAGAAGACTGCATATGCAATTGTTATTGTCAAATACATAAGGTTGGCAATCAAAGTTCTGTGCTTCCTCTTATCCACTCTTCCACTTCCATCATCCTTGCACATTTTTTTACATTGTGCAAGTGGGGTAGCAACAACTTTGCAACTTTCCATGCCAAACTTCTTCAATATATCATGTGCATATTTAGATTGCCAAATGAATATTCCATCATGTGTTTTATGTACCTCCATGGCAAGAAAATAATGCACCAAACCCAAATTGCTCATTTCAAATTCTTGCATCATGGCTTGCTTGAACTCTCTCTTCATTCTTGATGAGCTTCTTGTGAAAATTATCATCAACATACAAGCAAACAATCAAAATATCATCACCTTCCCTTTTATAGTACAATGTGGGCTCATTCATACTTCTCACAAATCCACACTTCAAGAAGTATGCACCAATTATTGAGTACCATGCCATTGGTGCTTGTTTCAGTCCATGTAATGTTTTTTTTTTTCTTTAACTTGTAGATATGTCCTTTACCTTCCATTTAAAATCCTTGTGGTTGTTCTGCATATACTTCTTCAATCTTCCCATTCAAGAATGCACTCTTTACATCAAGTTGATGTTCAGTCCATCTTTTTCGGGCAGCGAAGGCTAAGACCATTTTTATTGTGTCATGCCTTGCAACAGGTGAATATGTCTCATCATAATGTAAGCTAATTTGTTGTGCATACCACTAGTCTTGCTTTGTGCCTTTCAATTGATCCATCACTATTATACTACTTTGTCTCAAACACCCACTTCACTCTAGTCACCTCTTGTTCTTTGGAAGTTCATACAACTCCCAATAATCATTTTTTGTTTCAAATGTATTTAATTCTTGTTTCATGGCTTTGGTCCATACCTTGTGTTGGGCTCTTTCTTCAAAACTTGAGGGCTTTAGTTCAATATTGGATAATAGCGCATGGTTCACTATATGATCTTCTTGTTCCTTTTGCTTTTGTGCTTAGGCTTGTGCTTCTTTTCTTGTGAACATCGTATCAAAATTCTGATTCAAAATTTGGCAGCTTGGATGTGATTATAATGTTCTCTTCCCTTTTATGCTTATCTTTGGAGAAATGCTTGTGCCTCCACTTGATGTTTGTGACACACCAAAATCTTCAATTATGATTGTCTTCTCAGTGTTTTCTGCTTCTTGCCCATGTATTACCTCTTCATCAAAAATTACATCTCTAGACACAATGCATTGTCTAAATATGGGGTCATAACATTTATATTCCTTGCTTTCTTTAGAATAACCAGCAAAAATGCATGCATGGCTCTTTGGATGTAACTTCATCCTTTTCTTATCTTCAACAAAGCCAAACAACCAAACGCTCTCAAATGACTTAGCAAAGACTTATTTCCATACCATGCCTAAAAAATGCATGCTTGACTCTATGGATCTAACTTCATCCTTTTCTTATCTTCAACATGAACATAAGCCAAACAACCAGTCACTCTCAGGTGACTTACCAAAAGCTTCTTTCCATACCATGCCTCATGAGGAGTCATATTCTTTACTGCAATTGTGGGACTTCTATTGAAGATGTACATTGATGATGCAACTGTTTCAACCACAAATGATTGCCCAAACCTTTTGCTATTGCCATGCTTCTTGCCATATCTATGATTGTCCTATTCTTCCTTTTTGCCACTCCATTTTTCTGAGATGTGTAGGCTGTTATCAATTGTCTTCTTATTCCATGCTCATCACAAAATTGATTGAATTTCTTGGAATAATACTCACTACCATGATCAATCCTTAATGTTTTGATTCTATATCCACTTTCATTCTCTACTATGGCTTTGAAGCTCTTGATTACATTAAATAAATCATTCTTATTCTTCACAAAATGTACCCAAGTTTTTTTTAAGTATGATCATCATTGAAATTGATAAAGTAGAAGGATTTGCCAACACTTGGTGTGTGCATTGGACCACAAATATCTGAATGAATCAGCTGCAATGTATATGATGCTCTCCATGATCTTCCTTTTTGAAAGCTCTTTCTATGATGTTTTCCCATTGTGCAACCTTCACACACTTCACTTCTTGCTTCTACACAAGGCAGTCCATGGACCATTGCTTTTGCATTCAACAAATACAAGCTTCGAGAATTCAGGTGACCATAATTTTGGTGCCATAACCAGTTGTTATCCTTGATGGCTGTATGACACAAATTGCTCTCTTCTCCGCCAAGCTTCAAATTATTCTGTCTTGTGTCATAGGTACAACAGCCATTGCTTGGTTGCCATATGCTTTATCATAGATGATGTGCTTCTTATGCTCAAACACTAGTTTGTGGTTTTTCTCCACAAGCTGCCCCACAGTCAACAAATTTTGCTTTAATCCTGGTACGAAGGAACTATATGGGATATTTTTCTTTCCATCTTTTGTGTCAATTTGTGAAGTCTCTTTTCCTTCAACCTCCAATGCTTTATTGTCACCAAATTTCATCTGGCTCTTGAACGAGGCATCCAATTCCAAAAACAACTCCTTATTACCAATCATATGTTTTGAACAATCGGAATCTAAGTACCAAGACTCTTTAGTTGAAACTTTTGCCACATTACATGACATGAACATATTTTTTGAGCTTTCACCTTCCTCATGTGAAAAGTTTGCCTTTATTTTACATTCTCTTTCATAGTGGCCATACCTTTTGTAACAATGACATTGAACATTCCTCTTATCCATAGATCTGCCTCTACTACCATAGCCTCTTCTTTTTGTATAATGCTGATTTTGCTGCTCCCCTCTTTGATCTTGGGAATTTAAGCTTAAGCTCGCCCCATTGTTGTTTGACACTCTTGCCTTGGAAGCAAAAGCTTGCCCTAATTTTTTTTGTTCTCTATTTTAATTTCCTTCTTCATGGGACATAGGTGATCCAAAAAATTCATCAAACTCAACTTCTTCAAATGATTATTTTCTTTAATAACCATTGCACAATTGTTCCACTTTGGTGTAAATGTTCTTAGCACCTCTTTGACTACATCTCGTTGTGCTGCTATCTTCACCATAGATACCCATTTTGTGCATAATGTCATGCACCCTCACATAATAATCTACCACATTCTCATTGCCCTTCATTGTTAGATTTTTATATTCTCACTTCAATGTTGGTAACTTTATTAATTTCACTTAAGCAGGTCCTTGATATGCTGTCTTCAAGTTGTCCTAAGCTCCTTTTGCAGTCTTGACATGCGATTCTTGGCTGCTTGTATTGGATACAAAGCTAAGGCATCTTTTCTTTGTGCTTCCTCCATATCCTTTTTTTCTATGGCTGATAAAATACTCCAATTTGCAGGTTCCTTTATCTATTTTCCACGAAACCCCACACTTCCTTGGCAATCAGCAAAGTCCTCATTTTTATGCACCAATAATCATAATTTTTTCCTTTAAATTCTGGGATGAATAGTGAAACATTACCATGAGCCATGACAACTAAAACAATACCGTATGAAGGTTTCCTCCACAAACTTGAATTTTGAATTCTTTGGTTAAAGAGAATCAAATCCTCACACTCTTTGTTTCTCCAATCTCCATTCTCCAAGCTCTGATACCAATATGTATGATGTGTCGACACTCTAAAACAAAGATTAACACAACATAGAAAGGAGAAATTGAAGAAAAAGTGAAATTGCACAAAAGGACTCCGATAAACACTTCATCAAACTTCAGATATGTACATTCTGCTTTGTTACAATGCCCTAGAATTTTATATATACAATAGGATGTCTTTTGGTTGTCTCAAGAGTCTTTTGGTGCTTCACACTCTTCAAATCTGGGTGAGAATATTTCTCTTTTTTTTTTTTTTTTGTTTTTTTCACTTTCAATTCTAATGCTATATTATAAACCTCTCTTATCATCAACAATAAATCATTCACCACTATGTAGAAATATCAAATAGTCATCCACAATAACAATCCACACGATAAAGGAGATAGATAATACCCTTGTCGTAGGGCAACACCAAGGATACTCCTTAGGGAAGGAACCACTCCACAAGATCTCCAGCTTCATGAGACAAGACTCTTACAAAGAATACTTCCTATGACTTGCTTTACAATTGGGGGTACATCTTTCTTTATACAAGAATGTGATGGTTCACCTTCCATGAGTTAGAAGGTCACCAATGTGGTGATTCACCTTCCATGAGTTACAAAGTGCATAATATTATAATATGACACTGTTATATATTATTATTATTTTATGGGTGATCCATGCCATAATACAATATTATATTATATCCCCACATTCATATACTTAGGTACTTGACATGCTATCCTATTCTGATTTTTGTCTTATTCTTGTCCTGTTCTGTATTTTTGTGTCATTCAGTATCACAATTTCCAACATTCCCAAGGGGCTGCCTTGCATTTACTATTATGGGAAGCGCTGTCAATTTTGTTTCTAAAGAAATCTAATGGCATTAGCTCAACCGGGCAGATACCTCAGCATTCAAGGAGGAGACCTAGGTTCGAATCTTGCCAAGCGATACATGGATAATATCCAAGCTTTGTTGTCCACTATGTGGTGATGATGTAATACGGGTGGAGCCTGTTTCAATTTCATATAACGAATTGAAAAAAATTCTGTTTGTAAAGAGTACTTTCTATGCTTCCAAGCCTTGCAATATCTTGGCAACCCATTTAGTTGCCAATGACTTTCTTTGTGTGAAGGGGTCTAGTATGCCAAGCCCACTATTTTTCTTAGGAAACTTCAATTTGTTTTTGAAATTTTGCAATCATCCAGTCCCACATGGACCAGGGAGAAATGTTGATACCAAAAGGAGTGCCAAGTTGCTTTATTATTGCCAATTTTGAATTGCTTTCCAAGAAGGGGGCATATTACTCATAGAGTTAGAGGAACAATATAGTGCTTTAGTCTTAAAGACACAAATTTTGGAACTTGAAACATCACAACACAACTGCCTAATTTCTTGGGCTGAATTCATGAACTCTTTGCAGTTCTAAAGAAAAACCATAGAATCTGAAATGCATGCTTCTCACTGAGAATTGAGTGTACGAGAAGCATTGGGTAGTTTGATGCCCTCTGCCAACTTTTTCAGATTGTGCCTTTCTCAATAAATGCCCTAAAGCATCAACAACTACACATACAAGAAGGGAGCGACAGGGTATCCTTGTCTGATGGATCTTTGCACCTGAATTTTGGGGAAAAAATACAATTCCCTTGCACCTGAAGAGAAATATGATGACAAAATTTTGTATCAAAACCCAACCATCTAAACATCTTAAGGAGAAAGTTTCAACGAATCCTATTGTAGGCTTTTTCAAAGTTTATTTTCACAATTACAACATCTTGGCCAGATACCTAGGTGCAATGAGAAGTCTCCCATGTCAATATCAGACTGTTCAAAATATACTGTACTTATATAAATTAGTTTATACCATGCTAACAATTTTTTGTGCTATGGGTCTGAGTGGAATTGCAAGTGCTTTGCCAATAATTTTATAAGACAATCACAAGAGGTATAGGTCGCCAGCCAGTAATGATCAGATGCGTGCTTAGATGCAAAGATTTTGTCTTGTTGAAGAACCCTTGAGACATGAATTTTTATGTACGAGGAGGATTAACCCTCGTGTGTTCCAATTCAAACAATTAAAATTCATTGACTACTTGTAGGAAGGATCTGCTTGACCTTGTCAAATAATATATGGAATTGATTACTTAGATTAGAATCTCTTGCAAGTGTGGTACTAGGGCCAGAAGGGGGTGAAAATGACCAAAATTGTGAATGAGTGTAGATTGGAAGGGAGGATGTTTTGATGGGGTGGGATGGAAGAGAGAGGTGCATGTCTGGGGGATCAAAAGATTTGGACCAGTTCTTTCATAGATCTTTTACCTCGTGTAGATGAGTGCTCGGTTTGGTACATAAGAGAGAAGTGCCCCCGTTTCTTGGCTAGGACATTTGAAGGGTAATTTTTGCTAGGACATTCCATATGATTTATTAGTTTCCTCAAGTGGCTTGGGGTCTTTCAATGCTAGAGTTGGCTTCCATTTGCAGGGCATAGGATTTTGTTGCCGTCTTAGTGTACCAATTTTAGTGGCCATAGCCTCCATTTGCCTTTTTCCTCTAATTGTTTACTGACAATCATGGATAAGATGGTTGACCTCATGGCAGTAAAAATATGCAAGGGCAAGTTAAGATAATTTAGGGGTTGCAAATTTGGAACCTAGCATTGAAAATTTCCATGGATGAAGGGGTTTGGATATGTCCATCTCAACACACGGCTCTAGGATGCGATTTTAGATAAAAAAATTGTCCCTTATTTCCACAACACCAAATCACCTTGTCAATCTAGGAAGCGATTGAGGGTAAAATAGGTCTCAAGGATAGATTCAAGAATGGACTCTCAATCCAGAGGGGGTTTTGAGCACGACATAGGTCCTGTTGCCACATTTGGCACGGGGTGCCATGTTTTCAGTTTTGTAAGTGACCTGCTCTTTTCCTTCCTTCCTCTCTTTCCCTTTCTTCATTTCTCTCTTTCTCCCTCTTCTTTGCAGTCTTATTCCTCCCTCTTCCCCTTAAACTTCCCCCAGCAAAGTTTCCAGAAGTGTTCCCTGAAAATGGTTAAGTGTCAGGGCGCACCCCGACTTCGCAGCGAAGTCGGAGTGCGCCCTCCAGTTGGAGCGCAGTAGGGACAGTGCGAAGTGTGACAAAACAGGAAAATGAGCGAAATTTGACTAAGTGTTGGGGCGCAACCCGACTTCGCAGCGAAGTCGGGGTGCGCCCTTCTTCTGGGCGCACTAGGGAAGCAGTGCGGCAGAAAATCAGCTAAGTGTTGGGGCGCAACCCGACTTCGCAGCGAAGTCGGGGTGCGCCCCCTCTCCAGTGCGCAGTCCGAACGGCGGGGATGACAGCAAAGTACCGGTGCGCAACCCGACTTCGCAGCGAAGTCGGGGTGCGCCCTCTGACCGGTGCGCAGTTGGGCAAGCAAGTCCAGAAATTGACTAAGGCACGGAGGCCTCCCCAACTGCGTTGTTTTCCACCTGCGCAACCCGACAGCGCTCCGATCCCGGGCGAAGTTGGATAAACTGCCTTTCAAGGCAGCATGTGTCATTCATCAACATCTGACAAGTGTCCAACTTCGGGATTCGAGCCGAGACATGACCGGGAAAAGGACAAAGCATGGGCTGCACTATCTACGCCAACTGCCATCATTTAAAGCTGATAAGAAGTTCCATCCGCCACAACTACCCGCACTCCTGCTGACCAAGGGTTTGACCCGACACACCGCCACATGGCTGTACATCTTTCAGGGAGACCATGCCGCAAGTACAGTCCTGCCCGACAGAAGTCAGCATCAGCAGCTCCTCAGCCGCTTGTGTCAGCTAATGTTTGGTCTGGGACTTTGTGCCCGAGAATGTAATCGGGGGGAACTTGAGGCTATAAATAGCCATGTAATTCATTGTAAAGGTGGTGGAAGGGGAATATATTGCTAGGGAACCATTGTAGCTGTGCGTTTGCCTCTAATACAAGCATATACTTGGCTCTGCTTACTGTCTTTTATCTTGTATGCTGCCTCTCCTTGTCATTTCTGCCTCATGTTTCTTGTATCATTGCTTACTGTTGTACTGAACTCTGGACTCCGGTATTTGATGATCAAGTATTCCTGGAATGCATAGATAGAGGATACATAGGATTAATGATAGTTGTAGTTTCAATGTGTGCTTTGTAAAGGAATGTTGTTAGTAGCGGTGATTGATTCGTTGTCGTGCTGCTTATTCCCCCCACCCAACTCCAATCACATTTGGATTCTCTTTCCGCACTTTTATCTCTTTCCCTGCACTCTTATCTTAACACTAAAAACCCCACCGGAAGCCGGCCTTCTCCGGAGATTGGCACGGAAGGCATTCCTTCCTTCCGGCCTTTCAATACGGTGGGCGAATGCGGGCGCAATAACAACAAATCCTTTCCTCATGGCAGATTCGTAACCAACAGTTTCTGCGGCACGCCCGGTGGGACATGGTAGTTTCCCACCCCCAAACAGAATCGAAGCACGAGTGCTCGCTTCATTGCTGTTAAAAATCAGAGCACCTGGCGACTCTGCACGTACCTGAATACTCTCTGAGTCCGTAAAGACCGGTCCTAACGCCTTCATGCAAACGAGAAGGTGGCGAGCAAGGAATCCGGGAAACCCGCCTGACTTTTACGAAATTGACATTGACGCTCCAGGCGAGCGCGTCAGGCTGGCTGATTACCAAGCTCGCGTGGAAGAAATTCAAGAGGCCGAGGCTGAAATTCAAGAAGTTGAGGCCGAAGAAGAATCTACATCTTCGGACAGTTCCGACACCGAGTACACTACCGGGTCAGAAGAAGACATGGCTGCTCAGCAGAACGATGATGACCTCTTCCCGGCGGTGGACTCTACGGGGCCCTTGGCCCTAGTCGGACAACAAGTTGTGCCCCTAGCTGCCTTAAAATCTATCCCTACGTATGACGGCTACGGCAAGACGGCGTATGAACACATCCAGGACATTCTGGCCCTGGCTGCGCTACATTCCATCAGCGACGAAGGTGTGAAGACCCGTCTGCTGGCCCTTTCCCTAAGGGGAAAGCTTCTCTACTGGTGGAGATCAACGCCAGAGGGATCCATCACGGGGTGGCGTCAGCTAGCCGACAGGCTCGTGAAAGGATGCAACGAGTCCGCTGATCCCTCTTCTTTATTGCATCAATTCCAAAGTATACAACGACACCCCCAAGAGGAGGTGTCAGACTTCAACATCGGGTTTGCGAGGTCTTGGAAACGAGTGCCTCGCGAACTCAGACCTTCGACGAGTCGGGCCGCCTACTACTACCGAGGTCCTTCAACTCAGACATTTGCTCATCTGCTGAAGGTAGCCAGAATCGACACGTTCCCCGCTTTGTACGAGGCTGCCCAACAAGCTGAAATGGATATCATTTCCATCGGCAGACTTCCGCACAGGGTACAGCCGCCTATTTACCCTGACTTCCCCCGATCTCAGTATCCATCAGCTTCCGATTCAGTGCCGTCCACTTCAGGACAGCAACCCCAGCAGCAATGGAATCCGGCGCCGGTCGTGAATCCTTATGGCCCGCCACAGATACATTATCCTAACCCCCCTCCTCCTCCGCATTTTCCGGCGCTCCCTGCTCCCCCGCAGTATGCACAATATTCTACACCTCCTCCATTGGCTGCATTACCTCCCCCAGCTCAGTTGTCGCCGCCTCCCGACAATGATATTCAGAATAAAATCCTCCAGGAGGTACGGGCTCTGGCCTCTGGGTATCACACCATGTCCAACGACATGACCATCCTGAAGAAGAAACAGGCCCAGATGGACCTTGTTCCAAGGAGGCCATATCCGCCCCCGGCATTGACGAAAGACCGAACCCCTGAGCAACAGATGCAAAGGCGGCCCCCTCCAAGGAATGCTGCCATTGAAGACCAACCTGGTACTTCTGACCAGGTCAACTGGTGCACCACGTGCAATGACCCGCATGTCGAGGATGACTGCACTCTGCATCAACACTACCTCCAGACCTTGGCCGGCAGCGCCATAGAGGACGAAGAACTCTACATGATCCTGGGCGATGAAAGCAACTTCGCCGTCCCAGAGGAAGATCCGTTACCGCCTCTTGCCAAGGAAGACAGAAAGTCTGCTGAAGCCGCTGCAAAGCCCTTGAAGGTATACGCCCGAAGAGATAAAGGGCAACCTGCTGGGCTACCACCTGATAAGAGGCTGTGGCCCTACACGGCCAAAGAGAAGACTCCCGCAGTCAAGCCTCCCGTAGCCAAAGCTCCCGCGGCTAAAGCTCCCGTTGCTCAGCCTCCAGCTGAAACCAAAGAACAAGCTCAGGAGAAGCTGAGATATCCGTCTCTGACCAAGAGATAGAGAGTTGAGGCCACTCGGCGATGCCGGACGAAGTATGAGCCGGCAAAAGAAGCGGAAGGAGCTAGCACCTCGGGCTACAGACATAGTAGACGAGTTAAAGAGGACCCCCGCAAGAATCGGCATGTATGATGCTCTTCGGCTCCCAGGGCCGGAGTTGATCTGCTGCGGGAATCTCTGAAGATCATGAAGAATGGCAAGCGAGATACGACCCGTTGTTCTGGTGCAACCTCTGACGGTCTCGACCCATTGGGAAGAACAGACCACCTCCCTTCTATCTGTCATTACGGATGCAAGGGTACATAGTACACAACTGTATGGTGGACTCTGGTGCTTCCACGACTGTTATGCCGAGAGCCGTCTGCGACGAGATCGGGATGGAGTACACAAGGAGCAGCCAAGGCGTGCTGCAACTGGACGGCACCCCTGTCAAGACAGTTGGTGTCATTAAAGACATCCCTATTCGGCTGCACAAAGCTCTCGACATCGTGGTCATCCAAGAGGTCGTGGTCGTCGACTTGGAACCCTACTTCGGCATGTGTCTCTCCAGGGAGTTCACTGCGAAGTTAGGAGGATATCTGTCTCTAGACTACTCACACATGGAAGTGCCCTTCAAAGGAAGGAGACTGAAGATCTACAACGAGAAGCCTTCCACTTTCCTAGTAGAGAAGATACCCGGAGAAGAGTCGCAGGACTGCATGGTTCAGCTGACGGAGGAAGAACTGGTGGTGGTGGACATGACAGAGCAAGCTCTTGAGCTGCTGCAAGTAGAAGATGAATTCTCCTTGCGGGACTTCAACGCCGTGATTGAAACTGAGCAAGGCTGCTACACTGTTGTTCAGCCTGAGAGGCTTGACAAGTCGGCCAAAAGAGAAGTGGGACCTGCACCTGAAAAGCTGTGGAAGCTTTTCTTTGACGGCGCACGATGCAAAAATGGCGCCGGTGCTGGTGTACTTTTGGTTTCCCCAACCGGGATCCAGAAGGACTACACCTACAGGCTGGCCTGGAGCTGTACCAACAACGCGGCGGAGTACGAAGCCCTGTGCTTGGGTTTGCGAAAAGCGGAGAGGCTGGGGATTAAGCATCTGCAGATCTTTGGCGATTCAGAGCTGGTGTGCCACCAGATTACGAACAAGTGCGCCTCCAAGAAGCACTATCTCAAGGCGTACCGTAATCGGGTGTGGGATCTGATGGAGTCTTTCGACTCATTGAATGTCAAGGCTATATCACGTGAGAAAAACAAGCATGCTGACATTCTGGCGTCTGTTGGAGCCGAGTACGTTCCGGCTGATGACACTGTCCAGAAGCCGAAGCCGGTTCGTACCATTTACAGGCCTTCTGTGCCTGATAAAGACACCCACTGGCAGGTGTTTGACTGTGACGAGGAGATCGTCACATTTTTGGTTAACGAAGCGTGTTCAATCGAAGGTAGAGACCCTGATGACGAGCAATATGAGGGGTTGATACAGCTGAAAAATAATCATGTCCCAAAAGGACTGATTACACTTGAGAGTCTATTTGATCAGAATGACAGAGCAATATCACATCGGATCAAAGTAGACCCGAAGCAGTACGCCGACCTGGAGCTCGAACCTAGAAAAACAATTAAGGTCGGGACAGACTGCACCACAGAGGAACTCGAGCAGATCAGAACATTGTGTCGAGAGTTCCCTGACATAGTAGCCTGGTGCTACCAGGACTTGAAGGGGTATGACAGAAATATCATCCAGCATACCATTGAGCTAGAAGATGGCGCCAAGCCATTCCGGCAGAAGCAAAGGGCTGTAAATCCGAAGATCGAGGCCATGATGAAAGCCGAGCTCTTGAAGATCCTGGAAGCCAAGATCATCTACCCCATCAAGCATTCATCCTGGGTTGCGAACTTGGTTCCCGTGAGGAAGAAGAACGGAGACATTCGTCTCTGTGTGGACTTCAGAAATCTGAATCAGGCCTCCCTCAAGGACCATTATCCGCTTCCCCAAATCGATCAGATCCTCCATATAGTTTTTGGAGCCCAGAGATTTTCCCTCTTAGACGGCTTTTCCGGCTACAACCAGATCTGGGTCAAGGATGAGGACCAGCATAAGACGGCGTTCACCACCAAATGGGGAACGTTCGCCTATCAGCGCATGCCTTTCGGCTTATCCAATGCTGGCGCCACATTCCAGAGAGCCATGGACCTGGCCTTCCGAGAGCTGCTCAACAAAGTTATTGTCATCTACTTGGATGACATGACTGTATTCTCTCACAAGAGAGAGGATCATGTTCCCCACCTGCGGCAAATATTTGAAAGGTGTCGTGAATTCGGCATCTCCATAAACCCGAAGAAATCTGTCTTCGCGGTAAAAGAAGGTAAGTTCTGTTGGGGCATGTCATCTCCGAGAAAGGCCTAGCCGTGGACCATGATAGAGCAGAAGCCCTCCTCCGTTTGCCCGCCCCGATTGACAAGAAGGGGCTGCAGTCCTTCTTCGGCCAAATCAACTTCGTGCGGAAGTTCATACCGGACTTCGCACAGGTAATCAAGCCCATGGCCGAATTGCTGAAAAAGGATGCTGAATTCTTATGGAGTGATGAGAGGAGGCAGGCCTTCGAGGAAATCAAGGCCCGAATTGCACAGGCTCCGGTGTTGATAAACCCGGACTACTCCAAGGATTTCATCCTGTACGCGGTGGGAGAACCCGAGAGTTACGCTGCAGTCCTGACACAGAAGGGAGACGATGGCGAAGAGCGCCCCATAGCGTTCCTGAGCCAAGTGATTCAGCCGCATGAAGAAAAGTACAACTTTATAGAGCGGCAGGTTCACGCAGTTATGAAATCTCTCCGGAAGTTCAGGCACTTTGTCTCCCAGAGCCGAACAACTGTCTTTGTGATACACCCGGACGTCCGAAGCTTCATCATACAAGGAGAGCCGGGTCACAAGAGAGCGGGATGGATTGCTAAAATCCGGGAGTTCGACATCGAAGTGCGGCCAACCAAGCTCATCAGAGGCCGAGCCTTGTGCCAGGAGCTGGCCCGAAGCGCAGCAGCCCAGATATCCGCTTGTAAGTGGGAGGATCCAGCAACAAACACCAACCTAGCCAACTCCTTACCCGAGGAGTGCGACTGGACAGATGACCTGGTGAAATATTTCTGCACCGGAAGATGTCCAGACCACCTGAATGCCTCACAAAGAAGGAGGTTTCGGCTAGGTGCACTGAAATACACTCTTCGCCCCGAGGGGCTGTACTTTAAGAACATTGACGGCATCCTGTTGCGGTGCGTCAGGAAACCAGACCAACTCAGGGTCCTCGGAGAATTCCACTCCGGGATGCCTGGGGGTCACCATTCTACAAGGCCTACGGCCTTGAAAATAATCAGAGTTGGGTACTATTGGCCCACTCTCTTTACAGACGCGCATGCGGTCTGTACAAAATGTGATCAATGCCAGAGATTTGCTGGCAGAAATAGAAAAGCACCCCTGCCCCTTCAGCCGATCCAAGCCGAGACTCCGTTTCAGCAATGGGGTCTGGACTTTATCGGGGTGATTACGCCGAACTCTGCAGCAGGGCACAAGTTCATCCTTACCGCCACCGACTACTTCACGCGGTGGGCAGAGGCGATCCCCACAAAGAATGCGGACCAGGAGACGGTCATCGGGTTCCTCGAGAGCCTCATTACCCGTTTCGGGGTCCCTGAGTCAATAGTGACGGACAATGGTCCGGGGTTCGCAGGCGTTGTACTCACGGAGTACACCGGCAAATACGGCATTTATCACAAAATGTCTTCCAATTACTACCCGCAGGGGAACGGTCTTGCCGAGTCCACCAACAAGAATCTGCTGAAAATCATCAGGAGGACAGTAGAGAAAAACAAGAGGACTTGGCACCTACTCCTGGATCGGGCGCTGTGGGCGGATAGGATATCCTTCAAGAAGTCCATTAAAACGTCCCCCTATGCGCTCGTATACGGCAAAGAAGCAGTCTTGCCAACCCACATCGAAATTCCCGCTCTCTGGATGCTTGATGAAGAAAGAGGCAGCGGGGATCCGGTAGATGACAGACTTTGCCAACTGCTGCAGTTGGAGGAAGACAGAGAAAAAGCGTACCAGGCCTTCACCAAACACGCTGAAGCAACACAAGGCTGGTTCGCAAAAGGTACCACTGCCCGAGTTTTCAAAATCGGGGGACCTGGTGCTAAAGTGGGACTCGCTAAAGGCGAAGCCGGGCAACCACGACAAGTTTGATGCCCTACGGGAGGGCCCTTATCAGATTGCCCGGGTGAACCAGTTCAATGCATTTGTGCTCCGGGACATGGAGGGACAGCTTCTCCCCATTCCCGTCAACGGGTTCCACCTCAAAAATTTACCGCCATCGAAGGCGCCCAAATGGGCCCTTCCTTGTACAGATTTCCCTTCTGCATTTTAGTTTTCAGAATGTATATATTTCAGCATTCAGTTTTTCAGTTTTTAATTTTTCAAAAAGCCCAAGTAAAACCAAGGCAAAACCCCGACTTCGCAGCGAAGTCGGGTAGCGCTCCTCGAACGGTGCGAAGTTCGGAAGAAGGCGGCTGAAAAAGGGAGCTAAAATGACTAAGTATGGGTGCGCAACCCGACTTCGCAGCGAAGTCGGGCTGCGCCCCCTCCAAAGGGCGCAGTTGGGTAGCAGACTACAAGAAAATGCCAAGTGTCAGACTGCGCAGGCAAATTTGGGCGAAGTCGGATTGCGCCCATTTTCTGGGCGAAGTCCGAGTGCGCCCGAATTTCGGGCGAAGTCCGAATGACCCACCACGGCAAATATGAAAAATTCTAAGTTGGGTCATGGGCCAAAAATTCTTCCTAGTAAAGTGTGCCCAAATGGTGGCGATGACGTCAGCAATGGCCCAACGTCCAAGGAGGTTTAAATGATTGCACATCTTTCAAGAATGATGCATTAAAAAAGCAAGGTGCGTTTGGACCAACGGCTAATGGGGTGCGCTTTTCGAAAATAAGCCCATACGCAGCCGCCAAAAATAATAACGCCTCCACCAACTCCAAGTTAACTGCCCTAACGCCCTCCCTCGCGCCATTAATGTTGCGGTCGTTGTCTACAAAAGGGGCCCTGGCGCAACCAGAAAATTCAAATCGTTCAAGCTGATTCCCTGACTGCAAGGAATAAAGCTGACAAACTCAGAAGCCGTAATTCCTGCCTCTGCTGTTTCGAAAAGGATGGACAAGGGGAAAGCGCCCGTACAGGCGCAATCCAGTGAAGAACGGCGCGAAGCTGAGGAATCACCAGAGTCGAGCGCTCATGAGAGCGAAGCGCCATCGGACCAGAAAAAGAAGAGCCGGACGAAGAGACGCGTGGTTGGGCAAATTCCGCCGCCACCCGTTAACCACCTGGCTGGATACAAAGATGGCTCCTTCTCCATCAGCCTCTCCAAACTGCGGCTGAACATTGCCAAATGGGTAGACCGGGTTTCGCCCTCACACCACCTCGGAGCTGCATACAAATCGAACCTGTACTGGTTCTTATGCCCTCCTGTTCATCGGTGCCCAGAGCTGGTTGAAGCGATTGTACAATATTACAAACCAGCTGCCCGACAAGTCTGCGACAACAAAGGAAAGGTGTTGTTCACGCTTTTCTGGGAAAGCGTCCAGCCAGCGTTCGCCCCAGGGTTGCAGTACGACCCCAGCACAATTGTCAGAAGAATAAACCTAGATGAGCAGACGGGGCGATTTACGCAGACGAAGAGGATGAGGGAATTCCTCGACTCGGAGTTGAAGACTCCGCTGGCGCCCGGACAGTGGCCAACTGGCCCCATACCCCTGGACAGATTTGAGAATAAATACATTTACGTCATCCTGGCGTGGGTCCTGGGCTGCGACTCTGACAAAGTAGTACGGCCGTACCAGCTGGCGCTGGCAGAATGTCTCCTGCACGGAGAATTTTATGACTCTACAGCGCAGAAGAGTGGAAAGCGCCCAATTTTCTTCGACTGGGCGGACTGGTTGGCGTACGCTATACACTCAAGTCTGGTCAGACTGCAACAGAAGCAGTCAACGGATTTCCGGTTCTGTTCCTTCCTCGCATGGCTGTGCCTATATTACATGCACTACCGGATGAACGTCCCTGACTTGAAGAAAACAAACGAAAAAGGAGAGCCGCTGCCCGTGTACGAATGGATCGACGTTCTGTACAGAAAAGGCTCGTTCTATGAGTTTAATCTCAAATTTCTGTGCCAGGTCATGGGGTTGTTCAACCGCAAGGCATCTCGCCCGCCGGAGGTCATGACAAAATACCTGTGGAAGAAAGAGTACGGGGACACCTTCCGGCTGACTCAGGGCATCATAGTGAGAATCTACGGATTCAAAGGGAAGCCGTTCCTGCTGCCTTACTTATGCACAGATCACCAGTTCGGGATGGAAATTGCGCGGCAGATGGACTACGTTGAAGAAGAATTCGGCCAGGGCAAGAAGAAAGGCCACATCTTTCAGTATCCCTTCACCTGGGCGAATACGAAGTATATGAAATCGGGCAGCACGTCTACCTCGAGCGGGAGCTCATTGACATGGGCATGATAATGCTGCCGCAGCGATGGAAATATGACCCAGATGGGGTCAGGGGCAAGTTCACGCACATCTGCCCCCGAGCGGAGATCATGCAGGAAAGGAGAAACAAAACTGGCGCAGACCTAGAGTGGCATATCGAGCAGATGCAATCATGGCCTCCATGGCATGAATTCTACTGCGAGGAGGTAGCGTACGATCCGGAGCGGAACCCGGATCACCGGTTGGAATCCGCGGGTTTCAAAAGATTCCTAGCCAAGGTGGCGCCGCTCAGCTGGCCACAGGACAAAGTCATCGAGTCTTTGGAAGATGAGGTGTCGCACACGACACGATAAATCCAACCGGAGGAATCTGGCCGTCGATGATGAATTTTCAGCCCTATATGACCAACACGCTGACACGTGGCAACCCTTCGAATTTCGAAATTGCGTTCCCCTAGGCGCAAGAAAAAGGTATATAAGAAGGTCTTCGTCCCGGCAATCGTCAACTCCGGCGACTTCCGGCGCAACTCCGGCAAGTAGTCAAGTGGGCCCAATGCAGCCGACAGCTTCTGAGACAGTGCCCGAAAAGGCGCAAAATTCAGGGAGGTCAACTCTTGAGGTGGTCTCCCAAGCGGAAAAAGCGCCCGCTCTGCCAGTTAGCAAATCGGTCGCGGCAGGCATTCTTCCAGCTAGACCCCGGTACAAATTTACCGTGGGAACATCGCTGTCTGCCGCCCCAATCTCATCTCCTTCTCGCGAACCAGCTGCTGCGCCAGAAGAGAAAAAGAGAAGAAGAAGTGAAAGGGCCACACGGCCTAAGGAACCGGTGCCGCAGACAGCCACAGCGCCGACCGAGCAGGCTGCGCCAGAAGTTGTCTCACTTGGACAGCCCCGTAGCAGAAGCTGAAACCCGGGCTGAAGGCGTTCCTCGAACAACGGCTCAGGCGGAGCCCGCAGGTACGTCTACTTCCCCGCTTCCCCCAGTCTCCATCAGCCCTGCCGCAACGCCACTCCCCATATCATCAGGGCAAGCTGTAGCTGCATCCTCTTCTTCCCAAATAGCCCAACCACCCAGCAGCCCCCATTCTTTTGACCAGTTTGCTCAGGATCCCAACGCCTTCCAGTCACTGAGCCAAACCCTAGAACCCTCCCCCACAGCCGGTGCTGAAGTTGCTCCTTCGCCACCGCGCTCCTCATCCCAGCCGTCCAAAACCCTACCTGCACCACCCACTCAGCCGCCCGTTTCCCCTAGGACCCGGTCGCCCTCAAAAGCGGCCACTCCTTCTGTAATACCCCCCGTGTCACTGTTTGCGGGGAAAAATGTCGCGGCAAAATCCAATGATGGAGGATCTGGACTTCATGGGCGAACTACGGAGCGCCGATGACATGCCTTTGGCAGTAAGCGCTTCAGGATGTTCTGCCTCCTTTCTCTAGGGCGTAAAACGAAGAAGAGCCGAAGAGATAGCTGCCCCGATAAAACGCACAAAGTTTGACCTAGACGGGAGAGTGCTGACAACCGAGAAATTGATCCCGAAAGTAAAGAAGCCTCCCGGGAGATGACCGAGGCGGACTACGAACTTCAAAGGAAGGAGAAAAGCTTTGACGACATCAACGAGGAATACGAAATTCGTGGTATTCGTCGTAGGACAGACAATCTCCTCGTCAAGCATCTTGAGACCCAAGAAGCGCTGTTCCAGATGCAGAATAACACAAGGCAGCTTGAGGAGGACCTAGCTAGGGCTACTGCGCAGCTGGGATCAGCGCAACAAGAGATAGAGGAGCTTAAGGCCCAGCTGGCCGCCTCTCAGCAGGAGGCCACAGCGCAGAAACAGACAGCCGAGCAGCTGTCAGAAGAGAAAAGAGCGGCGCTGGAGCAGGTTTCGCAGCTTCAAGATTCGCTGAAACAGACGCAGTCGCAGCTTGCAGAGAAAGCATCACAAGCGGCGGTCTTTTCAAAGAGCAAGGCCAAGGAGATGCGGGCTAGTCTGCTACAAGGTTGCAAGCCCAACCTTGTCAAGTCCTTGTCAGTTCTGGACTTCGTGTCCAGGATTGAAGAAGTATCTGCCCAGGGAAAGCCTGTGGTAGAGGAGGCCGAACACCAGGCGAGGCAATGGCTAGACCTGGCTATAAAACTTGAGGAGTTTGAGCGCAAAGGCCTCCAAATTGCCCCTATGTCCCAACTTGCCTCAGAGTGGGCAGATGCAAGGGTAACCTTGCATATTTATTTTGACAAGACAGAGAGGATTAGAACTGCCAGGAAATCGTTGGACGCCCTAGAACATGAAAGGAACATTCTCCTGGCCCCCTTTCACACTCTGTCTGAGCACGGGTGCCCGAGCTACGTCAAAGATGGCGAGTTTCTGACCCTTGAGCGGGTTAAGCAGAATTGGCTGTCCTTCGAGACAGATACAGCAGAAATTGATAGCTGGACAGAGCCAATTCAAGAAGCTCAGGTCACCCAGATGGTGTCGAAATACTGTAAAATCAACTCCTCCCTAAAGGAGTTGGGAAAAAGATATAACACCATCGACCTGCACGCGGTCGCTGCATTCCACGCAGCACTAAGAGAGATCAGCGACCTCGCGCCCTTCCAAGCGAGCGATGCGGGACCAAGCCAAGGCTGCATACCAACGCATCAGCGAGTGGGAGGCTGACAGTGGAGAACATTCAGGTTCAGAAGAAGAGACTGCAACTGCCGGAAGTGATCCTGAAGAAGAACGGTTGCCCGGAATGAAGCGGTCGGAGCGGCGAGAAGCAGGGGAAGGAAGTTCCTCTGCACCCAATGGATGAAGGCATGGTTCTTTGCGTCGAGGCGAGCTCGACACCCCGCGAGCCGCCAGGAATGTTGCCACATTTGGCACGGGGTGCCATGTTTTCAGTTTTGTAAGTGACCTGCTCTTTTCCTTCCTTCCTCTCTTTCCCTTTCTTCATTTCTCTCTTTCTCCCTCTTCTTTGCAGTCTTATTCCTCCCTCTTCCCCTTAAACTTCCCCCAGCAAAGTTTCCAGAAGTGTTCCATGAAAATGGTTAAGTGTCAGGGCGCACCCCGACTTCGCAGCGAAGTCGGAGTGCGCCCTCCAGTTGGAGCGCAGTAGGGACAGTGCGAAGTGTGACAGAACAGGAAAATGAGCGAAAATTGACTAAGTGCTGGGGCGCAACCCGACTTCGCAGCGAAGTCGGGGTGCGCCCTTCTTCCTGGGCGCACTAGGGAAGCAGTGCGGCAAAAAATCAGCTAAGTGTTGGGGCGCAACCCGACTTCGCGGCGAAGTCGGGGTGCGCCCCCTCTTGGTGCGATCCGAACGGCGAGATGACGCAAAGTACCGGTGCGCAACCCGACTTCGCAGCGAAGTCGGGGTGCGCCCTCTGACCGGTGCGCAGTTGGGTAAAGCAAACTCCGAGAAATTGACTAAGGCACGGAGGCCTCCCCAACTGCGTTGTTTTCCACCTGCGCAACCCGACAGCGCTCTGATCCCGGGCGAAGTTGGATAAACTGCCTTTCAAGGCAGACACGTGTCACTCATCAGCATCCGACAAGTGTCCAACTTCGGGATTCGAGCCGAGACATGACCGGGAAAAGGACAAAGCATGGGCTGCACTATCTACGCCAATTGCCATCATTTAAAGCTGATAAGAAGTTCCATCCGCCACAACTACCCGCACTCCTGCTGACCAAGGGTTTGACCCGACACACCGCCACATGGTTGTACATCTTTCGGGGAGACCATGCCGCAAGTACGGTCCTGCCCGACGAGTCAGCATCAGCGGCTCCTCAGCCGCTTGTGTCAGCTAATGTTTAGTCTGGGACTTTGTGCCCAAGAATGTAATCGGGGGAAACTTGAGGCTATAAATAGCCATGTAATTCATTGTAAAAGTGGTGGAAGGGGAATATATTGCTAGGGAACCATTGTAGCTGTGCGTTTGCCTCTAATACAAGCATATACTTGGCTCTGCTTACTGTCTTTTATCTTGTATGCTGCCTCTCCTTGTCATTTCTGCCTCATGTTTCTTGTATCATTGCTTACTGTTGTACTGAACTCTGGACTCTGGTATTTGATGATCAAGTATTCCTGGAATGCATAGATAGAGGATACATAGGATTAATGATAGTTGTAGTTTCAATGTGTGCTTTGTAAAGGAATGTTGTTAGTAGCAGTGATTGATTCGTTGTCGTGCTGCTTATTCCCCCCACCCAACTCCAATCACATTTGGATTCTCTTTCCGCACTTTTATCTCTTTCCCTGCACTCTTATCTTACACTAAAAACCCCACAGGAAGCCGGCCTTCTCCGGAGATTGGCACGGAAGGCATTCCTTCCTTCCGGCCTTTCAATTTGGTGGGCGAATCTGGGCGCAATAACAACAAATCCTTTCCTCATGGCAGATTCGTAACCAACAGGTCCTCTAGGTAAAAATCCACATTTCAACTTTGGTGATAGGCCAATTTCCCACAAATGGACCATGTACCACGATGAAGTGTGGTTTGAGCATGTATTGGGTTAAAGAAGGTTACAAACACATACCCCATTGCTAAATCCTCAATGACTTTGACAACCCAACCTCGTCCTTCTTCCCACACACCCTTAATCCATCTAAACAAATCAAACTCTATAGGAGTTGCTCTTAAAAAGTAAAGAATAGCAATTTTCCTATTGAGATCCTCAAAAACAATTACTAAACTCAGCAGGAAGGGAGAATGTAAGTGGTTTATCTCTTCCCATAGTTGGCATAATTGATGATTGTTGCTTGGCTATTGGCATTGACACATATTCGCTTGCATTCTTGACTGCCTTCGTGTTAACATTCTTCTCCTTGGAGGCATTTTTGATTGGCAAAGACTGTGTGGGGGTAGGGTTTTGTAGAGGCTGTACATTGATATTCTTAGATGATGGAGTCTTATGTCAATTTTTTATGACTAAGAAGTGAATCTAAATTTATCTGCAAACTTAGGAAGCTCACATGCACCCTCCCCATATGATTGCACCATTGATTTCCATGATTGTGTTGCGAAGAGGCAAATTTTAGGCAAGGGTTGGTCAAATTGTCCTAAGATTTTTGCATAGAGGACAAATCAAGGGTTTGTTGGATAGAAGAAGGTTTAACCTTTGGTGGAATGCCATATTTCGTTTGTGGGTTCTTTATAGATTTGCTAGATCTCATGCTATTATTGGTGATTGTAGAGGATTGTTTTACGGACGAGAAAGTTGAAGGGGGCGCTTTACCTGCCTCCCCTTCCATATTGAAGGGGGAGGCAGGGGAAGGGGCCAGATTGGACCCCAAGGAGGGAGAGTTGTTGTTTTAGATATTCGTCCTCATTTCCCTATCCCTTGTTACAATCTACTTGGAGGAGGCTAGCGTAAAACACATAGTTTTTAACAGACACTAAGAAATGAAATCTAAAACTTGCATGTTCATTCAAAATCATACTTGGATCAACGATATTTCTTGTTAAATAATATAATGTATTTCAAGCTTAGAAAAAATTATTGCATTAGAGATGTAAGTTGCACATTAGTTTCATCTCAAATTACTTTTGCAAAACCCCTCTTCTTTGACAATTGAGATAAGGATTCTTTGGTATCAATAATATGTATGTAGCTAAGAGATGAATGGTATCTTCTTAGCACTTGAGTATGTGCCAATGGGGATGTATGAAGGCATGTGCTAGAATGGTATCTTCTTAGCACTTGAGTATGTGCCAATGGGGATGTATGAAGGCATGTGCTAGAACATCAAGTGTCCTTAATTTGAGGTAAGGTTTTGATTTTCATGTCATATAACAAAGCTATTTATATGTTATTCTTTCACAAATGCATATAGTAACTTATGCATATGCCTCCTACATACGAACATCCACTCACCATGAGTGCTTCATAAAAATAGGTGAGTGGGCCCCACAACTTGCTATCATCTACAAAGGGACATTACACAATTCGGCAATGTCACATGTACAAAAGGAATCCTTCATCATCTAGATTCTCTATTGTCATCAAACAAGTGGCTCATTTCATTTTTGTTCTCGTAATCCATCTACAATAAAAAAACATTGAAATGATAAAATACCAAGATTTCCTAGGGTTTTTATTTTTGTCCAGGTCAAAGATAGATATCTTTGGTTGTGTGTCCATTGGCATTGATGTCGGCATTTGCACAACTCATTGCATGCCCACTATAGCATGTTCCACGTCCTTGATGTTGAGCAAGGTGCAGCGACAATATTGTCATTGTTGTCAACACACTCAGATGGACAAGTTGATGCAGTGGACAATTGTTCGGAGGTTGTTCGGAGTATGTACAGTGATGTTCAATGCTTATGAGGATGTTTTTGATGTTCGGGTGAAGTTGTTACAGGTTGTTCGTGCAAATTTGCAAAAGTTGAAAAAATCGTCAGGAAGTTGTCAAAAAATTGCAAAAGTCGTCACGGGCATAGTTGGACAGGATGGATCAGTTTGGAACATGCCAGCATGTCAGGAAACAGTCCAGAACAACATTGGAGGTGTCAGCACAGTGTTTGGATTGATCGATGATATTTCCGGTATCTTGGCGGATGATTTGGCAAGTGGTTGTACAGGCCGAAAAGGGCAGTTTTGTCAGAAGCACTGCGAACAAACCAAGAACAATTTGATAGCGAAATTCGAACTGGAGGTGGTCGTTATCTTCAAGAACATATGTTCCAAATTTCCACCAAAACAGAGAAACGAGGCGAATGTTACAAGCGTTGCAAGACTGTCACAAAAATGCTCTTTTTGGAAAAAGTGTGTCAGCAACAGTTTTCGTGGAGGTGGTACAGGCAAATCGTAAGGAGTTATGTAGCGAGATTCGGTCTGGATGTATTCAGCATTGCAGAGATTCTACGTTTCAAATTTCAGAGAAAACAGAGTTACAAGGTGAGAGTTATGATTGTTGCAAAAACGGTACAGGTCACTTTTATGTCAATTTGTTCCACTTGTGCAAAATCCTTCAGTTGGCCGTTTTGACCTTGCAGAGTCGCCAAAGTTTCGGTTTCAGTGTTGTTACACCTTCAAGGCATCAAATAGAGCATCTTTCGTTTTTGGTTTGAGGTGTCACGTGGCTCCGAAGTAAGAGAACGAGTAAGGTGTCAATTCTTTGCATGTGACGTGTTTGACGAAATGCCTTCTCAAAATAAAAAAAGGAAGTTATATTGTTTTAAGTAGCTTCATGAAAGAAAATCTTTTTAAAATTGAAAAGGGAAAAAGAATGCAAGTGTGTGCTTTTTAAGTGACAAGATATTTTATTGAGAAGTGAGGACTTTATTTTGTAAAGAGAGAAGTGTGTGGAGAAAAATAAAGAGTGAAAATCCGTGATTTTTGGAGAGTGGTGAAAAATGTCACTTCAGTATTTTGGGCATAAATTTCTCATATGATATCCATTTTGGCTGAAATTTTGAGAGGAGTTCGCAGACAAAGTGTTGCACAATACCCAGAAAGCGTTTAGCATTTGGCAGAACGAGCTAAGAGAATAATCAGTTTTTTTTTTTGTGAGAAAAGTAGATTCAAATTCTGAGTAATGCAGAGAGAGGGATGTTATACTCGGTGAAATAGAAAGTTTTAGATTTTGAGCTTACAGACCATAGAGGGTTCTGGTTTCAATGAAGACATTCATATATGTCATTTTATTATCAATATCAAAATTAAGTGGGTGCTTGGTAGAGGGGTTGGTGCTCCTTTCTGTTGGTGCAGATACATTAGGGGTTGGTGCTCCTTCCAGTGGGTGCTGGTAAATTGATTGTAAAGTTGGTGCTTTGCGAAGGCTAGATTTGGATGGGAGTCCAAACTGTCATGTTCTCTTGTGAACCTCGGTACATCTTGTGTTGTGTGATGTTCTCTTGTTATACTTGCTTTATTTGGTTTTATGTTTTCATTGTTTTGGCTTTGAGTGTTGAAAATTTAAGTTTTAAAGAGCTACACTGATTCATTCCCCCCTCTCAATGTCATTGTGAGACTAACAATTGGTATCAGAGCGAGGTTCTTGAACAGACTTAACCGGCTAGGGTGATCTTGGAAGTGTGACACAATGGGAGGTGGTGAAGGCTTCTCATCAAACAAAGCACCATTGTTTGATAGAACTAATTACGCATTTTGGAGACTCAGGATGCAGACATATCATTGTGCTTTGAGATACGACATTTGGGATTCAGTAGATAGTGGATACACAATACCAACCACTTCTCCAACCGATGCTGCCGGTAAGAAACTATTTGAGAATGACTCAAAAGCAAAGAATGCTATCATGTGTGGATTAGTGGACAGCGAACTGGTAAAGATTATGGGTTGTAAAACGACAAAGGAAATATGGGACAAATTGAAGAGCATTTATGAAGGAGACGTTAAGATCAAGGAGCCCAAGTTACAAACACATCGGGCTCAGTTCGAAGTGTTAAAGATGAATGACGATGAGAATATAGAGGCATATATGTTGAGAGTTAATGAAGTAATTAATACGATTAGAGGACTCGACGAGGAAATCAAAGATTCTGTTATCGTGAAAAAGGTATTAAGATCCCTTCCCCAAAGATTTGATTCTAAAGTTTCAGTTATAGAAGAAGCTAAAGATCTAAATTCTTTTAGTATGGATGAGATGCATGGTTCTTTGATTGCATATGAGATGAGAATAGGAAAATCTAAACCCACAGATAGAGAAGATGCTTTTAAAGCCCATAAAAATATGAAAGCAAAACAAGAATCCGAGGAAGAAGAGACGTCAGATGAAATGGAAGCAAACTTTGTTCGAAAACTAAAAAGGTGAAAAGGACAATACAGAAGAAAGTTATCGTTTAAATGTTTCAACTGTGGAGGCGTTGGGCATTTTGTAGCTAAATGTCCACTTAATGAGAAGAACAAAAGTGATGAAGGATCGCACGAAGAAAGAAGTGACTGGAAGAAAAAAACAAATTTCAGAAAAGGCAACTTCAAGAAGAAAAGTTTCATCTCCAAGAATGTCAGTTCATCAAAAGATAGCTCCAGTGAGGATTCTGAAAAGGAAACAGTTGAAGCTCTTTTCATGGCACTCAAAGAAGAAAAACCAGAAAAAGAACAGGAATGTGATGAAGAAGAAATTGACGCAGAAGTGAATTTGGAAGAGGCACTAATTGCAGCTCTAGATGAATTGAAGATAGAAAGAAAAAAGAATAAGAAAATTTTAAGAAAGCTTGAGGATGCAAATGAAATCATAACAAATTTGAAAGTACAGATAAAAGAATCCAAGAAAATCTAGAAAATCTTTGAAGATCTCGAAGTGCAAATAACAATGAAAATAGATTATTGCAGCAAGCTAGAAGAAGAGATTGTTGGTTTAAGAATGTAGCTAGAAGAGATGAATCAGAAAATTAGTTATCACAAACGTGAAAAAAGTTCTATGAAGCTGGATAAGATCATAAATAACCAAAAGACTACAAGCATCAAATTTGGTTTGGGTTTTGATGAAGGAGAATCGTCAAATAGATCAAAGGCCATAAATGAAGAATCCACAAAGAATGAAGAGAAGAAACAAGGTTGATCAAGCAAAAACGAATCATGCAAAGGAAAGCAATAATGCAAGGCACAAAAGGAGAATTGACAATGATGGCTTCACCAATGTCACACATCAAAGAAGAAGAAGATTTATGGCTCCTACGACAACATGGCAAAGACCACCACCCAGGTTCAATCATCTATTTTTTGGTTACTTGTTTTAAATGCAATGGTTATGGACATAAGATCTCAGATTGTAAGTATAATGTAGGACCAAGGAATTTTACCAATAGAAATGCTTTTTCACCTTTGATGGATTATGCAGTAGAATGTTATAATTGTCATAATTTTGGGCATATTGCAAGAAATTGTCGAAGTACATTTGCATCAAATCAATTTCAAGGAAGAAAATTTCAGCCAAATGGAATAAGACAATAAATTTTTTTACGAAAAGCATGCACAAGCTACTGAAAAAGAAAAGCCAAAACAAGAGCCCAAAATTGTAATCAAACCTAAGTGGAAAGAAAAAGAGTGACCTAAGGAAGAAAATGAATCCTTGATTGTACAAACGACAGTTAAAGCGCAGAATAAATCCGCACCATGGATACTTGATAGTGGATGCTCCAATCATATGACAGGTGACAAACAAAAATTTGAGAAGTTGCAACAATATGTAGGTGCTTCAGTAAAGTTTGGAAACAATGATAGAGCTAAGATAGTTGGCAGAGGTTCAGTTAAGATTAGTGATGAAAAAATCAGGTCAAAAGAAGTCTTGTTTGTGGTTGGTCTGAAGCATAACTTGTTGAGCGTAAGTCATATTTGCGATAGAGGTCATGAAGTGATCATTAAGAAGCAAGGTTGTGAAGTCTTTAAGGCAAACAATGGGAAGTTGATAGCAATTGGATGGACATCTGGCAACCTACCTGTACACTCTCTCAGAGACTTCAGAAGGAGCTTGCTTGATTGGACAGGAAGAAGAGAATTGGTTGTGGCACAAGAGGCTCGGTCATATCAGTTTTGACAATCTAGTAAAAATCAGCTCAAAGAAAGCGGTGAGAGATATTCCCACCATTGGCAAACCATCAAATAGCATTTGTGCTTCATGTCAAAAGGGGAAGCAAACTAGAGTCTCATTTAAAACAAAAGAGTACTACACAAGCAAACCTTTGGAACTAGTACATACTGATTTATGTGGACCCATGAGAATGCAAAGCATAAACGGTGACAAATATTTCATGTTGTGTATAGATAACTATTCCAGGATGACATGAGGACTGTTTTTGAAGCATAAATCAGAAGCTTTTGAGATGTTCAAGGTTTTCAAAAACCAAGTTGAGAATCAAACAGGAAAAAAAATTAAATGTTTAAGGTCAGACAGAGGAGGAGTGTTCATTTCAGAGGATTTCACAGAGTATTGTGAAAAATATGGCATTAGGAGACAGTTTTCAGCATCTAGGACACCTCAGCAGAATGGTGTGGTAGAAAGAAAGAACATGACAGTGCAGGAAATGGCACGGACTATGTTGACTGAGAGCAAAGTAGCAGACAGATTTTGGAAAGAGGCAGTCCATACTGCGGTATACATCCAAAATAGGTGCATGTTGAGGAAGAATGAAAGCAAAACTCCTTATGAGTCGTGGTTCGGTAAAAAGGAAACAGCAAGATACTTTAAAGTTTTTGGCAGCAAGTGTTACATCAAAAGAACCGAAGAAAACCTTGGTAAGTTTGAAGATAGAGCGGATGAAGGTATTTTTCTTGGCTATTCGTCAAAAAGCAAAGCTTACAAATGCTACAACAAGAGGCTAAGGAAAATTGTGGATAGTGCCGATGTTAAAGTTGATGAAGGAAGGGAACAAGTAATTAGCTATGAAGAGAACTACCCAATTTATGAAGAGGTCATTGAAGGAGATGAGGAAAAAGAAATGGAAAAAAAACCAAAAATAGACTCAGAGGATTCAAACAGTGATTCAGAAGTGGAAGAAAACAAAAAATTCACAAGCAGCTGGCAAAAAGATCATCCTAGAGAGCAAATAATTGGAGACCCCACAATTGGTGTTCAAAAAAGAAGAAGATTAGTAAGTAACTACTCTTTATTATCCATCATTGAGCCCAAAAATGTTGTTGACGCAAGCAAAGATGAAAGTTGGGTAAAGGCAATAAATGAAGAATTAGATCAGATCGAGAAAAACAAGACTTGGGAGTTTGTACCAAGACCCGCAAATAAAAATGTAATCGGTACTAAATGGGTCTTTCGGAACAAATTGAATGAAAACGGACAGGTAGTCGGGAACAAAGCAAGATTGATATGCAAAGGCTATGCATAAGTTGAAGGTATTGACTTTGAGGAAACCTTTGCACCTGTGGCTAGACTAGAGGCAATTAGAATGTTTCTGTCTTTAGCAGTTTACAAGAATTTCAAAGTTTATCAAATGGATGTGAAATCAACATTTTTGAATGGGAAACTTGAAGAAAAGGTTTATATTGAGCAGCCATCTTGGTTTCTAGCTTGGTGATGATCCCAACTTGGTTTGCAAGTTGAAGAAAGCGTTATATGGCTTAAAACAGGGACCCCGAGCATGGTATGCAAGGCTAGACAATTATCTTACTCAGGAAGGGTTCAAGAAAGGTATGGTGGATAGTAATTTGTATGTCAAAATAGAAAATAGTCATCATATTGTTCTTGTTGTATATGTAGATGATATCATATTTGGCAGCAACAAAGATGAGTTGTGTAAAGATTTAGCAAATAAGATGCAAAAAGAATTTGAAATGTCAATGATTGGTGAACTTTCGTATTTTCTCGGATTGCAAGTTAATCAAAAGGAGAAGGGCATATTTATTTCTCAAATTAAATATGTGAAAGAGATGCTGAAAAAGTTCACAATGGAGGATTGTAAGCCAGTTAGCACTCCCATGACGACAAGGTTGCAAGTTGAGCAAGGATGACAAATCTCCACATGTTGATCAAACTATGTATAGATCTATGATTGGGAGCTTATTGTACTTGACAACTACCGGACAAGATATTTTGTAGGCGATGATTCATGGTAGCACGATTTCGGGGCTAGTCCCAAGGAGACTCATGTGACAAGTAGTGAAGAGGATTCTTCGGTACCTTAAGGGTACTATGGAGTATGGGTTATGGTATCTGAAAGGTAAGGACTTCACCCTTATTGCGTATTCAGATGCAGATTGGGCAGGATGTGTAGATGACAGGAAGAGTATCAGTGGAGGTGCATTCTATCTTGGAGACAGGTTGGTCACATTGCACAGTAAGAAATAGGAGTCAGTCTCCTTATTCACAGCAGAGGCAAAATACATTGCAGCGACAATGTGTTGTACACAGGTGTTATGGATGAAACAAACTTTGAATGATCTTGGCATTAATTTCAGTGAGCCAATTTCAATTAACTGCGATAACACCAGTGTCGTTAACATTTCAAAGAATCCGGTTATGCATTCTCGCACAAAACATATTGCTATCCAGTATCATTTTTTGAAGGAGAAAGTTGCGGAAGGTGAGGTTAAGTTGGATTTTGTCCAACAACAGAGCAAGTAGCGGATATCTTCACCAAACCATTGCTTGGAAGTCTTTGAGTACCTTCGCAAGAAATTGGGAGTGGTCACACTTCCCAAGAATTGACTAGCTATTGGGGCCACATTCTCAGGGGGAGCATTTGTGTATTTGTTTATCTTTTTGCTCATGTTTGTGATTTTTGCTAAGTGTAATAATTTTTGCCTAAGAATGTTGTGCATGGACTCAAGGGGAGTTTGCAGCAGCCCTTTGGTCTTGTTGTCAAAGGGGGAGAAGATTTACAGGAAATTGTGCGTGTGTTGCCAACAATTCCAAAGGGGGAGATTGTTGAGCAAGGTGCGATGACAATATTGTCATTGTTGTCAACACACTCAGATTGACAAGTTGATGTAGTGGACAGTTGTTCGGAGTATGTACAGTGATGTTTAATGCTTATGAGGATGTTTTTGATGTTCGGGTGAAGTTGTTACAGGTTGTTCGTGCAAATTTGCAAAAGTTGAAAAAATCATCAGGAAGTTGCCAAAAAATTGCAAAAGTTGTCACGGGTGCAATTGGACAAGATGAATCAGTTTTGAACATGCCAAGCATGTCAGGAAACAATCCAGAACAACGTTGGAGGTGTCAGCACAGTGTTTGGATTGATCGTTGATGTTTTCGGTATCTTGGCGGATGATTTGGCAAGTGGTTGTACAGGCCGAAAAGGGCAGTTTTGTCAGAAGCACTGCGAACAAACCGAGAAGAATTTGATAGCGAAATTCGAACTGGAGGTGGCCGTTATCTTCAAGAACATATGTTCCAAATTTCCACCAAAACGGAGAAACGAGGCGAATGTTACAAGCGTTTCAAGACTGTCACAAAAACGTTTTTTTTTGGAAAAAGTGTGTCAGCAGCAGTTTTCGTGGAGGTGGTATAGGCGAAACGTAAGGAGTTATGCAGCGAGATTCGGACTGGATGTGGTCATCATTGCAAAGATTCTACGTTTCAAATTTCAGAGAAAACAGAGTTACGAGGTGAGAGTTATGATTGTTGCAAAAACGGTATAGGTCACTTTTATGTCAATTTGTTCCACTCGTGCAAAATCCTTCAGTTGGCTGTTTCGACCTTGCAGAGTCGCCAGAGTTCCGGTTTCAGTGTTGTTACACCTTCAAGGCATCAAATAGAGCATCTTTCGTTTTTGGTTTGAGGTGTCACGTGGCTCCGAAGTAAGAGAACGAGTAAGGTGTCAATTCTTTGCATGTGATGTGTTTGACAAAATGCCTTCTCAAAATAAAAAAAGGAAGTTATATTGTTTTAAGTAGCTTCATTAAAGAAAATCTTTTTAAAATTGAAAAGGGAAAAAGAATGCAAGTGTGTGCTTTTTAAGTGACAAGGGATTTTATTGAAAAGTGGGGACTTTATTTTGTAAAGAGAGAAGTGTGTGTGGAGAAAAATAAAGAGTGAAAATCCGTGATTTTTGGAGAGTGGTGAAAAACATCACTTCAGTATTTTGGGCATAACTTTCTCATATGATATCCATTTTGGCTGAAATTTTGAGAGGAGTTTGCAGACAAAGTGCTGCACAATACCCAGAAAGCGTTTAACAATTGACAGAACGAGCTAAGAGAACAATTCGTTTTTTTTTTTTTTTTTTGTGAGAAGAGAAGATTCAAATTCGGAGTAATGCAGAGAGAGGGATGTTATACTGAGTGAAATAGAAAGTTTTAGATTTTGAGCTTACAGACCATAGAGGGTTCTGGTTTCAGTTAAGACATTCATTTATGTCATTTTATTATCGATATCAAAATCAAGTGGGTGCTTGGTAGAGGGGTTGGTGCTCCTTTCTGTTGGTGCAGATAAATCAAGGGTTGGTGCTCCTTTCTGTTGGTGCAGATAAATCAAGGGTTGGTGCTCCTTCTAGTGGGTGTTGGTAAATTGATTGTAAAGTTGGTGCTTTGCAAAGGCTAGATTTGGATGGGAGTCCAAATAGTCATTTTCGAGGATGTAGCCAAATCGGTGAACCTTGGTACATCTTGTGTTGTGTGATGTTCTCTTGTTATACTTGCTTTATTTGGTTTTATGTTTTCATTGTTTTGGCTTTGAGTGTTGAAGATTTAAGTTTTAAAGAGCTACACTGATTCACCCCCCCTCTCAGTGTCATTGTGAGACTAACACTTGATTGCAATCAAGTTTATAGTGTCCTCTACATCTTGCTTGGGGATTTGAATCTCTTCAAGATGCTCGAGCCTTTTGTACATTATTGGCCTACTGTTATTCTAACGTTCTCATGCAAAGTGTCCCCATAAATGGCACGACAATCCACAATGGGTCTGCATTAGTATTGTTAGAATAAGTTGTTATTCCATTATTTGCATATTTAAAAATAGCGCTCATAGGCGCTCTCCAGTTTGGTTATTTAACCACCGAGTTGGTTAAACCAACTTGTAACCGCATGTAACCTTTATATATTTGAAATGAATGAGAAGGAATAATTGCTTCGTGAAATTCTTCATGGCATCAGAGCTACGGACAGACAAGCCTGGCGGACCGGACAGACGGACCTGACACGGACGACAGACAAGCCTGGCGGACCGAGGACGCAGGACCGAGGACGAACCGGACCGAGGGCCTGGCACAGACGACAGACAGAATGACACGCGGACAGGACGCAGACTGACGAGCGGACAGGACGCAGACCGAGGGCGACGTAGATAGACTGCCGAGCGGACAGGACGCAGACCGAGGAAGCAGACGGGACGCAGACAGCGCGGCGGATCGGGGAGACGGCTGAGGCAAAAGGGCGGACTGGGGGTGGTTGCCCGAAGGCAACCGAAAGCTTAAGGAGCTTTCAAACTTCTTAAACCCTCCCACAGTGGCCGCATAGGCCATGTGGGATAAAGTTTTTTTTTCTGCCTGTCTCCGGCCCCGAGGCTCTAAATAGACCCTGGTTTCAGCTTGTTCTCGTCGGGCCTTCTGGCTCACGTGGTCAGGGCGCTGAATGTTAGGCAGTAGGTTTCGGGTTCGAATCCCTTCGAGGATGATTTCTTGATGCCCTACGCAGTTTGTTGATGCCCTGCACAGATTTTTGATGCTCTGCAATCTGTTTGACGCCCTGCACAGATTTTTGACGCCCTGCACAGTTTGTTGACGCCGGAACAGCGCCTGTGACGCCTGCTTATGGCCATTTGACGCCTAAGCAGTCTACATGACGCCTTGACAAGCTCCAATTTTGAGAGTTTCTCTAGGTATTTTTTTCCCAATACTTGTCTATTTTGCAATTTGAAGGGGGGAGTTCACAAATTTCACATATTTCACTTGCAAAATTGTCAGACAAAGGGGGGAAATTGGTAATAGGAGCTATAATTTGCGGGCATTTATGATTGTTTTTTTGCATTTAAATACTCTTTTTTTCTTGCATTATCAATCATAAATTAAAAAAATATAAGACCCCAAATTTATACCCTATTTGTGCAATTTATTGCACAGCAGCGTTCGGTATTTGAGATACCTCTGGTCCACACTTACAGGTAATGTTGTCGTGCTTTGGACTACTGTATTCGCCGCCTAATATAGCTGCAACAACGACGTCTGAGCTTGTTCTCTATAAATCGTCGGGGAGAAATAAGGCAAACCAGTTTTTTGTTTTTTCCCATTTCATACCCACATCGTGATTGTTGTTAGGCGTAAATCCTGACGAAAGCTCTTTTTCCAAAGTGTTTAGGGGAAGTTACGCCCCACGCATGCGGAATAAAACTTTCTATGGTAGGTGTCATTAACAACACGATGCCCTTTCAGTATCGCCTATGTTCAATATATTGTGCTTCTCATATGTACTTATAGTCTCCCTCTCGTAAGGGCGAGTACATATTGAGTAGTATACTGTTCATATATACCTATAGTTTCCCTCACGTAAGGGCGGGTGTATATTGAATGGTTACAATATAACGATCTGGCAGGTATAAAGAAAGGGAGACCAATTGGTGGTATAAGGAACCTTCATAATGGCCACAATTCATAAGTATCTCTCAGATTCCCAATTGTTGAAGGGTCCTAACTTTGTTCCATGGAAGACAAAGATGAAAGCCATACTTCAGTTGGAAGATTTATGGGATGTAGTGACTGGCACTGAAAAACGTCCTCAAACAACAGGAACAGATCAAGATGATTGGGATAAGAAAGACAAGAAGAGTCTTGTATTTATCTTACTTGCTACCACAGATGAGGTGCAGCCTCATATTTGTGATGCCACAACTAGTAAGATAGCCTGGGATGCTTTGCTCACAGTATATGAAGGGAAGAATCAATCCACTATTCTCCATCTTCAAACTCAACTACATAATCTCAGTATGAGTTCTGGAGAAACAGTTGACATATTCCTTTGCAGAGTGGCAGACTTGAAAGCAAAATTGAATGCTATGGGAAAACCTGTGGATGATGATGTCTTGAACTCTGTTATCTTGAGAGCATTACCAAGTGCCTACAAGATGTTGATCACTTCTCTCAATGTTTCTGGTAGACAAGTATCATTTGTGGAACCGGTAAACTTGCTTCAGACTGAGGAGGCAACTCAGGTCCGAAAAGATGATATGCCAGATAATGCTCTCTCCACACAACAAAGTGGTAAAAAGCAAGGCCGGTTTCAAAAAGGAGGTGCTTCTTCCAAAGGCAAAGGGAAGCAATCTCAGCCAAAGGATACAAAATATTGCAAAATTTGTGACATGAATAACCATGACACCAACAGATGTTGGTTCAAAAACAAGCAACCAAATGAAAGAGGTTCACAAAAGAAGGGCAAGAACAAGAAAAAATATAATAAGCATAAGCAATCTAAAGGCCATGTTGCTTATGTTGAATCCAACTCAGACTCACATTCTCCTGAGTCCGATTCAGATTTTGACTCTGAAAGAGCACACAAGGTGCTCATGACTCATACTTCGTCTTCTCAGATAGATGTTGTATGGTATATTGACTCGAGAGCTAGCAAACACATGACTGGGGATAAATCATGGTTTGATACTTTTGTGGAGAAAGAGGGTAAGCCAGTCACAATTGCTGACAATCAGGTATATCAAGTAAAAGGAGAAGGGGATATTTCTGTGTCTCTTCCTGATGGTAATTGTCAAATTGAAAAGGTTCTCTATGTTCCAGGCTTAGCCAATAATCTACTTTCAGTCACACAAATGTTGGATAGAAACATGGAAGTCGTGTTTCGAGTTGTCAATGGCAAGAAGAGATGTTTTATCACACATCATGGTAAACATGTTGCCACCGGATCTTACAAACATGGCTTGTTTATTCTCGATGCTATTTCCACTCCACATGTTGCTTTGGCTGCAACTACGAAGGAGGCCACCTCTCTCTGGCATCGACGTTATGGGCATCTCAGTTCTGGATATTTGCTTGAATTACACAAATATGGGATGGTGAAAGGTCTTCCACCCCTCTCATCTATCTTACCAGTTTGCTCGGATTGCTTAGCAGGGAAGCAACATCGAGTGCCTTTTGAAGCAAGCTCCTCTCGAGCTGCAAAACCTTTAGAGCTGGTACATACCGATCTGTGTGGTCCTATGCCAACCAGCTATGGTGGGAAAAAGTATTTTCAACTATTCGTTGATGATTACTCACGGAAGATGTGGGTTTTCTTTCTTCAATTGAAATCAGAAGCGCTTCTCTACTTTCAACAGTTCAAGAAACTTGTTGAGAAGGAGTCGGGATGTTTGATCAAGACCCTCCGCTCAGATCGAGGGGGGGAATACACCTCTGAAGAGTTTTCAGAGTTTCTTAAGAAACATGGGATCAAAAGACAACTGACTACAGCCTATACACCTCAGCAGAATGGAGTTGCAGAAAGAAGAAATCGTTCCATTATGGAAATGGTTCGATGTATGCTAAAAGGAGCACATCTTGAGGATCAATATTGGGCAGAAGCAGTAAATACAACATCATACCTCCTAAATAGAGCACCCACTAGAGCTCTACAAGGGAAGACTCCACAAGGAGCATGGAGTGGTAAGAAACCTTCCATTGCTCATCTGAAGGTGTTTGGATGTAAAGCATTCATGCACATTCCAAAACAGAAAAGGAGGAAGCTGGATGAGAAAACCTTGCAGTGTATCTTTCTTGGCTATGATGAGTACTCAAAAGGTTATCGATTGATTGATCCTAAGACCAAGAAGACACATGTAAGTAGAGATGTTATATTTGATGAAGCTCTCACATCAAAAGACACATCCACAACTCGTATACCTAGATGAAGAAGAGCCTAAGAAGGAGGTTCAACTTCCACAGCAAAAACAGAAAGTTCCAAAATGGTATACTAGCACTTTGAGAGATGCTAAGTTGAAATCCCTTCCTGATCTATCTCTTGATAGGCCATGTACTCGCAGTATGACTCAACAGATGAGAGCAGAAGAATCTACTTCGGAGGTTGACGAACTTTGTCAACACTTTGATGATTTGTCGATGGGTACAGAAAATGATAGAGAGGAAGATAAGGATGGAGAAAAAATTTATATGTCTACATTGAATACAAACGAACCCACAACGGTTCAATCTGCACTTGATGAACCACAGTGGAAAGAGGCTATGGATGTAGAACATCAATCTCTCCTTAAAAATAATACTTGGAAGTTAGTCGATCTGCCAAAAGGGAAGAAACCCATAGGCTGCAAATGGGTGTTCAAAGTGAAGTATAAGGCAGATGGGTCTATTGATAAGCATAAAGCCCGGCTTGTTGCAAAGGGATATGCTCAGAAAGAAGGCATAGATTATGAAGAGACTTTTGCCCCTACTGCAAAAATGACTACCATTCGAGTACTTTGTGCCATGGGAGCTCAGTTTGGGTGGAAATTACATCAGATGGATGTTAAAAGTGCCTTCTTGAATGGTGACTTACAAGAAGAAGTATACATGACTCAACCAGAAGGATATGTGGTTGAGGGGCAAGAACAAAAAGTATGCAAGTTGATCAAATCCTTGTATGGGCTAAAACAAGCTCCTCGAGCTTGGTATATCAAGATAGACAATCACCTTGTGCAACATGGTTTCATAAGAAGTCCTTCAGATGCAAATCTCTATATTAAGAAAAATGGTTCTGATATAGTGATTCTTGTACTTTATGTTGACGATCTGATCATCACAGGAAGCTCAGAAAAAATGATTGACTTAGTGAAAGATGACTTGAAGCAATCTTTTGATATGACAGATCTAGGACTTCTGCACTATTGTCTTGGTTTAGAAGTTACTCAACAAAAGTTTCATATTCGAGTAACACAAAAGAAATATGCCAAGACTTTAGTAGAAAAATATCGGATGACTAACTGTAAGTCAAAAGCAACTCCAATGGAGCAAGGACTTAAGTTATCTCGATATGATGAGTCACCTCAGGTAGATGGTACTCTCTATCGCCGATTGATTGGGAGTCTCATATATCCGACAAATACCGGACCAGATCTCGCTTTGTTGTGGGATATCTTTCAAGGTTCATGCAAGAGCCTAAAATGAGTCACTGGAAAGCAGCAAAAAGAGTTCTTCATTATGTTCACGGTACTACACATTATGGTCTGGAATATAGACAGAATAATAATTTTTTCTTACTGGGATACACAGACTCAGATTTTGCTGGATCCCTTGATGATCGTAAATCCACCTCTGGATATGTTTTCCATCTAGGATCTGGACCTATCTCATGGCACAGTAAGAAACAACATGTGGTTGCTTTATCTTCTACAGAAGCAGAATATCGTGCAGCCAGTGAAGCAGTCTGCGAGATAATGTGGTTAAGTCGCATTCTTACCAACATGGGCCTTCCAAAGAATCTTCCTCTTCATTTGTTTTGCGACAACCAAGGTGTTTTGAACCTTGTCAAAAATCCAATTTTTCATGAACGTACCAAACATGTTGATACCAGATGTCATTTTATTCGAGATGAAGTTCCAAAGCACCATATACAACTTCACTACATTCCTACTGATGCGCAAGTTGCAGATATTTTTACCAAAGCACTTGGACGTATCAAATATGAGAAGTTTCGAGATACAATTGGGATTTGCCAATAATGTAATAAGGGGGGATGTTAGAATAAATTGTTATTCCATTATTTGCATATTTAAAAATAGCGCTCATAGGCGCTCTCCAGTTTGGTTATTTAACCACCGAGTTGGTTAAACCAACTTGTAACCGCATGTAACCTTTATATATTTGAAATGAATGAGAAGGAATAATTGCTTCGTGAAATTCTTCAAGTATCATACTCAATTTATTATCCATTGCTTTGGTGGTTGTCATGAAACATACCACCAATTGACAACTCTTATGGGAAAAATCTCTTTATGTGTTGCATATACCTATTGAATGTTCTTTTGTGTTGAGGGTTGTCCCTTTGTTGAATGTCCTTTCTTCTAACAATTAGATTATTCCTTATGCCAAATTTTTGTTTACAGTTGTTTTGGATCATGCTTGTTCTTATAGTCATTGCTCTAATTTTGAAAGTCGCACTCATCTCTAACTTCTCGACCCCAACATCTAGATGATATCCTCGAATCATCCTTTGAGTTACTCATTGTCGAGGTCATCACCAGTCTTCAACGTCATTTTCATCCTTGGAGTCATTGACTCTTCAATCCCAACATTAAGATGATGTGTTCTTCTCGCTTTCCAAGTTAATGGCTTGCTTAAAGGCCTCTTGACATGATGTCAGAGTGACCACCACGATCTTCTTCCTCTACGCAGGAAGAAGGCCCTCCACAAACCACCTCTTCTTCAATGCCTTTGATGGTTACTCTTTTGAATGGTCGTCCATCCCATTCATACTTCAGTTATAGGGTTGAACAAACTTTGACCAAGTTTTCCACCTATTACAGAGGAAATGGTTATTTGTTAGGAGGTCCAACTGTCTTTTGGGTACATGAGTTTAGATGTTGGAGATATTACATTATTTGGTACATTGAAGTACCTTTGAGTACTATTGTAAATATTAGATTAGGAGTGTGTTAAATATTTGTCTAAAGTATGTGTCAAAGTGTGAAGAGTGTTTATGTATTATGTAATAAAGTGTGCAAGGTGTCAAGAGTGCAAGTGTGAAGTGTACAAGTGTGAGTTGTGAGAGTGCAAAGTGTCAAGTGAGCAAGTGAAGAGTCATAGGTGTTAGGTGTCAAGTATGAAAGTAAAGAGTCATATGAGATGTGTCAAGATGTAAAGTAAGAGGTTATGTAATCATGAGAAGCTTTGTCATAATGTGAGGCATGTGAAAGGTTGCATCTCCCGTGAGTTTGAGGAGAGCAATAATTGAGAGTATTGAAGAGTCATTTTATAAAGTTATATATTGGAGACAAAGCTCCATGCTATGTAATCCGAGTAACTTTTGAATATATGTAATCTCTTTTGGAAAGTAATAAAATGTGTTTTGTATTGTGAGTAATACTTGTGTTATTTGTGAATGTGGTTTTATGTGATTGATATTTGATCCTAGAGAAATTAACTTGTGAGATAATCTAGTAGAATTGCCAACAGTAGAATATTTGGTATATATAGTATTTTAAGGAAGGGTCAAGATGGATCCTAATAAGATCAAACCCATGCAAGGTTGGCCCAGGCCTAGATCCCTTAGACAATTTCGCAGATTTTTAGGTCTTACTAGGCAATATAGGAAACCTGATTGCAATTATGGCATGATGGTAGCCTCGCTCAAGACTCTCACTAAGAAGGGTGCTCTTGTTTGGACAAAATCAACTTCCCTAGCCTTTAGTGCCCTAAAGTAGGCCATGTATACTACCCTTGTTTCAGTTACTCCTAATTTCAACAAACCTTTTGTCATTGAGTGTGATGCTTTAGTAATAGGTGTTAGAGTTGTATTAGGTATATAGAACATGTTTTGCTACCACCCAATGCTCCTGCCTTGGCTCCACCATGAACTGACTCAAGGTGTTCACTGCAAAACATATATCCGGTCGAGTGTTGACCAAATACATCAAGGATCCTATCAGCTGCTTGTACAACGTAGGGTCCACCAATTATGAATCTGAAGTTGTCACCTTCTTCATATTAGTGATCATGGGTGTGGCCATAGGTTTGCAGTCCTCCATCCGAAACCTCTTCAGGATCTCAACTGCATACTTACCTTGCCCAAGGAATATCTCCCCTGGTCTCTACCAAACCTCCAAACCCAAGAAGTAATGCATCATGCCAATGTCCTTCATCTCAAATTCAGCTGCCATATCGGCTTTGCACCCTACAATGAGCTTCTCTGCACCTGTAAGAAACAAGTCATCTACATATAGCACCAAAATGAGTAGATCAATCCCAACAAATAAGTAATATAGATTAGGATCTGCATCACTTTTGGCGAAGCCCACACTCTGCAAGTATCCATCTATCCTGGACTATCATGCTCTCGGTGCCTGTTTGAGTCCATATAAGGCGTTCTTTAGCCTACAAACATGGGACTCCTTCCCACTTACCTCAAAGCCCTGAGGTTGCTCTATGTACACTTCTTCCTCAATGATCCCATTAAGGAAAGTTGTCTTCACATCCATTTGATGAATCCGCCATCCCATAGATGAAGCTAAAGACAAAACTGCTCTAATGGAAGTGTATCTGGCGACTGGAGCAAAAGTGTCCTCATAGTTCACTCCCTCTTTCTAGGAGAACCCTCTTGCCACAAACCTTGCCTTGAACTTCTCGATGCTACCATCTGCAGCATGCTTAATTTTGTAGAGCCACTTGGAACTCACAACCGACTTCCCCTCCGGTCTTGGCACTATGTCCCAAACATCATTCTTCATGATGGAGGTGTACTCCTCCACCATGGCATCCCGCCAAACCTGTTGGTCTGTTGCCTCCTGAAAACTGGTAGGTAATGATGTTACTCATCAATGCCATGTAGCTTGAAAACTTCCTTGGAGGTTTGCTCTCCTTTATCAAGTTGCTAGGAGCCTCAACATACTCCTTAACATCCCTCAATGTCTGTGTAAGCCATTGAGGTCTCCTAATAGAACTGGAAGGGGCTAATGTCTCCACCTCCTCACCTGAAGGTTGTTGTTCTGAACTGGAAACCATTGGTGTCTTTGGTGACCCTAACTCAACCTTCGGAGCTTCTTGTTCCTCATTCTCTATCACTGGAATAGGCTTATGGGACTTCCTCGATGCAACGTCCTCCTCAAAATTTACATCCCTGCTCACTATTGTCTTCCTCTTCTCTGGAATATAAACCTTGTAAGCTTTTGAAGTCTCACTGTATCCTACAAATAAACCCTTCCTACCGGAGGGCTCCAACTTGGTCCTCTTCTCTACCGGAACATGGATATAAACTGGACATCCAAAGATGCGGAAATGACTCACCTCTGGTTTCACACCAATGAATGCCTCCTCTGGTGTCTTGTCCTCCAAGATCCTGTGAGGACACCTGTTCTGGATGTAGACTGTTGTGTTGCATGCTTCTGCCCAAAGAAACATCGACAAGCCCTGATCATGAATCATGGCCCTAGCAGCCCCTATGATGGATCGATTCTTTCGCTCTGCAACCCCATTATGTTGTGGGTTGTATGGAACAGTCAGCTCCCTCTTGATTCTTGCCTGCTTGCAAAAACCATCGAACTCCTTGGAGGTATATTCACCCCCATTGTCTGATCTCAAGACCTTGATCTTCTTCTCTGTCTGGTTCTCAACTAGAGCTTCAAACTCCTAAAACCTGCTAAAGACTTCATCCTTGGTCTTTAAAAAGTAGATCCATGTCTTGCGAGAGAAATCATCAATAAAGGAAACATAGTACATGCTACCTGAAATTGATGCTACTGACATCGGTCCACAAACATCCGAATGTACTAGATCTAGTATCTTCTTAGACCTATGCTCATTGTTTACAGCCTTGGCATGCTTGCCAAGCGTGCACCCTCTGCATACTCCTTGTTGCTCAATGCTGAACTCTGGAAGACCTGTGACTATCTCCCTCAGAATAGGCAACGCTCTATGATGCAAGTGCCCCATCCTCTTGTGCCACAAATCACACAAGTTGTTACTGCTATGAACTAGGGCTCGAACAGGTTCACCCCGCAACTTGTATAGACTGCCTTCTCTAACCCCTATTACTTGTGTTGTTTCTGGGCTAGATTCTTTTGGTCTAATAAGGACATGCTGGTTCTTGAACTCCACTGCATAACCCTTATCCTCCATAACCGAAACTGAAAGCAAGTTCTTCCTGAGACCTGGAACAAACAAAACATCATCAAAGTCTAAAGATTTCCTTGACTGGAGTCGAAAAGGAATGGTACCAATTCCTACAACTGGATATTTGGTATCATCACCAAGCTCAACCTGAACCCCTGAGTCCTGCTCTTGTAGACTGGTAAAACATTGTCGGGCTGATGTCATGTGCCGAGATGCCCCACTATCCACATACCAAGCATTCCTTGGAACCGTGCTTGGTAGAAAGGCAAGAGACCAATGAGAAATCCTTCTCGAATTTGGCAGCAAACTCACTCATCTGAGTTTCTGCAGAGGCTGCTACTCGCATCTGCTCGTTGCTTCCCTTTGCCCTTCTTGTTTGGACACTGTGATGCATAATGGCCGTGCTTATGACAAATGAAGCACTTGATCTTGCTCAAGTCCTTCTTCCCTGACTGTGAGGTTGACTCCTCATTCTTTACCTTACCCTTGCTGGGTCCTTTACCTTTGCCCTTCTTGGTTTGCCCAAAAAGAGCTAGGTTATCGTCACCACCTTTCTTGCTGGCCTTTGACTCCATCCGAGTCTCCTCCTGGATGAAATCATCCCACAATTTCTCAAATTTGGGAAGGTTCTCACGAGCACAAATGCCTTTGACAAATGGTTCCCATGAAGCTGAGAAACCATTAAGTGCCACGTTCACCAACTCTGTGTCTTCAACCTTCTCCCCTATTGCTGCTAGTTGATCACGAATCTGCGTGATCTTCATCAAGTAATTGGTAACGGTGTCAGATCTGGTCATCTCCATAGATCTGAGTTTGTTCCGCAATATCATCTTCCTGTTTATGTTCTCGCTCCGGTAGAGGCTAACCAGGGCATCGAACATCTCCTTTGCCTTAGTCTTCTCGGATATGTGAGGAATCAAGTGATCCTTCACTGCATCCAAGATCATCCGCTTGGCCTTCACTTCCTTCTTTTTGTGAGCTGCCAATTCCTGCGGATCTGTAGGCAAAGTCACATCATCCTTGACAATATCCCAGAGATCATTCTCTTCCAATAAGAACATTACCCTAACTTTCCAGGGCAAAAAATTTGAGGCACCTTCCAATCTATCCTCAAATCTGAGGCTAGCTGCTGCCATCTTTGAGATCTGCTGAAATATTAATGACTAAAAAAAACAGTCCTGCAAATAAGCTTAGTCCTTCAAGCCAAAAAAAAAATATGAAACCCTAACTACTGTTTTTTTTTTTTTTTATTTGCTTGAAACCCTAACTGCTGAAATATTAATGACAAAAAAACTGCAAATAAGCTTAGTCCTTCAAGCCAAAAAAAAAAAAAATGAAACCCTAACTGCTGTTTTTTTTTTCGCTTGAAACCCTAACTGCTGTTTTTTTTTTTTTTCTTAATATCCAGCAGTGATCTACTGTTGTAAACCCTTGAGGATCTCAATCACAGAACCTAGCTCTGATACCATGTAAATTTTCCAGCCCTAGATAACTGCTGTCCTATGTTATTTTAAAATAAATCAGATCTGAGAATAATTTATTCAAACATGCAACAGTCACACAGATGGCTGGAAAAATAAACAGCGTGAACAGCAGAAGTTAAATATATTTCTAAACCTGAAATATTACAAATAAAAGAGGCTACAGCTACAGCAGAACACTTCTGCTCTCTTGCTGCTTTTCTAGCCAGCAATCACTGTTCTTCTCCTCCTAAGCTTGTAGTTTTCCTTCTGCAATCTGTTCTCCTCCCATTCTTTTCTGTGTATCTAAAACACTCTTGATCTTCTCCTTTTATCCTTGAAAAAGGTAACCCTAATATTTCTAACCCTAAGATTAGATCTCATCTCATATTGAGATGTAAGGTTAAAAATAGAAAATCACTTAAGTGAATATCAAAATAGAATCACTTAAGTGAATTACAAAATAGAATCACTTAAGTGAACTTAAAAATAGAAAATCACTTAAGTGAACTTAAAAAAAGAAAATCACTTAAGTGAATTTCAAAATAGAATTAGAAATGTCTCGAACCACTTCTAGCATGTTCATACTGAAGCCTGTGCAAGAAGTTCTTGTCCGAGCTACATTTCTCAACATGCAGTATAGAAATGTAGGCCTTTTTTGTTGGGATGACGCTTCATCATCAAGACAGACCATGGTAGTCTCAAGCATTTCTTGGAGCAATGTCTCTCTTGTTGTAAACAAAATAAATGGTTTACAAAGCTATTGGGTTATGATTTTGCCATTGAGTAAGGGAAAGGAGAATGTGGTAGTTGATGCTCTATCTAACAAACATGAGAATGCCATTGCTGTTAGTGTTGTCTCCAGTCCCCTTCCACAATGGCTTTCTAGGGAGTAGTGGCATTCCAATCTAGAGATTGCTCGCATAATTCATGATGTGGGGGCTGACTTTCTGCCTCCTTATTCTCATATGTTGATGGGGTTCTTCACAAGACGAATCGACTTTATCTTCCTTTGTCTTCCATAATCTTGATGTATTCTATAGAAATTACATGTATCTCCCTTGGCTGGACGTTTTAGGTTCTTAAATATTTATTAGTGGGTGTAGCAATCCTTTCTTTGGAAAGGATTAAAACAGATGTGAAGACATTGGTGGTGGAATGTGAGGTATGCCCAAAAAACAAGGGTGAAACTGTAAAATGTCCTGGCTTGTTGCAACCTTTGCCTATTCTTGATCACTAATGGAAGCACATCTTAATGGATTTCATCAAGGGTGTTCTCAAATTAGAGGGCAAATTGATGTTTTTTGTGGTGGTGGATCATCTTCCAAAGTGTGCTCACTTTTGAGCCTTACAACATCACTTCATGGCCTGTAAGGTTGCCAAAGTATTCCTCATCCATGTTTTCAATTAGCATGGCATGCCCAAGAACATTATTAGTGATTGTGAACTTGGTACCCACAATTTTTGGAAGGAATTGTTCATTCTCAATGTTACCTAGTTGTTTATATCCTCTTCTTATCATCCTCGATTGGATGACAAAACAAATATTGTGAACAAATGTTTGGTGACGTACCTTCGTTGTATTGCCCAAGACAAATAGTATGAGTGGGTTCATTAGCTTTCCTTAGCCAAATGGTGGTATAACACTTCTTACCATTTCTTCCTTAAGATGTCTTCGTTTGAGACATTGTATAGCTAGAAACCTTCGTCAACAACAGACTATGTTCTAGGATCTTCCAAGGTGGCCTAGGTAGATGATTTGTTGCAGTAGTGTTGGTTTTTGCTCTAATTTCTTAAAGATAATATGTTTTAGGCTTAAAACCGAATGAAGTAGCAATGGAACATGCATCACGTGGAGTGACAATTTGCAGTAGAAGATAAGCAATTGTCCTTGAATACCAAGTCAAGTAAGAAGTTGGCCCATCGGTTTTACGGTTCTTACATGATGGCTCATGATGTTGGGGAAGTGGCATATGAATTGGAGCTTCCTCTAACTTCTTGCATCCACTTTGTTTCTATGTTTCTTGTCTTAAACAAGTTGTTAGTCAAAAGGTACGGTCCCAAACGGAGCTTGCAGTACTTGATGAAGGAAAAATCACTCTTGAGTTCATAATTTGCGGTTTTGCTAGATTTAGGAGTTTCTCATCAAGTGGTAGATTCTTCCAATTGAAGATGTGACATGGGAACTTGAGAGCATTTTCCAGTCATTTCCAGCTTTGATGACAATGCTTTCTTTTGGGGGGAGGGGAGAGCAATGTAACGACTCCACTATAGCCATGTCGACCATCTTTAAAACTGTTAGCTTGGGCCCTAGGATTAGGTTAGTCGGCCCTTGAGCATTAGGGTTAGGGTTATTGTTTGTTTTAGTCTATAAATAGAGGAGTTATATTGTAGTTGAGACATCATTCATACTTCTTAAGTTGCCTTTGGTGCACGTATGAGATTTCATTCTCTCCAAGTGGCTATGAGACATTGCCTTCTCTAAGCGGCTAGGATTTGTATTGATTTGGAATTTCTAACTCAATATTTGATTTCCTGCTATTGAATCTAATTTATTGTTCCAATGAATGATTTTGTTTGCACATTTATGAGATTTGTTACTTTGTTGGGCTCTAAATAGGAAGAGATGTGATGTTGTTGGATCTAACTTCTATTGTGCATAAGAGACTTTGCCCTCTCTGAGTGGCTAGGAAACTTTTCCCTCGCTAAGTGACTTGGACTGCTTTTGAGATTTTGAATGGATTTGAGATACTTTATTAGATTTACTGTAATGGAATCTGATTCACTTGCGAATACTTTGGTGTATGCTATTTTTGTTGCTATTATTCTGGAATTTATTTTTGGAATTGCTGTTTTCTTGAAGGTGTTTCCCTGCACTATGCAACATTGCAAAGCTGACCAATAGGAAGCTAGGGCTTTACACATCTCCATTAGCTTCTTCTAGACCTTGGGAATCCATCAACATGGATTATCTCTTAAGGTTGCCAACCACAAGGCATCTGAATCTTCATGGTTGTGGACAGGTTCAGCAAGATGGCAATCATGGTACCTACTAAGAATAGCATTCACATGGTTGAGACTGTCTGCCATTCTTTTAGCAAGTATGGGTCCATTTCAGCCTCCCAAGTTCGCTGCAGGCTCATCAACAATTTTTGGAGCCATCTTTGGGATCAACTAGACACCAAAGTCTAGCATTTCATTGCTTTCCATCTATAGATAGATGGACAAACCGAGGTAGTTAACATAATGCTAGTGCTTTAAACTTACAACCATAACCATTCTCGTATGTGGGATGAGAGTCTACCATATATCAAACATTTCTATAATAGGGCTCATCACACCTCCACAGGTCTCACTCTATTTTAGGCATGTTGTGGATTTTGCCCCAACGCTCTCATGGACATTGCCTTCCACACACCAACTGGCGACATGATGCTAACACAAGTCAAGGAAGCAGGCTGAGCGATTTCTGCAGTGAGTGCATATCAATGATACTTAGGTTTATGAGATCTTACAACACCAACAATAGAAAAATAAAAAGTGCCATATCAACACAGGATTTCACATCAATTTCAGGTTGGAGATAAGGTTTGGCTCCATCTGAAGAAGGAACACCTCTTCGGCCCACACCAGAAAATCAAGCCATTGCGCTAGGGTTCATAAACCATTCAACGCGATAGGTGAGAACACTGTTCTTTTTTTACCAACTTGCTTGGGGATGGATCCGGTGTTTCATGAATAAGCCCTTAAACCGTACTATCCTCCTTTGTTAGAGCTTGTGGTAGTACAACATCAAACAAATTCGGACCTGGCTTAGTTGGAAACTACGACAACAAATCAACTGATTGATGTCACCAACAAGAGTACATGCCAAGGGACACACAACCTATGTTGGGTTGTTAAGTAAGGTCAATTTCCATCTTAGGATAAGTGGTACATGTTAGACCAAATCAAGTTTTCTTTTCCACAATTGAAGGCTAATGCGATGGGGACCCTTGCTTCCCAAAGGGGGAATGAATGATCTGAGCAAAGCAGGGATTGTCAAAGGTCCCAAGCATGATGATGCCACAACACTTAAAACATGCGAGCCTTGGTGCCTTTCTGGACTCTTTGCGAGATGTGGGCACAGGTTATTCCTTCTTACAACGTCAAATTTCTTCATGTTGCCAACCCAACTTGTGGCGCCATGACCACTATGACTCCAACCTTGCCATGGTGCCAACATTAGGGTGTCAACACACAAACATAGACTGACCTATGGTGCTGTCTCCACTTGTCACCTTTGAGCATCAAATTGTACAGAGGGAATCTTTCTAGTGGCAGGCCTAAAGAGCACATCTGCACATGTCCAGTCTTGCCATGTGGTATAGCACAGACTGGCACCCACTGCAGAAGACATAGAATGGACAGTTCAGTAACTGCGCATGAAATTGTTTGTTGATCTGTTGGAAAACTGAACCGTTTCGTCTTCTAACTGCTTTAAACTGTTGTACATTTTATATAGCTTAGGATTGACCCAGGTTTCCTCTTCTTCTTTTCTTCATCTGCTTCTTCAGTTCTGTTTGCTGTCTCCTATCTCGCATTTTCTCACCCAGAATGATCGAAACTTCTTAAATATCAATCAAACAAATATAAACATGATATTTTTGTTTTAAAATAAATTGTCTTGAATTAATAATGTAAAACTAATCAATTAAAAACATTGCACAGATCTTCATAATCCTTATGTTTTTTATTATTAGAGAAAAAGATAAGGAAACTTTCAGGAAGCATTATTTGCTTATTAAAAGTATAAATAAATATTAAAAAAAAAAAAAAAAATCTCATATACAATTTTTTAAACTATTATTAAAAAATAATGAAATTATTTTAAATGTTTTGTTTTGATGTTTTTATTTTAGAATAAGACAACTTTATTTTTTAAATAAATTATATATTAAAATATTAAAAACAATTTTTAGTTTATTTTGCTTATGTCAACTATTTTTAAACATCTGCATATATATTTAAATATATGTACAATGTAATAAAAAAGATTAATAATACAAACATAACATAACACACTTTATAAACAATTTGTAAATATCAAAATATAAACCAGGATGAAAAAATCATGTAAACATTAAATTTATAGATCACAACAATAACAACACTAATAGAATCCCTACTACCAAGGTGCCCCTAGCTTAGCCTTGGATCTAAAGATATCATAATGCCCATTGGCTGACGAACATGTCCATAACCGTCTCTATTACAGGTGAAGGTAAATCCCATTGTTTCTCCACTAGATTATATACAACTATATTGCCCTTTGAATGTGTTTGCCTGAGGCAAATGTGATCTCCCACAACAGTACACTGGAGCTGATATACACATGCAAAATTACTGCAACTCGAATTAAAACCACTCTTCTTAAAAAAATATGGTGGCATCCTTGTAATCTCTCTTCACTGATAATTTAGGTCTGATTGAAAGTGAAATTCCCATAAAATACCTGCGTGAAATTAGTTGTGCCCATTCTATTTTTGATCAGGTAGTTGTAGCATACTTTTTTCTGATATAGCTGTCTCTGTGATGGGATATTTAATAACCATAATGACCCTTGGGAGATTGGATATCCAAAATATCACATCTGTAGAGAAAGGAATGCCTGAAAAGATATCTATGTTATTCTCAGAAAATTTAAGTGGAGTCCGCGGTGAGATTAATGAAGACTCACATATTTCCAAGATAAATTCATAATAGGAGTCTTGTGTCACCCCTTTGTAGGTTTGTGCATCCTCATCACCTACAATCCATGCCATCATCGGAACATTAGACATAGTCGAAGGATGAGGAAGTTCAGTGATTTCTTCTTTAAATGGATTGAGAACACCAAAACTCCAATTAGGCCCTAGGTGTACTTTTAGTAGTCCCCTTGTTGATCCTTCATAATATTCAATACATCTCTTTGAATGAAATGGTTTAGGGATTTTTTTTCCAAGGCTGGGTGTGGAAGGAATAGGCTACATTATAGCTTGTTGTTTGCCCAAAAGGCCACATAAAAAGCCATGGAATCCTCTTTGGAGTATGATTCCATTTATATATGAATTTAGAATAAGTGAATAAAGCATTTCATTCTTTGTTCTTCTCCTCCGCTTTCATGGCATCCTGCCCCCCTCCCAAGAAAGAAAACCAAACCCAACCGATACTTAAGACAAAGCGACTTAGCTTTCCAAAACTCAATATTTGAAAAGAAGACATGTTTACAAAAACTGTATATTCATTAGATATCCCTTTTATACTTGAAATCATCAAATGAATTTTATGTGAATAGAAGAGCTCTCCATCCCCAAGCTTTCATTTCTCAATCCACTTTTCTATCCCCTCATAGACCCCCCACCAATAGAAATGTTTTTATTTTCCAACCCAACAAACAACACAACGTTTGCATACCCAAATTGGAAGATATGATAAATTTTATGCACTTGAAAAAAATACTGAATTTGTAGAATTATGTTTCAAATGCCTGCATGGTTCTCAATATTGCCAAATTTCCGTGAAACCATTCACCTCAAAAATTTTAAAAGATTGCTCAAATCCAACATTTGTTCTGAAAGATTTGTTTTTTGGGACCTGATATTTTCGAAGACTCCACATAAACCCTCAATATAAAAAAGAATGACTTCCTTTTGCTAACTGCTGAGAACAGAGGCCGACATGACCACTATTATTGGATACATAATCAAATACATGAGATGGGATGATAGAATAACATGAGACACGACCACTATTATTCGATATATTCCAAGATTGGCCTTGGCATATTATATGAAATATTTTAGCCCTCAACCCACCAATGGGTCGAACAAATCTTACCTTGTATCATCCCACACAATCATGCCCTATGAAAGGTGTAAAATATCTTAAATATAGTGCTGACCCCTAGGTAGGTTATAAACATGGTACCATCAGTCTCCCATGGATACCATAATGCAGGTAACTAAATGGGCCTGTGGTATCACCCTTGATAGCACATAAGGGAGCAAACAAGCCAGACTTCATCAAAATGCCATACGTGTACCAACAATTTTTTTTATCAACTGGTTACATGGGATTGAAAGGGGCCCCACTTGTATTACATCATGGCCACATAGTGGTATTACAACAGCTTGGCAATAATGCATGTATCGCTTGGCAAGATTCGAACCTGGGTCTAATCCTTGAAAGCTGAGGAATATAACGGGCTGAGCTCATGTACCAAGAACTTAATCTACTGGGAAACTTACAATTTCAGTCTTGGTACTGACATTAACACGGACATGCAAATGCGTAATGTGATGTTAGGATAAGCATTGGACAATACATAACCTTCAAATTATTTTTATCTAATATAATTTGACTTTCATCTAGTTGAAACTGAAGGTTAGTTCATTTAATGATAAAGATGTATTTTGATTGTCCAATGATATTTGGATCATAGAATTGAGAATTAACTTGTAAATTATTGACTACAGTTGATCTCATTAGACATGGGTGCATTGCTTGCTGGAGCTAAATTTCGTGGAGACTTTGAAGAGAGATTAAAGGCCGTTTTGAAAGAAGTGACATCATCAAATGGACAGATCATTCTTTTCATTGATGAAATTCATACAGTTGTTGGTGCAGGTGGGTTCAATAATAATGTTTTTGAAGGATATGTTTGTAATATGTTGCGTAAGGTATAAATGTACCATGGAATTTATGTCAGTATTTGATTTAGGTATAAAATCTATTGGTTGCACCACTACTGTTTGTAGTCTGGTCTATTCCTATGATTACCTATACGTAAATACTTGAATGGAAGAAAGAGATGAACTGACAATTATAAAAGAAGAAAAAGGTTTCTTTGAGACCAAATAATTGCAATAAGAACGAATTCACTAGCATTAGTATGCCATGGAATTTTTGGAACAAACACAGAGATTTGGAGTCTGGTTTACTTACTAAGGACAGACTCTTAGTTATTTGATTGTGAACTAGTTACATACTTGTACTCATTGTGAGTACTTGTACATACTAATTCAACAATCCTAGCTTCAATAACATAAAGTCATTACATGTTAGGGTTCAAGCTGTTGGACTAGACATACCCTCCATATGTATTAGTATAGTCCATTTCCTGCAGAATTCTTGCCTATTCCATGGCAACCAGTCTTTGATTATTAATATTGTCAAGTTCTTGCTTGTCTAGCCTAGCAAATTTAAAATTGTTACAAGGATTTTGAAGTTTTACAAAATGTTATACCACTGAAGGTCCTCCATCATTGAATGTTCTTGTTACTGTGACTGTCTCTTTCCTGGAGTATTTGGAGTGCTGTTGTTATTAAGAGGGATTGGTGGAGTTGGACTATTTAAGGGAAAGTGAGCACTAATGACTTATGTGTTCAGAGTGCTTCAGTTATTGAATTTCACTTCTAATGTTTTACTAATTTATTGTGTATGGAGAAATGCCTGTATGCCTTTGCCTTCAACAATTTTGTTTTTGAATTAATATAATGAAAACATGGTTGTCTTGATTCAACCCAATGTTCGTTTTGGCAAAGAACTATTGATTTTTTGTATTTTATATTTCATTTGGATGAAGGCTATCTTTGCTTTCTAAACTGACTTCATTAGAACAATAGTCTATTGATTGAATGTAGAACTTTGCTTACATTCTTTGGCTATGGTGTGTTCTTCTGTTCATATAAGCACTGACTTCTTGGACCATTTTGCCTTTGTTTAAAGGATCCTATCTTCTTGACTAGTTATCTTTCCAGAGAGAAAACATAGTTGTGGAAGTCCATATGGTGCTTGCTTTTATATTTTTTATATTTGTTTTGCTTCCTATATTGCTTGAACGTTTTTCTCGTTCCCTGCATTAGATAATTCTTCTATTTTGCTTCATAGTAGTTGCACACTCTCCTTCACAAACTAAGTAAGCTGGTCTATCTCCTCAACTTGTGGCAACAGTGGATGGTTGAGGGAAATCCGGGAATTTGTTCTGGACTTATTGCACCTTGTAGCTTATAGTCTACCTGACAGGTTGTCATGGTCTCACTATACATCATCAATTTGCCAGGTGTTCAAGGTGAGTATTGTGCTGGGAACCATTGTGATGAAACTGGTTCCCATGTTGCTAACTTGCAGTAACTTTGACCTTGTCAGAATGAAGTCGAAACCTTGCAGCTTTGTTAAGGGCTGTTTATTGTATTTGACCAGCGGAGAGGAAAGAACATTCTCCTTTGACTGGTGTGACTTCCATGGTCAGTTTACTTCCTCCCTTTGAAGGATCTTGTGGAGGCAGCCATGCTTTTTCTTCTTTTCCTCCTTCTCTTTCTATGGTTGCATTCACTGAGTTTGAGTTTACATCGTCACTATTTCACATAGTTATGAACTTATAGGTATTGGCTTCTTTCCCTGATATGTATCCTTATGTTACTTAGCTTTTGTTAAGTCGTTTCCTTTTCTACATCCTTTTGTTGCTTGATTGGTGTTGAACTTGCTTGTTCTTCATGGGTTTGTGCTGTTAATGACGGTGCTCTTATTTTTTCCTATGATTTATCATGACTTTGTTAGTGGTTAAACTTGGGACAGTTGACAATAAAAAGTTGATTGCTCGTCGATGTGTATTTACCAATTGGATGTTGGTGTGCTGTTGGTCTTGCATTGTCGATAATGCTGATTTAACAATATATTTTTTTTTTCTTGCCAGTGTTATTCTCATTTCCTTATTATTGTTCTTATCATCTTTAGATGACCCCCTACAGTGATAGCTCCTCTTTGGTTTTGGCAGAGCTTTTCTACCAATGCTTATTTTCCCTCTATGAATATATGCTTGTAACTTTTTATGATGTATTTCCTTTTGATTTGGTTGTGTTCAAGAAGCATGAACCAGCTAGATCTTCACCCCAGGACCTCCTAGCAAGTGCTGCAGTTGCTCTACCATTGAGCAACTGGGCCCTCTTTGTTCCAAGAAATGAGTGTGGTACAACATGGTATACCACACAATCGGCCCTATCGATGGCTTCTTTTCGTATTACCTGGTCATCATGAGGTGACACACAACTTACATTGTTTGCCCCTTAAAATTATAGAGTTGTGATATATTATATACACATTGAACAATCTACCCGATGACCTTGCATAGGTCCCCAACAAAATTCACCACATTACATGATATAGATACACGACTTCCACAATTGGAGGGAATCCACAATTTGTCATGGCTTCCAACACACAACCCATAACATTCTTCATTATGGTATATGAGATCTAGAGTGCAAGTCACAGACCTCTGCTTGCATGGCTACCACTCTCCTAGTTTGTTCAATGTCTCCTCGAAACGACATGATATACGAGTCATCCTATTCTAACTTTGGCCTTTTTTGTGCTCCATTTGTCTCATTGTGGTTTTAGTGTTCATTGCCATGGTATTTAATATCTATTAATATTAAATATATAATTTAGAATATAGGTCTTAAACTATACTTATATTATATAGTATCATAATATGGACTATTTAAAGCAACTTAATATGATATATCAAACGCATTTACTTAAGTTTAGATTATAATAATCACAAAAAGTCGCAGAGCTAAGTTCATTGCATTATACAATGAAAGGAAAGAAGAAATTGATGAGGGTGGACTTAGGAGCTCTGAACTTTGTTCTAATAATCATTGGAGAGTCTATGGAGAGGGTTAGGAGGCTATGGTGCCATTCTAGATTTCGCAATCATATGGAATAAAGGTGGATGCTTTCTACCCTAGGAAAAACACCGATGATGCAGAGGGGGGTGGGTGCACACCACTGACAGTAACGTCCTTGCCATTCTCTCTAGCCTGTAGTACAATACCAATGAATGAAAACAAGTTGCAGACATTTTTTTCACTGTTTTGATTGCTATTTGACTCATGATGTGAACATTGGCAAATTTTATCCGAATAAATTCAAGAGCCTTGCAAGTTTGCCTAATTTTGAATTATCTTTATATTATTTGGCAAACACGGTTACATAGCCCTATAGTGATAGCTGTTGTTGGGTTTTGGCAGAGCTCTTCTACCAGTGCTTGTTTTCCCTGCATGAATATTTGCTTGTAAGTGTATGTCCTTTTGATTTGGTATTAAAGTAACATGAACCAGCTAGGTCTTGAAGTGATGCAAGTTCTTTGCCGTTGAATTACTGGGCTCTCTTTTTGCCAAGGAGTGAGTGTGGTATGGGTGAATTAATGGGCATGAATTGCCAAGCTCCAACGTCTCACTTCAAATCACACTTGAGGCGTTTATTGAGGCTTGTACCTACCCTAGCTTTAATTCCATTGTAAGCAGGCATAAACAACGTAGGATTGCAAACCAGAATTTCCTGGCAAGCACCACAGATGCTATTACCAGTTCTCACTGAGCTTCTAGCCTTCTCCAGGTCAAGTAGTGAGTGTCGATCTTCTTTATCATTTGTATTTTTCCTCTTTTTTGTGTTCTTTCCTTTTTTGAGTTTTCTGTTGTCTTTATTTCTTTGTGGGCAGTGTTATAGTCTAGAGTGCTGACATTTACAATCCTTTTGGAAGAGGATTAAGCATTTTTCTCAGTTACATCACTTTTTCTTTTTGACTAGTTAATGAAATGCGCTTTGCATCTCTCTTTGTTGCAAACCTCTCTTCTCATTCCATATATCATTCAACAATTTGCATAAATATTCAACATAGATCCACAAATAAATTAATTGCACAATAAATTGCTCAATAAAATAGAGATTGATTATACCCTTGAGGTAGAGCAACACCATACAATGCTCCTTTAGGAAGGAAGCCACTCCACAAGATCTCTAGCTCCACGAGCCAAGACTTCTCCAAGAATACATCATAGATACCTTTCACAATGGGGGTACATCTCTCTTTATACAAGAGTGTGATGATTCACCTTCTATGAGTTACAAGATCACACATGTGGAGGTTCACCTTCCATGAGTAACAAAGTGCATAATAATATGACAATACTCCTTGTGGTTACATATGACAATATTCCCCCCAACGGTTACAAATATGATTCTATGACATACCTATTTCTATTTTGACATGTGGCCTTCCTTACTCAATAATTAATTTATGGCTCATACCATTATACAATACAATATTAAATTAGTCAATATTAAATACCTATCTTGGTACCTAACACCCTTGCTCTTTATTTAACTTTTTATCATCCAAATGCAATATGTTCTCTTTGGGAATCTGTTTTGGCTTTAAATATCCACTAATCTTGGCATTTCTCATCTAACTTGAGTAACAATGCTATCGAATGGGATAACACGGTAAACTTTTAACTGTATGACAGATATACCTGTAGTTCAGTGGAAATGATTATATCCACTCACATTCTTGTATGCTGCTTGATGGGGCCAAAGGATTATCTGAACTTTGATCATCTCAACTCTATTTTTATATGAATTTGATTAAATGCTTCCTTTGAACCATTGACCTCAGAATGGTGTAAGGAGGTTTTATGATGGTGAGGAAATCCTGAAGATGCTCTTTTCCACTCTCTATTGATACTTAACACCCAAAAAATCGTACCTTGCTCACATTGCTAGATGATTTTTTGTCATAATGCTACACCTGAGATTTCATTCGCATATATATTTATATATATTGTTTTTTTTGGGTTAATCTTAGTTTGTGCATCAAGTAGACTAACATGGCCTATTGTCGCTTATTGAAATGGCATCCAAAGTCTGTGTTGGTCGAGTTGAATTTCATCGCTGTCAGCTTATATTTGTGACAATTGGTAGTGTGGGGATGATATCGCAATCACGTTGACAAAATATTTCTACTATATTATGACAATGTTGCCCAGCCACTCTAATATGTGCTTCCTATAGAATACTTGGAGGGATGTTGTTTAACTCTGCATTCCCTGGTTCCTTGTGAAGTGGGTACATGTCTTAGTGCTGCAAATCCTTCATTATAAGTAGGAACAACTTTGAAGTGCAGTAGACATGGCTCGAGAAATTCCTTAAGGTCTTATCACTTGATCTGTTTCAAGTAATAATGGATTGAAGTTCTTAAAAAGAATAGGAGCCATTGACATATTTGTCTATTGTGAATGGGTTCTATCACAAGGTGTGTGAAAGCCTGTTGATCTCTAGAGAATATAAGAGGGAGATGACAATAAGGGTATTGGAACGTGTGCGTCATTGAGGTTGTTACCATGTTCTTTCCACTGTAATCTTTTTTCGCTGCTGAGTCTGATGCTAACATAATAGATACGACAACCAATGTTTCCTGCTTGAGGTTTTTGACTATGATTTTTTTTTTTTTTATGTTCTTATGGATGATGGTTAAACAAGGTGATATTTGATCATTCATTATTCTGTTCTTGTTTTCCTAGGAAATGTGGCTAGCATGAATATCTATAATTGTTTGTTCTCTGCTATAATTATGCCTGTGTACAGGTGCTATGAATGGAGCTATGGATGCAGGCAACTTATTGAAGCCTATGCTTGGAAGAGGAGAACTTCGTTGTATTGGAGCCACAACACTCAATGAATACCGCAAATATATTGAGAAGGATGCTGCTCTTGAGCGCCGATTTCAACAAGTTTATGTGGGTCAGCCATCAGTTGAAGATACTATATCGATTCTCCGTGGACTGCGTGAACGTTATGAATTACACCATGGAGTTCGAATTTCTGATGGTGCACTGGTTGCAGCTGCAGTTCTTTCAGAGCGATATATAACTGAACGTTTCCTACCTGATAAAGGTTCTCATTTACATGTGTATATATTATTTTGTAATTTAATTTTCCATCATAACTGAAGTTGTCATACAGCATGCTTTTGAAAGAACCATGTATATGGGCATGTGTTTTTGAAGTGTTGAGAATTTTCATTTTATGCTTGCAGCAATTGACCTTGTTGACGAAGCCGCCGCAAAATTGAAAATGGAAGTCACGTCAAAGCCTACTGAAATGGATGAGGTAGACAGAGCTGTTCTGAAGCTGGAGATGGAACGTCTGTCCTTGAAAAGTGATACTGATAAAGCATCAAAAGAACGACTTCGTAAGCTAGAGGCTGACTTAGAGGCACTAAAGCTAAAGCAAAAAGAGCTTACAGAGGAATGGGAGCGAGAGAAAACACTTATGACCCGCATCCAATCCATCAAGGAAGAGGTACACAATTAGTTTTGAAATACTTTTCAAAACATAGCTGATAGTTGAAAGATTATTCACAACTTCCTATTGTCATTTTTGGACAGGTGGACAGGGTCAATTTAGAGATGCAGGCAGCCGAACGTGAGTATGACTTAAATCGGGCAGCTGAACTCAAGTATGGGACATTGATATCTCTTCAGCGACAATTGGAAGAAGCTGAAAATCAACTCGCTGAATATCGGAAAAGTGGGAAATCAATGCTTCGGGAGGAAGTTACAGATGTCGACATTGCTGAGATTGTTAGTAAGTGGACTGGTATTCCAGTTTCAAACTTGCAACAGTCAGAGAGGGAGAAGCTTGTATTCTTAGAAGAAGTGCTCCACAAGAGGGTTGTGGGTCAGGATATTGCAGTGAAGTCTGTAGCTGACGCAATTCGTCGATCTAGAGCAGGACTTTCTGACCCTAACCGACCCATAGCGAGTTTCATGTTTATGGGTCCAACTGGAGTTGGGAAGACTGAACTGGCAAAAGCTCTTGCAGGCTATCTTTTTAATACTGAGCAAGCACTTGTGAGGATTGATATGAGTGAATATATGGAAAAGCATTCTGTATCTCGTCTAGTTGGAGCTCCTCCTGGGTATGTTGGCTATGAGGAGGGTGGTCAATTAACAGAGACTGTCCGAAGGAGGCCTTACTCGGTTGTATTATTTGATGAAATTGAAAAAGCTCACAATGATGTATTTAATATCCTCCTCCAATTGTTAGATGATGGGAGGATAACTGATTCCCAAGGGCGTACTGTTAGCTTTACAAATTGTGTGGTTATCATGACATCAAATATTGGGTCACAATATATTTTGGAGACGCTTCAAAGTACACAAGATTCTAGGGAGGCTGTTTACGAACTAATGAAAAAACGAGTAATGGAAGTTGCACGACAGACATTTCGTCCAGAGTTCATGAATCGTGTAGATGAGTATATCGTGTTCCAGCCCCTGGACTCTCAACAAATAAATCATATTGTTCAACTACAGGTATGCATTCCATTTCAACAAATTTAATGTACTCCATTGGGTGATTGGGAAATTTTTGTTGGATCCTTTGCGATCTGTTTTTTTTTATCTTCTGAAATATTATCTATTTTAGACTATGCTTGTCATTGCATGATATCAAATGGTTGGTTTAATCTATTTATGAGATCTGCGTGTATGGCTTAGCAAAATATTTCCCAATGCTGCAGCTTGAGCGAGTACAGTCTCGGCTAAAGCAAAAGAAGATCAATCTTAAGTTCACTGATGAAGCTGTCGCTGTGCTGGGTCAGTTGGGATTTGATCCTAACTTTGGTGCAAGGCCTGTAAAGAGGGTGATACAGCAAATGGTTGAGAATGAACTTGCATTAGGTTTCCTTAAAGGAGAATTCAAAGAAGAAGACACTGTCTTACTTGATGTGGAGAGTACTGGATTTTCAAAAGATCCTATGCATCAGAAGAAGTTGGTCATTAGAAAAATAGAACTTTCTGATGTCCAAGCTTATAATGATGCTTTGGTTGCAAGCCATTAACGAGTTAACCAAGGTTTGGATTCTAACATACCCTGTAAAGGCAAAAGCAACATCTGTACTTATTCTCAGTTACACGCTTGGCTGTTATTTAGTCTTGCATATAAAAGATGCATTACCTGCCACTTAAGTGTATTTCAAAAGATATTTTCTGTTCTGTTGAAGGAGTAATAGTTTTGTAGTTAACATGTATAGAGATTTAAATCAAAGGTGATTTAAAACGGAATCGGAGTCTTTTTTTGCTCCTCCCTGCCAAGCGGTCCTTACAGAGTCTCCAAGTTTGAATTCTGTAGATTAGTTTCCACAATAACTTTTGGTGCCTGCTTATACATCTCCAAATGATGTTGTTTCATGTGACTATGTATTCTATTTTCTAAATTGTCCAGCTTTACCTTTAGTCGATAGTATTTTCTCTAATATATGATATAATTTTTCATTTCTAATTGCATATTAAGGGTAGAACCATCAATCCGTCAATGCTTGCACTTCCAATTGAAGGTCAGAGGATAAGCATTATGTGTTGAAAAAGAAAATCTGAATTCATCCTTCATTGTATTGTGGCTTAACTATTTCTGTCAGGGTGACCTTCTAGTTGAATATGGTCTGATTATGATAGAAAGCATGTGCTTCATTAGTGCTAGTAAGTGTTGAGAACACTGTTCATTTGATTCAAACAGACATAATTGCAAAAAAATTATTTTCCTTGTTGATCCTCTGGATTTTATTAGTAAGAATTTGTCACTTGTGTAGATGCTTTTGAGAAATGAGATATTGAAATTAGTTTGTTCTTGTTCCAGATCTACAATAATCCATTTACCGACGTGTTTTTTTTTTAAAGAATAAATGGTTATATGGGATTGAAACTAAGCCCCTTTAACCGTCTTACTGCACTAGTTAAAGGAACCAAACAATATGAATTGAACCCAGTGAGTTTGAACCATTCTCATTAGTCAAACTTCAACCTCATGAGATATTATGGGGCATTTTTTAATGGTTTATATGTAATTGAAACAGGCCTCCACTTGTATCACCTCATGACCATGTTACCATGGTATTTCAAGTTATGTAGTGGTACTTGACTATTATGCATATATTACCGTGTAAGATTTGAACTTAGGTCTTCGCCTTGAAAGTTCACATTTCAACCACTTGGGATCATATAATTTAATAAAATGTCAAGGTTTACTCATGGGATTGAAACTTTGATCTACATTGTTAAACTCATTGTTCCTCCTTGCTTGCTCCAAATAGCTTAGCTAATAATGGTTTTATTTGTTTATTTATTTAACTTGGTTATATGGAATTGAAACTATTGAAATATGTGGTGGTTAAGCATCTCTTGAGACCACAATTGGCTTTTTGTTATGTTTGTCTTTGGGGGCCATGTTTGCCTTTGGGTCCATGAGTGTTAGTCTTACAACCTTCACCTAAAGGCAACATGTCCTTGGATATAAATACCACTTCTCAGCGATAATTTTATTATTGGTTTGTGTGTAATTTTGATTCTTTTGAGTAAAGATATTTTGGTGTCTATGAACCGCCCATCATATACTTTTTTTTTTTTTATATGTTGTGTATTTCTTTTTATAAGCAACATTGGATAATGTTTGATTTTATTCATTTATGAAAAGTATTGTGAAATCTAGCATGGTATCAAAACGGGTGTGAATCTTCATTGTTTGTTTGCTTTTGTTAGTGGTAGATTTCTCTTCATCTTCTCTTGGGGTGATTTTCATAGGGACTTGGGGAGAAGTGTAATATGAAATAGGGTTTATGATAGAAAACCTTAGTGGACCTGGGTCACAAGGATCTCATTGGAATCAATATATTTGCTTCAAAAGAAATATTTGCCGATAGGTTTATTTTTTCCTCTCATTGGCACTCAATATTGTATCATTTACTTTTTTGATTAGATAGATGCCTTAGTTTTAGAATTGAGTTTTTTGAAAACCTATTTGTCTTTTATGAATTTTTCAAAAAAATTCTCTTCTTTCAGTTTTTGATGTCTAGTAGCAACATTGATGAGATAAGAGACTGTTTGGCCACTGTGAAAGAAGAAAAGAAAAGGCTGAAATTTCAGAGACCTTTGTTGGTAGAGAAGTCATGGGTAAGCATTCGTGCTTAGCAAAGATTTCCAAGCCACTTGACAAAGTTGTAAAAATGGTCCAACTTTTTTGTTGCATAGGTGTGGGAAGAGGGCTTGAGTGGTCGCGTTTGACAAAATGGTTGTGTAGGGAAAATTGTAATAGATATGGACGAACCATTAATATTTTTGATTCTTACAGAATTTTAGGTCATAGTTCAACACTTTTTGTCGTTTTGCCTCCAAGTACATTAAAATCGTGTTTAAAAGAATTATGTCTCCCTCCAAAATTTGACTTGTTGAATTTTGAATATTGAATATTTCAAAGAGTATTTCATGATTTTGGTGGGAAGGTGTGTGATTGGGTTTGCTTGTCTTGTTGGCATAGGGGCACATCATGCTCATAGGAAAGGGAGGGCAGAAAGCAATGAAGGTTAACCTTACTTTGTCATTAGCTTCCTAAGCTAGGTGCTTGGAGAGGGGCTAGTAGGAGGCTAGCCAAGGTATTTGCCATAGGAGGTCATGAGTTCAAATACACCCCCTAATTTTAATAACATTAGCAAATCCTTGGTAGATGATGTTACACTTGATGTGGCGGATGACATGGCACCTGATGTAGAATGTCCGCATAGATGCCATGTGGTAGTCCATACAACTAAGGTGGCACCAGTTGCATGAATATTGACGCGACATGTGGTATGCTATATAATTAAGGTGGCAGTGGTTGCATGAAGCTCGAGGTAACACATGGCAATTGGTATAGTTGTGGTGATGGGAGATGCATGAATTTTGAGGAAACATGTGTCAATCTACAATTGAGATGACACCACAAGCACACATTTCCTATAACTTAGGTGGCACATATCTTGACATGACATGTGGTGGCCTGGACAACTAGGCAGGTGCACGCATTTGAAGGCACTAAGTGCACACATCGCGAGGTGATATGTATCAGTTTGTATCATTAAGGTGGCACTAAGTGTACACATCCTGAGGTGACACATGGCAATCACATGGTAGAAAACACGAATCCGGAGGCAACATGTGGCCATCCAAAAAAATGTATAGGGTAACATGGCAATTTTTGAGGGCATTGATGTGGCACACATTGAGGCAACATGTGGCGCACTTTGGTTGGGCTGATGTAGTAGCCTGTACTACAATCGGTGTGGCAATTCATACACCACATGACCCCTAGAAAAATGAGATAGGCCAATCACATTTTGCCATCTCATCAAACTTAACAACTCACAATCAACAACAAACTTGGTGACAAATTTCAGAGCGAGTTAGAGTGACAAATGGCGCAGTGTGGTTCGTAGGAAAGGAAACAAATTAGACTGTGACAAGTGGTGTCATGTGAATCATTGGTATGTTGTACAATTTGTGCATGGTATGCACCCTTTCGACCACTCCAACGACGACATCTGGTGAGCTCCAATTTGTTGTAGGTGATGGATTTTAAAAAAAAATTTCAAGGGTTGGAGGCAATTTTTGCGATTTTTGGGCCAAACTTTCAAGGGTCGTAACTTTTGCATACGAAAGTGTTTTGAACCCATTCTTTTTCAAATTGCACATTTTTTTGAACTCTCTACCTTGGTGTTGTTTCTATCACAATTGCTTGCATATTTTTGAATTTTGGTAGAATGATTATAGATCATCCGATGCTCTTGTTGACTGGTTCTATCACTTGGAAGTTCACGAAGCTTTTCATGTAGCCTATTTGGAGTTCTCATTAAGTGACTTAAGGCAATATTTAGTAGATATCAAATCAAGAAATTGTATGAAGCAACAAGAAAAGAGGATGTTGATGTTGTTCTGTTCTATGCACAAGGTGAGGATAGTTTTGATGAAGAAATCTTACATGCTTATGTTGTTCATTTTGCATATTGGACATCCACTTCTTCAAATAAGTGGATAGTTTACTCAGGGGCTACTAGGCACATGATGAAGCACGAACACCTTCAAGGCTAGGGCAAAACTAATGTTGGGGAACACGTTATAATTGGAGATGTCTCTTTATAATTGGTTGCAAGAAGTGAGATCACTATATTGCGACGGCGCAACATGTCGCGACATCGCGACAACTTTCCTCCAGCTGCCGCGACGGCGCAACATGTCGCGACATCGCGACAACTTTCCTCCAGCTGCCGCGACGGCGCAACATGTCGCGACATCGCGACAACTTTCCTCCAGCTGCCGCGACGGCGCAACATGTCGCGACATCGCGACAACTTTCCTCCAGCTGCCGCGACGGCGCAACATGTCGCGATATCGCGACAACTTTCCTCCAGCGTAGGAGATGTCATCTTTGATGAGGTTATTTTAGGTATTCCTTCCATTCCCCCTCTTGATCTTTTAACTTCTGATTCCTTTGTTTTTTGTATATTCTAGATCCAGTAGTTTTTTTGATGTCTTGGTTGGTTCCATTCTTGTTACTTGCAAGTCCTATGTACAACGTTTATACATATGTAATATTCTAAGAAAATATTAAATGATGTGAAGTTGTATGGGTTTGGGTCCATGATCTCCTTATGGACCCTTGGAAATATTCTTTGGACATTTGGCAAAGGTTGTAAGAGCATTTAAAAAAAAAATACCTTGGAGAATTATTACATTATTTATTACATCTCACGGGAGGTTAGACTAGTTGTAACTAATTGGACAAATCATTGGTTGTAACGTTCATTGGATGTAATAGAAAAAATCTCCATTAAAGGCTTGGGCTAGTGGTTGTATTAACACAAGATTTAGTGGAAAGTTCAGATGAAGAAGACTTGCTACGATTGATATTGGGTGCATGATTGTATTTTGCTCCTTTTTTTTACTAGTTTTTTCTCAAAAGGGTCTTCTCAGGGTATATATTGTCTTTTTTTTTTCTTTCACTATTGTTTATTTTTTATTTCTCTATACATATTTACACAATAAGATCAAACATTAAAGTATTTAGATGAGGTTTATGAGACTTGTTGAATGCACCTAATTGAACTAATTAATCCCTAGATATTTACATTTGGTATTAGGAACTAGTGTTGGGTGTGTCACTAGGATGCAACATGTATACTTGAACACCCAATGTAGTGAACTTCTCTTTTGCGATCCCAAAGTGATGGATATGCATATCCAAAAGCATTTTATTTTTTAGATCATTTTTATTATGGGATTTGAGGGATATTTCTTTGTTTGTTCAAGGGTGTGCATGGTTTTTACAGATTTTATACACAAGGAAAATCAAAGATGCTTACTCTTGTCCATCCATGAGATGCTACTTTATAGGAAGAGGTGCATTAGTTCTACTGATTGAAATGTCAAAGTTCATCACATCTTCACATTTCCATGGAAGGATGGTGGTATTTGCCAATGAACTTACAAGCATATAACTTATATGAGATAAATTGAACAACATAGATCAATGAAAAAACATACCTATTGCATAGCTAGAACCCATTACATGCTTTTTCTTTGCATTGGGTGGTAGGAATAAATAATTTCTACATCCAAATTTCTTCCTATGGGTATGGATCAAGATGAATGAGAGAGATTGAATAGAAAGGCAAGGAGTACCATAAGGTTATGTCTTTTTGATTCCATTGTAATGAATGTTTCTAGTGAAAATTATGCTAAAAAATTGTGGGATAAGGTAGGTAGTTTATATAAAATTAAAAGCTTCGTTAATAAACTTTTCCTAAAAAGAAAATTGTTTTTTATGAAAATGCAAGATGGAGATTCCATTGCTGATCATCTGAATGTTGTTAACATTATATTGCACCAACGAACATCCATAGATGTTAATATGGATGAAGAGGATAAATGCAATAGTTTACTATGTTCTTTACCTGATTCATGGGACAATCTAATCATGTCTATAAGTAATACAACTAAGTTGAATATGGAAGATGTGTCATTTTCACTTAGTGATGAATTAAGAAGGAAGTCTTATGGATAGTAGCTCTAAGGATGCTCTTATTGTAAGGGGCTGGTTTAAGGAGAGACAGGGCAAGAACAAGGGAAATAAAATGAAATCCAATTTTTGATCTAAATCTCTAGGAAAAAGTAAAGGAAAATGTTGGAACTATCGTAAAAAAAAACCATGTTAAGAAGGAATGTAAACAAAAGAAAAAGGAAAAAATATGTTGATTCCTCTTATAAAAAATCTTCCAGATGATAATGTTAGTGGTAATACATTTTTGAGTATTGGTAGTGATGATTTATGGTTGATTGCTTTAGGTGCTTCCTTCCACATGACTTTGGACATATATTGGTACGTAGAGTATAATTAATATGATGATGAGAAAATCTAACTTGGTGACAACACTTCACATAGGCTTATTGCCATGGGTAAGGTAAAACTGATTTTCAATGATAAGACAATTAAGATATTGACAAATGTGTTGCATGTTCCTAGTTTAGCTCATAATATTATGTCTTCAAATCCAATGATAATGGTGTGCATGTAATGCTTGACAAGCAAGGTTGTAAATTTGTTAGGGGAGCAATGATTTTGGCAAAGGGTGTTAGGCATGGTATATTGTTAAGATTGGATGCTTCTACCTTTTGTAATTCTGTTGTTGCTTCTGAAAACATAAAAGACTTGTTGATATGTATATGTTGTAGCATCATAGATTGGGCCACATTGGTGAGAAAGGTTTGAAGATATTAAAGAATAAAAAAATTGTTATGGATTTGTTTGGTGTTTCTCTTGATTTAAATTTATGTGAACACTATGTTTGGCATTAAAAATAGGGTAAAATTTTCAACTTAAAGTACTAGAGCAAAAGGGACTTTAAATTTGATTCATAGTGATTGTCTTAAAACTTGTGGATGCTTCGTCTCTTGGTAAATCTCTTTCTATTGTCATTTGTTTTTGAATTTAGTGAAAAACACCTTGTAGGGCTGCCTTGGTCTTAGAAACCACGACTAGGGGGTTCTACACCATCAAAATCACTTGGGAGTCGCACCCGGCCTTTGACCACACCAACATTATCAACTGGATTTTGGGTACCGATGTGCATTTGGTAGGGTGGAGATTTGAACCAGGGACCTCCCTTGGAGGATTGTCCTACCCTCTCCAACTCACCTACAACACGTGGGTTTTATATTGCCACTTTTATTGATGATTTATCAAGAAAGGCTTGGGTTTACTTTCTTAAGCATAAATATGAAGTTTTTGTCAAATTTAAGAAATTTAAGGTGCTTGTAGAAACTTAGACTGAAAATAAAGTAAAAGCTTTGAGATCAAATTATGGGGGAATTATTGCTCTAATGAATTTAAAGAATTTTGTAAGCACAATGGGATTATTAAGTAGAAAAATACTCATACAACACAACAAAATGGTGTAACAGAGAAAATGAACAAAACATTAATAGGAGCTAGAAGTATGGTAAGTAGTGCTAATTTGGAATAAAATTTTTGGGCCAAGATTGTTAATATTGCTTGCTATTTAATAAACATGTCTCCCACTTCTACTCTGTTAATAAAACACCATAAGAAATTTGGTTTGGAAATAAACCTATTGCACATTTGAAAGTCATTGGTTGTGAGACATATGTTCATGTGCCTAAAGAAAAATAATCAAAATTAGATTTCAAGGCTAAAAAATGTATCTTTAGTGGTTATGGTGAAAATGTTAAGGGTTATAAGCTTTGAAATTCACTAACTTCTAAAATTGTTTATTTTAGATGTGATTTTCAAATAATTGAGTGTTATTCCTTTTTTCGTGCAGGGTTTTTCCCACGGTATATATAATATTTTTATTCCTTTTTTCATGCAGGGTTTTTCCTAGGGTATATATAATATTTTTTAATTTTATTATTGCTATTTTTTTTTTATTTCTCTATTTTAGTTTTCTTTACATAGTAAGATCAACCATTAAAGAGTTTATGTCAGATTTACGAGATTTGTTGAATGTATTTTATTAGACTAATTAATTCCTAGATCTCTATAGTTAGAGTATCTTACTCTTCTAGTGGTTTTCCACTGCCTATCGATTTAATTCCATCACATACAATTGCTTAGGCAATCTCCTCTTCCCTTAAAGTAGGATAGGTTAAGCAGAATGGTTTAGTTCAAAATGCTCCAATTGTGCATGATGAGGTGAGTGGTGATGAGTTGGATTCTTCTATTTTAGTTTTTGATGTTAAGATGATGTAGGATACTCATTTTTCTTTTGAACATCCTTCTCACAAGTGGGTTTTTGAAGTATGCAAAATCCATTTTATCCCTTATGCGTCATCAAAAGGTTTCTTCCCAAACTTTGAAGGCAACCCATTCATAATATCCTATCAATTATTCCTAGTCTAAGGGAAATCCTAAATTGGAAGATGCCATGGTAGTAGAATATAAGGCAATGATGAAGAACAAAACATGGGAGTTGGTTCCTCTTTGAGCAAGGAAGAATGTTGTTGGGTGTAAGTGGGTCTACGAGGTCAAGTACACATTAAATGACTAGATAGAAAAGCACAAGGCACGCCTTGTTGCTAAGGGCTTCTCTCAATAGGAGGGAGTGGACTACTCGAAGACATTTGCACCTATAGCTAGGATGGACTCAGTAAGAATAATTCTTTTCATTACAACTTCCTATGGATGGAAGATACATTGGATGGATGTGAAGTGCCTTTCTCCATGGATAACTTTAGGAACAAATTTATATGCAACAACCTCCCAAATTTGAGCTAGGGGTTCTCACTCCATTGGTATGTCACTTGATTGATATTTGTATGGTCTTAAGCAAATTCCTTGGACTTGGTATAAGAAAATTTATTCTCTCTCCCTTAGTTGTGGATTTTAGCAATGTGATGTTGAGTATGATGTTTAAACATCATGATGAGACTATGGTGATTGTACTATATGTTGATGATCTTATCATGGTCAACTTCACTACTTTTATTCAGGAGATGAAGTCATTACTTTGAAATTCTAGATTGATCAATTAGACCAACCATTACCATTTCTCACCCCAAATATGCCTTGGATCTTTAGCAGTTCAAGATGGAGGAGTGCAATCATGCTCAGATCCCCTTTGATTTAGGTTTGAAATTATGGGATAATTGCATTACACCTTTGGTTGATACCACACTATACAGATCTCTTGTAGGATTTCTCTATCTCACTTACACTAGATATAAATTTTGTGTTAGCTACTATTCTAGGTGCAAGCTCCCTAGGAGAGTCATTAGACAACAACCAAGTAGATTCTTAGATAACTTAGAGGGATATATTAGATGGACATTCCCTACTTTATTAGTTCCCCTATGATTTTGACACGTTTTTTAGATGCAAATTGGGTAGGATATTTGGATGAGCGGTGGTCCACCATAAGCTTTGTGTTCTACTTCGGATTTGATCGAGTTTCATGGTGCTATAGATGCCAATCCATCATTTTGTTAGTCTTTTACATAGGCTAAATATTGTGTTGCCAATGAGGCAAATAGCATCTTAGGTGGATGTTAAATGATTTAGAGATTGACATCGCTACGAGTTCTCTGGTTCCTCTTCACTATTATAGTTAGAATATCTTAGGTGGATGTTAAATGATTTTAGAGATTGACATCTGCAATCCTATGTTTTATTAGCAAATGAAGCATATTAAGATACAAATGCACTTCATGCAATGACTTCATGATCATGGGATATTAGATCCAGTGATTATTCCTTCATTAGAGTAGGCAACAAACATTTTAACTTGATCAAGGTCACCTTTTTGCACATATAGGAGCTTCTTGGAGTAGGAGTGTCCCTTACAGGAGAATCTAGCATAAGGACCTCTCTCTTCATGTCCCTCGTTCATCTAGGGGGGATGTTGAAATATGTGGTGGTTAAGCTTCTGTTGAGACCATGATCGACTTTTTATTGTGTGCTCTTTGGAACCATGTAATCCTTGAAAAAAAAATATATTTTTTATTATTTTATTCATGAGGGTCAATTTCGTAACCTTGACCTAAAGGCAACATGTACCTGGGTATAAATATCCCTTTTCATCTTTCATTTCAATATCGGTTTGAATGTAATTTTGATTTTCTTTTAGTGAAGATATTTTGGTGTCTATGAACACCCCATCATAAACTATTTTTTATATGTTCTGCATTTTTTTAACAAGCAATACTGGGTAAATCTGATAAAAACTATCCCACTCATATTGTATCATGACCTCATTATCACAATACTTGAACAAACTACATTGATAGGGATTTAAATGTGAACATATTTTTGTAATACCGACATTCTGACATTGCATTATATGATGTTTCCTAGAATGTTCATGAAAGGGTGATTTTTTGGGCTATAAATAGCCCATTTGTCGAATGAAAATAAACGACTTTCATCTTTTGTTTGCCAATTTGTTTAAGTCTATCAGTTTGTATCATATAGTATTAGAGAGGTAAAGATGGTCGAAATAAAATATCCTCTCCCTCTAGGCTAGATTGATTTAGAAGGGGAATGAGAAATCTTTCACCAATGGATCCTACTATGGGTGCTTGCCCTTTTGTTATCTGTCTATGAGGGAAAATTTCCTTTTTGTTTTATCTTTTGAGCTCTGTCTATAAGCTTTGAATTTTTAGTTTTGAAATGTTTTCCCTGAAAAATGCCATTGCTCATTTTTGAGTTTGTTAGTTGCTTCGTGAGAAACCGTTGCCATCTGATCTTGCTCTTATTTTAGGCACCATGTTGCTCCTGCCATTCAATATTCTCTAAAATATCTTGAATCTATTCAAGAATTAGCATATAAATCTAAATATCTCTATACTTAGATATTGGTCACATGCACAAACTGTAATGAGATGCTCATTGTTCAAGCTATTAAAGAAAATCTCAAAATTTTTAATACTAAAGTTGAAAAATTTCCAATTGTTAAAGAAGTAATTTTTGTTGCTAATGTGGAAAATGTCATTACTAGTAAAGAAAAAATGATGAAGATACTGCTGATGCTATTGTAGTTATTGATGAAATTGAAGATCTCCCTATCGACGTTGAAGTACAAGTTGAAGACCTCCTTGATGAAACTCTTCCTGATGAAGTTGCCATTGCTATAGTGGTGGAGGTTGTGACAACTCTGCCATTGAATGTTTCTACTCGATCTCAATCTCTAACAGATTTTGCCACATGTGCTTTGACACCTACACATGATTTGTGCATCAAGCCTGCCTTCTATAATCACTCACTACCAACACTTATTTTTCATCCACCACTAGCTCATTCATGGTCTTTGTGAGTGACCCTTGTCTATTTTTCTCAGTTGCAAAATGATGTTCACTCATTTTGGCTTGACATTTCTTCCCAACATGGCCATCTCTCGCTCATGGTCTTGTCATAGGCACATATTTATTTATGCATATTTGTCACTCTACCATGTATGTAGCACCTCCACCTGCTCCCTAGATCCTACGATGCTCAAATATAACATTTGTAGCTTTTTCTAAGGTTATTGAACCTCTTGTCTTTAAATGATAGTGTGTTGGAGTTGATATCCACCAGACCTTGGCAACACACATACTATTATTCTACTACACAAATATTTCCTTTTTGTGAGACACTCATCGCTACACTTCATGGTCCCCAACAAATTCCTTTGCATAATTCTATAACATCAACTTCAATATGCTCTAACACTTCACGTCTCTTTGATGCATGCATCGCCTGACAACATCCTTGTGTTGATGGTTCTACTTTTTTTCCCCTTGGCCACCACCACCACTTGTTTCCTTAGATGCGACCTATGTTGCATTGCTTTTGTTTGTATTCAGTTAGCCATTACAGTCACAATTTCTTTCTTTGCCACTGTTGTGACCCTAGCTTGGCTGCCTTGCTACCAATTGCATTTTTCTTCATCAATTTTTTTTGTGTGCCTCTACAACAAACCCTAGCAGTCACTTTTTGTAGCAAATCCTAGCAGGAACTTTTTATAGCAAATCTTAGAAGTCACTTTTTGCAGCAAACCCTAGCAGTGGCTTTTCACAACCCTAGTAGTTGTTTTTCATAAAAATCCTAGCAATTTTCTCTAGTTCATGTAATGTTTTTTTTGTTTGAAGTTGGTTCTACCATATCCATTAAAACCCCTCTTTTCTATCATGATTCATGTTTTAACTTTAGTTTTATGACAATTTATAACAACTTTGTTTTCATTGTGATCCTTTGTTTTGGCCCTAGTTTGTCCACCTTAGCTTTGCTCTTAGTTGTAAATTTTTACAGCTCTACTATTATTTTTTCATTGATGTCATGTTGCTTGTTGTCTCTCCGCCTAGTTGAGCATGACTCTATTTACCATTTTGGGTTGCATTCATGGAACCATTTCTCATCATCCTTTTTTTGTCATCCATCATGAAGCCTATTGTTGGTTTTGCGTAAATTTTTTGTCACTCTTATGGTTTTTTGGTGCCTTGCAAACTTATTTATGGCTTTATTTATGTTTGTTTTTCATAATTTTTTTTTCCGCACCTCAATTTAGCTTGCCGTCCCTAAAGAACTAGTAGACCATTCCCAACTAGCCTCTTGTCCATTTTCCACTTTTGATTATTGCCCTTCATGGACTCCACGTGGCAATTTAATTTTCCTATTCCAAAATCACGTTCAAATACATGGTTGTTTTTCTACTCACATTTAGTATGTCAGATGGTAGTTTTCGAAGTTGTTGCCTCCACCAAACTCATCACCATTTGTAGACTCTATGGACACTACAGATCCTTTAACATGTATGTTTCTTTCTAGAAGTCTTCCATCTAAATTTTTTCTGAATAGTGCACATAATATATCATTTGTTGTATTTTTGCATTGTAAACAAAAATCCCACATGGAGTAGGCATGGGTTTTAAAGTGTCTTTATATACTTCTTTCTTTTAATTCTTAATATGCTTGTAAATCAAAGACACTCATTACAATTTTAAATCAATGCATCTTCTTGGATGAATATTCCAACGCATATTCTTGATATTCCAAGTTGTTAAAGGACATATTTTTCTTTGCTACCCCAAAGAGTTTTTGTTTTTCATGCAAATTGAGACACCATCCTATGAAAAATATGGGCATGTTTATAATTTTTAAAAAGCTCTTTTCGAGCATGATCCCATGGAATCATCTGTTTTGCATTTTGTGAAGACTTGCTCCATCTATCGATGCACCAAAATTTGGATAGTCATTTTTGTGTTTTAGCTATTTCTACTCTTTGTTTGTATGCATTAGAGTCCAACACTTCTATGGTGGGCAGGGATGATAGGGATGTAAATGTGAACACCTTTTTATAATATTTACATTCTGAAATTGCATTTAATGTGATGTTCCCTAGAAGGTTCCTTCCTGGGTGATTTGTTGGGCTATAAATAGTCCCTTTGTTGAATGAAAATAAACAACTTTCGTCTTTTGTTTTCCAATTTGTTTTAGTCTATCAATCCGTATCACACATGGTGGTATTATAAAAATTTTTGATAGTTATATTGTTTGGCAATATTTGACCATGGATTTTTGGCTTTAAAGTTATTTGACCACTTGAGCTCATGCCATTTAATTATTATTAGGTGTTTTTAATCATTATACTAAGGAATTTTAGGCAAAGGTTTGCATACAAATATTAAGAGCTAAAATTTCCAAAGAGAGGTACATACATGGTGTTTGTGACTTGAGTGTTGGGAGATCATGGATGCACTACATACCCACACATATAGGTAAAGTTAAAAGTGATGTATTAGGATTTACAAGACATTTGTTGCTTCACCCATTTGATAAAGTGTAGAAGACTATGCTACATATATCCATAACATTCAAAGTATATGAGTTCTAAGATTTTGAGTTGATTTTTGTTTTCTTTTTGAATTCCCCTATTCTCTTTTCAACTATTTATTTTCAGATTTCTTGTCTAATAATCTTCAATATTTGTCAATGCTGATGCATACCTAACTTGAAAAAACCATTTTTTAACCATAGAGTCTAAAGTTGGTAGAATCGAGTCAGTGAGAATAACAAATGAAAAATACATTGAAGAGAATATAATCGAATGCATGCATTCACATCAACATCATGCAAGGGATTCTATTATTTTTGTATCATAATTGCCTTCATAGATGCACAACTGATGACCACCTGAATGGTCCTCCTTTATAGAGGGACTTTGCGTGGATGATTATTTTCGAATGAAATCTATTGATCATCACCATAATTTACAAGAGGACAAGATGAGGTTGAACATATTTTATACCTAAAGTAGGTGACTAGGGGACGTCAAAGCTTGTAGACCATTGATCTTCCATCCAATGGCCTGAACTTCCCCTTTCAATGAAGGCCAAGCATAAGAAAGGAAATTTTCTTTGTAATCATAGAGCATACACATGGAAATATCTTGGGATGAGGCTGTAGACACCTAAAACGCGTCATGTCGATGGCGACTACTCATATGGACATGCTACAAAAGATCTTGGACAGAATCCAAGATAGAGTAGTGGTTCTAACCACTCAATTGGGGCTCCTTGGCCTATTCAGTCTGAGCCGCAGTTGAGACCTATGGTCTACATATTGAACCATGACTAAGAATTACGGTTTACAATCTAGACCGCAGTTGTAACCTACGATATTAATTGAAGTTCACTTGGCCTTCATCCGAGCAAAATCGATTTGAACAACCATTTGTTCTAGAAGAAGGTGGTTAAATGATGAAAGCTTACAATCCAACTGTCCTAACCACCCCTTCTTGATCTTGGCTTCTCTATGAAGCCAACCCTAGCCCTGGGACATCCTATAAGTACCCCTTCGAATTAGGGCAAAGGAAGGAAGCAAGTATTGGAGTTTAGAGCAACGAAGCCCTGTCAAATTGTGGACTCGAGTGCATAGAGAGAGCCTTGTTGTCATCACCATTGTCAATTAGTCAAACATCATGAAAATCATGCCATGGATGCCCTAAGGAGCTAGAACGGTAAGAAATGCCAATTTGGGCAAACGAAGGCCCTATTCAACAATTCAACCGCCAAACCTGTCAGAGGACACTGAGGCGACCCTTGATCATCAATTTGACAAGGAGGATCAAGTCCACTGCCCTTAAAATTGGAGGGCAAACCTACTTGGTTGCTCATCGCGGATTTCAGCTGTTGTTTACAGTGCAGACCACCCATCAGATCCGCGGTTTACCATAGGTATAAGATCTCCTTACTGTTATTTTTTTAGATTACTTAATTAGATTAGATTAATCATTTGCATGGTTAAAATAGGGTTTTAGATATCTTTGACACGTAGATTTAGTGTTTAGAGTAATTATAGTACATTAGTGTAGAATATGCAAGAATGGTTTCTTTTTATGCTTTCATGCTCTATTTCATTTAATTGGACCATTCAATACTTAGCTACAATAGTATTTTATGCATTTCCATGAATCTTTACTAATTTGGCATAGTTTATATGTGTTTTTCATGCTTTCTTGATTATATGCTTTTCATGGATTTTTCATGCATCAATCCTTCAAAGGGCCTCATGACAACGTTCTTGTGTTGTTTCTTGATCATAGGAAACAGGTTTAAAGGGAGCTTCAATTGTTCAAACACCTTCCTCAACATGAAGAAGAGGGTTAACTCCACCCTAGAGCAGTTTGTGACTATTTGGAAAAGCAATAATAGTGTGCCTACCCCGTTGAGGGCTTTGGCATTGTATTGATTGTATCAACATTTGGGTGACCCTAAGAGGGGCATGATTGTAATCGATATTCACTTCCAATATTAATAAAAGAAACACACATTTAATATTTTCACTTTTGGAATGTATCCTTGTATCAAAAACTTGTTTGAAAACAAGAACCTATCTATTGTTATATGCAATCTTGTTATCTTGTCATGCTTTTATGTTGATTTCCATTAATGCAATAGCTAGGTGTATGCTTTTTGGGATAGGTCAGAAGGTGATCATGGCGAAACTCTGCAAAATAAGTGATCTAACTATTGTTTATTGATTTTTGGAATTGCAGGTATAGATCGCAGCTATCAGCTATGGGCCAACAATTGAACCATAGGTTCAGCATGCGGTTTATAGTGCAAACCATAGACCAGACCTATGGTTTACATCTGACAGAGCAGACAATAGAAAACATAGTACACATCGAATGAGGACCTAAGGTAGGACCCATTTTCACCCTCTGTGTTTTTTATTTTTGTTTGTGTTTTCCAGAGAATAGAAATTGAAACGTAAATTTACTAAGGCTAAAATGAACTGAAAATGGATTAGGTCCTTAGGTTTATTTTTCTAAGTTTTCGATAGGCGCTGCTAGGAACAACGAACATCTGATTTCAGTCCGCCCTAGAATCCAACGTGCTATATTATAATTGTTTGTGTGGTTTGCATGTTTGAGGCCCAAGTAGTGGCCATTTGCATACTAGTTTGCATTGTCGAAAAATCATGTAGAGTATAGCATGCATCTCTGAATATAAAATGTTTCTTTTACATTACATGTAGGAAATAATCATTTTGTTGTATTATGCATTTGTCATTTCATGCAAATTAAAATGAACCACACACACCATGTTTCACTTAAATGCTAGTGAGTTGGGCTTGACATCCAACCACTAGTAGGGTTCAACGACGGTGGAGGTGATTTCCATTCGTTGGCCCAAATCCTACGTACCCTTGGATACTAGACCAATATCGGATCCAAGAACCTTTCGTACCTTGGAAAATTTGCATGTATTCTCTTCGGAGGGTATAACGCTAACTGGGAGAAAACGGGTGAGGATCTAGGACCCGTGCTCCTTGTTCGGGTGTGGACTTTCATCACCACACACGGAAGATTTACGTGGCCTGAAAGTCACATCCAGGTTGTCGAGCCGTGAGAATATAGGTGAAAGCCAATTTAAATTGATAATATCATTCAACGCTTTTTAAAACAGAATAAGAAGTTCTATACTGATACAACAAATCATTGAAACAACATCAAACAGTCTAGGGACTTGCTTTTAAAAATTAATATGAGATACACTATTGTATACCTTGTTTGTGTAATAAAGAATAAATATAGGTGCTAGGTACACCATGGTGGAGACATGGGATGGTTGGCAAAGGTACAAGCCTGAAGCCCATGACCAAGCCCCAACAGATTCACATCAGCACATGTTGAATCCTCGCCCACATGCGCTTCCTAAATGTCATTCAACAAGCATTAGACGAGATAATTTTACAAGAGGGGAACTTACTGAGCATACCCCCAATAGAGGAGTTTCTGTGCATTCTTATAGGCATAAAATAGAGCAGGGAGCCTCTTAGCATGAGGGTGTTCCACTTGGAAGCCATTACTAAGACGCCAATGTCATCTTCACAGACAAGGGCAAAAGTGACACAAATTAGTCAAATGGGTACAAAACCCATAAAGTCGCTCACATAGAGTATGCATACCAAAGGCCTGTCATGACCAATGGCCTTGTTAGATCACATAGACTAGTATTTGAGTAGCAAAGATAACTTCTCCAAGATCAATTGGAGGATGCTCACCTAGAAAGGTGACGCATGGAAGAAGATAATCTTCAATCACAGAGGCTCATCAGACAATGACTATACAAGCAACACTTGCGTGAAGAATGCATCCTTACCCAAAAGGAGTGCGTAGAGCAGGAGGATAGGCTATCCAAGGATGGTCTATATACTCGTGTCGAGAATAGAGAGCACATTCAGAGAAAGACTTTTTTACAAGCCGATGTGCAGCAGGAGCGCAGGGACACTCATACTCATATTAGTGCCCTACCAAGAGAAAAACCACCACCGTTCGAACATGAGAGGCAACAACAATATGAGGAAGAAGAGGGAGTAGGAAATGATCAAGAGTATCCCGAAGACTCCCAAGTTGAGGAGGAGGAAGAGCAACGCCCTCCACCTTGATAGAGGAAGAATGTACCTCCGAGACCGCCCCCATGGTAGCTTAGGGAGGAGGATTTTCTATCCTCGGAGGCTTATAAAGCCTTAGTAGCTAAAGTAAAAGCGATTGAGAGGCAAGGTGTGATTGTTCAAAATTTGACGTTAAGAAATATTCACAATGAGCCTTTGGACCCCTCAATACCTGCTCCTGCCTATCCTGAGCATTTCGTTATGCCCAAGCTAGACAAATTTAAAGGTGACAAAGATGCACAGGAGCATGTCACAGGATTTTTGGATTCTTGTTTCCAAATTATGAGCAATAACACCTTGCTTTTGCACATGTTTGTCACGACCCTCTCAGGACTAGCTTGGGAGTGGTTCAATCAGCAAAAGAGGCACAACATTACCAGTTTTGAGCAACTAGCTGACGCTTTTCTTGAACATATTTTTTTTGGCATCAAGAAATAGGCTAACATTTCTAATTTGGCTACGCTAGCTCAGTGTGATGACGAGCCAATTGAATGATATAAAAAGAGATGGAGAATATTGATGGCGAAGCTGCCATTCCCTATTACTACTATGGAATTAACCTGAATGTTCACCAAGAGTTATGCCAAGCAAATATCGCTACTATTGCAATTGTAGCAATATCAAACATTCAAAGAGGCTTTGGCGCAAGCCATGGTAATTAAAGACATCAATTTGCAAGAAGACAACTTGAAGCTTAAGAAAAGGAAAGAGGGGCCTAAGAAGAGCTCCATAAAACATAAGGGTAAGCAAGACCATGTCAACCAAGTGGTGTTGAACCTCCGGAGAGAAGATAAAGGGCAACAAAAATAGAATTATCAATCCCAACCTCCTCCTGCGCAGTATGAAAAGCACAATAATAACTATAAGGGCAAGAAAAAAGAGCAACGTCCACCTTGCCAATTCATGCCTTTGACGGAATCACTGACGTTGATATTCCACCAATTGTGCGAGGCCAAGGCAATCATATTGTCTGAAATCAAGATGGTCGATCCAAATCAACCCAAGTCAAAAGGGTACCAGGACGATCTGTTTTGCATCTTTCATCGAGCAAAGGGTCATGACATCAAAGTATGTTGGTCCTTCAAACATATTGTGCAAAACATGATTGAGAAAGGTGAGCTTGTAGTACCAAGTAATTCGCTAGCGCCTGACAACTAAAACATGGGGATTTACAAAAATCCACTTCCAAACCATGAGGCACCGCGCAACAACATTGGTCACGTCAACTAGGTGCGCGTCGAACCGCCTACCCAAGGGTTTGTTGGTATGGTTAATGTTGTCACAAGGCATGGGAGATATGAACAGCTGAATCAACCACGTGTTCCCATAAGAATACAAGCCACGTCGAATAAAAAACCTACACAGAATATTCCAGGCCCACCAATGAGATCGGTGGTGACCATATGGAGCAAGCTAATCCAAAACCTGCAGATAGCTCCTGCGAAGCTGTCTATATATGAACTGATACAATAGTCCCCTAGGTACAGGGAGAATCTCATGGAAATTTTGAGGTCTATTAAAGTACAATCATAGGACGCTCAAGTGTTCATTCATGGGACATGTATAGTAGTGCCAGGAACTAACGATCCAATTTTACGATCATAAAATCAGGATGGTTTCCACTGATACGGCTGACCCACCGTTGCATATTATCACATGTATTAACCACATGCCATTCAAAAGGGTCTTGGTCAACACTAGTTTGTCAATCAATATCATAACGACCAAGGCATTGAGTCCCTTGAAGCTGCTTAAATCACACATTGTACCAATTGCATTCATGTTGAGAGCGTTTAACGATGTGTTATGTTCTATGGTTGGCACGATTGTCCTACCTATTTAGGTAGGCCTAAACACCATCCCTGTGATGTCTCATGTGATAGAAGGTGCCATGCAGTATAATATCTTGCTAGGTAGGCCTTGGATTTGGGAGATGCGTTGCATTCCCTCGATATTACATCAATATGTGAAGTACATTCACGAGGGACAAGTTCACGTGGTGCCATCAGACGGAGAACCATTTAAATTCGTGAACATGGCTGATCTTCCAGAGGGTTTCATACTCCCATCAAAAAACTTGGATGTCCGACCAACATCATCGGTTAAGCATCCAAAAGAAAAAAAAAGAGTATGTGTTCAACCATCAATATCTATGTCACACAAATTTGAGTGCACTACTGCTACTTCACTGAAATCGACTCCATCAATGATGCTTTGGGATGACAGGAAGTTAAAGGTAAAATTGAGTGAAAAAGAGAAGAGACATATGCCCAAACCAGTCGTCGAGGAGGCTCCCATTCCAATGGAAGTAGAGGAAGCCCCAGACATAGCCGAGGAGGTGCCTCAGCATGCCTCACCTGCATCGTTAGTAGGGTCATTCGCACTGTGGGTGATTGTACTTCTCACCAACATATGGTTAGACGAGTATATTATGCAGAATGTAACCTTCAAACCTATTTTGGAGACTGCACAAGAGATGGGCCAAACACATGCCCATCGGTTTCTGTTTGGATCATTGGTACCATTGGGAGAGCCACCTAATCAGACTAACTTCATTTACATTGGGCTGGATCAAATTCCAACGTGAGAGCCCATCGATGAAGATAGTGGCGAACCTTTCACAATAAATATTTGTTATTTATCCAAGCTAGAGTACTCCATGCATATTTTTGAGTTGTATCACTGGCATGGGTACGGACTTGGTCTGTTTGAACAAGGGCATAGAACTCCGTTTGAGCCACGTTATTAGCTAGCAACTGATAGGTTTGGGCTGGGGTTATAGATACAGGGATAAGACGATTTGCTCACAACATCCTTAGATCACTTGTACCTTAGTCTGGGGGACGATGTGGACTTCAACCCATATCATCCTAATATTTCCAGCTTCTGGAGGACTAACTCGATGGTATTTTTTATCACTTTTGAGCCACTTAAATAGCATCATGAAGGGCTCCTAGAGCATACTGACACAAAAAAGAACCCCATAGACAACTTGGGTCATCAAATACGTAATGCCACCAATAACACAGGTGTGTAGGGACATAACCCCATAGTTTTAAGCAATCTTAAGTCAGGATATCTATATAGTGATGATGGAGAGGAGTACACCTCCGAGTTAAGTGGACCAAGTTATGGTGCTAACAGTGAATCCTCAAAGAGCGATCGATTTGAGGATGAAGCTAAGGTGGCATATCTAGGGCCTTTGCATGCACATCATTTACCGCCTATAGAGTCAGTATGTGTTACTGAAGAGACTCTTCCCAACATTGATAATTTAGGAGATGAAGCAGAGCTAGTTTTCTTGATAGCGTCGTACATGCGATATAATTATCCAATTTTTTTGGATAGTGATGACAATAATCAAGAAGTCAGATTCATGGGGCCGCACTTGCCAAAGCGCCCCACAGGAGTAAGAGCGAATGATGGATTCTGGTTGTCTGACAGTGACAAAGAAGATGAGTTAGAGAGGGCCTACCTTGGTCCTCATTATTTGTGTTACCATCATCAACCCATCGACATAGATGAGGTCTATCATCAGTTACGTGTTGGTCCTCATCTAAGAGCAAGATGATTAAAACTGGATCAAATTTATCGGTTGGTTAATCCCCTTCCACTGACCTACATGGAGCTCTGTGAGCCAAATAATCCTATTTTGCAATTAGTGCATAGGGAGGATCTAGTTGTCCGTAATCCTCACAGAGAATACCCCTTTGTGCCTATGCCATTAGAGCCACATCGATTATGTAGAAGTTTGTCCGTGTGGTTCTAGAGACCAATACCATTCCATCAATATAGTCTCCATTGATTTGACCACTCCACTTCGTAATCTAGTAGATCCGTCTAAACCGTTGCATATCAATGTAGATGCTATTGATTGGGATCATGCTGACTCACCTATAGAGCCTAAATATTTCTTTCCTAGCGAAGAAATACTACAACCATTCCATTTTGCACTAGGCTGTGCTTACGATGTGTATCATGCTGAGGATGCTTCCAACATAGAACCTATGAACCCAGTGGATGACATCCATTTGATTCCTATGCCTCATTAGCTTGAGGAGGGATCGCATATGTCAGTAGAGGAAACCTTCGAGGTGGATATTAGCAACGATCCCATAAATTCAAAGAAGGTTAAATTTGGAGAGAGTCTCACTCTAGATGAGCGGGCCACCCTAATCCCTCTGTTGAAAGAGACCAAATCTATTTGCTTGGACATACAAGGATATGCTAAGTCTAGATCCAAAATTGGATACTCATAACCTTTTGCTAGATCTTATGAAGAAGCCGATCAAGCAAAAGATTAGAAAGATACACCCAACAATAGCCTTAATGGTGAAATATGAGCTAAAAAAGCTGTTGGATGTAGAATTTGTAATCTCCATCGACCATCCATAATGGGTGTCCAATATGGTACCCGTGGGAAAACTCGATGGAAGAATCCATATTTGTATGGATTTTAGAGACCTCAATAAGGCAACACCCAAATATTCATTTTTGTTTCCTAATATCGATGCTCTTGTGGATGCAACTGTAGGTCACAAAATGCTCTCCTTAATGGATGGTTTTTCTGGTTACAATCAAATTTGGATTAAATCCAAAGACCAACATAAAACCACGTTTATAATGCCATGGGGAACATTTTGCTATAAATTTATGCCATTTAGCCTCAAAAATGTTGGTGCAATATACCGACGGGCCATGACATACATTTTTCATGACTATATGCATAAGATTCTAGAAGATTACATGGATGACTTTTTGGCCAAGTCATTGCTACGTGTTGAGCATGCAGAGGTCTTAAGGAAGGTCTTCGATCGCCTAATAGAATATAATGTTAGGTTGAATCCTAAGAAGTGCGTATTTGGTGTAACTTCTAGTAAGCTATTAGGATTTATCGTCTCAAAGAGAGGCATCAAAGTTGACCCAATGAAGGTCAAGGCTATCTTAGAAATGTATCCTCCCACCAATATTAAAGAGTTAAGAAGCCTTCAGGGCAAGGTAGCATCGATAAAGTGATTCATCACTTAGTTATCGGATAAATTTCGACCCATGAATCGACTGCTACATAGGTCCCATTCAACTGGGATGAGGATTGTCAAGCAACCTTCGCTGAAATAAAGCAATACCTGGTGACACCGCCAGTGCTAGCTCCACCAAGGCCAGAGGTACCTTTTCTACTATATATATCGGCAATTGATTTTGCATTGGGAACCATGTTAGCCCAAAAGAACGTGCAAGGCAAAGAACAAGCCATATATTATATTAGTCAAACCTTGGTGAGCTATGAGCTAGGGTATGCATATGTGGAAAAACTATGTTTAGCAGTAATGTTCGCTACAAAGAAATTATGACACTATATGTTAAGTCATACGACATATGTTATATCCAAACAAAATCCTTTGTAGTACATGATGAGTAAGACGTATCATAATACACGTACTACGAAGTGGATCATGCTACTGACAGAATTCGATCTGGAATTCATAAGACAAAAGTCCATTAAGGGATAAGTCATAGTTGATCAATTAGCTGAGGCACCATTGTCAAACAGTAGGCCTCTAACCATAGAGCTTTCGGATGATGCAGTCTTCGTTGTATCTAAAGCTCTCAAACCCGAAGAACCAGAGAACAATGCTGATATGACTCTGTTCTTCGATGGTTTGAAGTGCGAGCAAGGGGGTGGTGCAAGAATAGTATTTTTCACGCCACAAGGAGCTCCTATGCCCTTGTCATTTAAATTATATTTTTCGTGCACCAACAACAACGTTGAGTACGAAGCCCTACTGCTGGGCCTCCACACAACCGTCACCATGAATATTAAAATATTAAACATCTTTGGTGACTCCTTTCTCATAGTAAATCAAGTTAAGGGGCTCTTTTAGTGTCGATGTCCCGTACTAAAAGCCTATAAAGATCTTGTAATTACGTATTTAGCTAAATTGGAATGGTATGACATCGAGGCAATCCCTCGTTCGTCAAACAGGTTTGCAGACACAATGGCGTCTTTGGGATCTTTAATCCCTCAGAATCCATCTGTTGATTTCACTACCATTCATGTTAAAATGCTCTCGCATCCTGCAATGGAGCGAGAAGCCTTTGATAATAAAATGTCAGTCAATATGATTAGCACAAAACCAAAAGCTGAATGGTTCTGCAGAGCTGAAGAATTTTTGAAGAAGGCACCCTAGGGGTCATTAACCTTTCAGAGTTCGACGGGGAGTGGTACTACCATTCACCATAGGTTTGTTTCCCAATCTGCATTTGCAAAAGTAAATACGTAGGGGGAGCAAGTCCTCTTAGCAGTCAAAGCTAAGGTTTATCAAAATTGGATGTCACAAATTCAAGACTTCCTAAAACTTAGTATAATCCCAGAAGGATTGTTGCATGCCACAAAATGCACATTTAAACAAAAAGTGACTAAATATGTCTTAATAGGAGATATCTTGTACTTACCGAGGTTATGATGGAGTTCTCCTTCATTGTCTAGAGCCCCAAGAGTCATCTTGGGCAATTTCACAAGCTCATGATGGTACATGCGATGGCCATTTCAGCGACATGGCCATCGTCAAGCGCATCCTTCGAATGGGATACTATTGGACCACTATGGAGAAGGAGTGCAATGTGTATGTCAAGAAATGCATCAAATGTCAGCATCATGCTAATCTTATGCACTTGCCATCACAGGCCTTACAACCCATCCAAGCGGCTTGGCCATTTTCTCAGTGGGGACTAGATCTTATAGGCAAGATCTCTCCCCCGTCGTCGGGCCGACATACATTTATTATCATGGCTAATGAGTATTTTACAAAGTGGGTGGAAGCAATACCCTTAACAATGACAACTGGAGCTCATATAGCAGAGTTTATACTGGAGCATATTATAAGTCATTTTGGGATTCCATCCAAAATAATATCGGATAATGGAACGTCATTCAAGAACAAAACTGTGAGATCTTTGACATCTAAATATAGAATCAAACATAGTTTTACAACTCCATACTATCCACAAGCAAACGGGTAGGCTGAAGCTTCAAATAAGATAGTGGTGGCCATCTTGAAAAAGATAGTCCAAGAAAACCACAAAGACTAGCATATCCAGCTGCCCCTTGCATTATGGGCTTACAGGACTAGTATTCGAACGCCCATTGGGGCAACACCGTTCTCACTAGTATATGGCACTGAGGCCATTATGCCCTTGGAATTAGAAATTCCAATGCTGTGCATCGCATTGAAAGAGTTCATCGATGATGACACCACGTGGCAATATAGACTGGATCAATTGATGCTGCTTGATGAACATCACGTGAATGCCCTAGAGCATCTTCATGTTTATCAAGAGTGACTAAAATGAGCTTACAATATCAAAGTCCACTAGAGAGAATTTGAGGTTGGGGATCTTGTCTTGAAAGAGAACCAACAAAACTCTAATTTGCCGCTAGATATGCGAGACAAATTCATGGCTAATTGGCTAGGACCTTATATCATATCTAAAAAGATTGGTCCAGGTACCTACCGCCTAACATCGCTAGGAGGTGTTGAAGAGCCTGAACCTCTCAACATCATCCATATTAAGGTATTTTATGCTTGAGAGCATAGTAAAAGGCTTTGAGGGTTTGCTTATAACCGCTCGGTCATCCCTAAAAGGCTCCAAGGGTTGCTAAAACCACTTGGTCATGTCAGTCAAAAAGCTCCAAGGGTTGCTAAAACCGCTTGGTCATGTCAGTAAAAGGCTTCGAGAGTTTGCCTAAAACTGCTCGGTCAATCCCAAAGGCTTCGAGGGTTGATAAAACACTGCTCTATCATCCTAAAAGGCTCCAAGCTCATCTATGAGTAGTTTGGTCAATCAAAAGGCACCAAGAGTTTTTGAAAAACTGCTTGGTCAACCCAAAAGCTCCAAGGATTCTTAAAAATTGCTTGGTCATCCCAAAATGCCCCAAAGGTGCTCATAATCCTTTTGGTCAATCCTAAAAGCTCCAAGGTTTCCTAAGAATCGCTTGGTCAATTTAAAGGTTCCAAAGGCACGTACTCACCATTTGGTCAGATATGAGGCTCAAAAACTCATAAAAATTATAAAATCAACAAAATCCAAAAAAATTGGTAAAGCATAAAATCCAAAAATATTTGCATTTGCATTTGACATTTTCATTCACACATGCATTCATTTCATTGCATTACGAATAGGCATTCATCATCCGTTGCATTCCGTAATAGAAAGCATTGTGTTTTTCAGTATTACAAATGACACCATGTTTGTGTTTTAATCATGCGCCTCTGCATTTATCATAATCCATCAGTCATGTGAGTAAATGTATTTTTCAACACAAACCATAATGTTGCTATGAGAGATATACTCAGGTTTTCCGGTCACCCAACCATACCTAGATGTCTTATCAAGAGTTGATAGAAAGCTTACTTTGCTTTTGTAGCTGAGGTCCAGTTAGTATAGCCCTTAGCATATCATAATCCTATCACTAATCAACAAATTAAATAATCCTAACAAGGACTAGGGGAAGATGAAAGCCACAAAGTAGGACCGGGTATCCTGAGGCAAAAAGAGTTATTCTTGCTTATCCCTCTGTGCGGACGGTATGGGAAATGTTGGCAGTTGGAAAAAAGGATAGTTTAGTTCCCTATTCAGAATTTCTTATGATAAAATGAGCAATATCCCAGAGTGATATCCCACATCAATCCTCAAGATTGATACCCTAGATCGATATCATAGATCGACTTCCCAGATTGATATCCCATATTGATATCATAAGATCGATATCCTCAATCGATATACCAAAAATAGTTTTCCCAAAGTAAATCCCCCAAAGGAAAGTTTTTGAAGAAAAGTATCAAATGTAAATGCCAAAAAGTGAAGATCAAATGAAGATCAGAAAACAGGCTCAAGTGAAGATTAAATCAAGTTCAAATCAAGATCAAATGAAGATCATAAATCAAAGTTCGAGTGGAGATCAAATGAAGATCAAGAATCTAGTTCGAAGAGAGATCAAATGAAGATCCAAAGAAAGTCAAAGTCAAGATGGAATCGACTCCCTTGCTTCACCACATATGAGCAAGTATCCCAAAAATTGAAGGATAGAAAGGAATGAGCCTGAATCCTTGGAATTGTCGGCATGACGATATGTCTGACACATTAGCACCTCGCTTATGAACAAGACCAATGTTTGAATGTGGAAGAGCTAGCTTTAGGTGTCCTGCATCGCCTAGTGGCTTAGTCCAATTGAAATATAAACTTAAGATTAGATAAACACTTGTGGATCCCCTATCTTAGCAATGGGCTGAAAGAATCCCACCTGACATCGGGGTATGCTTGTGCCTTATCTTAAAATATTCATGCGCACACATAGGGATAATGAACAGTTAGGGCCTATCCTAGCAAAAGCCTTATATCTCATAAGTCTAGTGTGGTTAGTATACAACTTTTGATAAGTCAATTAGGGTGTTTGAGTCTCATGGAAAACCTCAAAAATCTCTCTAATAGCAACAAATATCAAATATCACAAACCATTAAAGGTGAAAGCCATTGCAAATTATCAAATTGCAAAGTATCCAATAAGCGATATATCATTACATAAAGCACAATCAAGATATAGGATAGATACTGGATGGATATCAGAAATGATATTTAGACGACCATTGACTATATCGTGCATATCATTCAAAGTGCAAAAAGAAAATAGAATGACATATTGCATTATTCACATCATAACATCACATATCATGGCATTTCATATGTGGGTGATTAATTTATCAAATTCTTATTTTGAGAATTTCCAATTACATTCATGATTTTTACACATTCTGTGGTGTCATCCATTAGATTGTTAAACATATATTGCATTCATTCCTTATGTTTTAAGTGATTAAAGCATACAGGTTCATTTACATTAGATTACCATCATGTAAATAAAGCATTACATACATTAATGCATGCAATAAAGCAATATCAAATATGCAAAGAGATAAACATCGCATCCATATGCATCCATCATATCACACATCTAAGCATCTAGATCACTGCATATCATCATCATCATAAATTAAATAGCTATCTAGTGCATGTCATCCATACATCACATCATATAGCAACAAATTAACATAAACATTGCATCCATGTGCATCAAATAAACATAAAATTAAAAATACACAAGGACACATAATGAGCCATAAATGATCAAATCATATATATATATGTGTCCAAAAGAGTACATCAAGAGTACAAAATACCCGTAGGCTACAATCATGTAGGTCCTAGACCTTACACCAAAAATGATACATATACAAAAATGTAGCCTAGATCTGATAGAGCCCTAGCTCTGGCCTGCTCCTCCTGAGCTGGAGCTCTCGTCGCCTCCCTTAGCCCTGTGCTCTGGAGCCTGCTCTATAGTTGGCTCTGGTGCCTGCTGTGTGCCCTACTGAGGGTCCTATGTGCCACCTAATCCAAAGAGTCCTAGCACATGGGATACTGGTATTCATGTGCAATGAGACCTATGACTAGAGGTCATAGAAGACTGACCGGTCTCTCTGGTCTTGGTATGGGAGCTGCCTCCATGTGTGCTAGAGGACCTATGTGTCCTCTCGATCTTGTGAGTCCACTGACTAGAGCTCATTATGGACTGCCCCGTAGTCCTAGACCTAGTCCACTGAGACCCCATAACATGTGAATCCTTTGGGACCTCCCCACCTATCAACTTGATGTGACCCTCCAGCTGGTCTATGCGAGCTACCCTGGCTATGTGCCTAGCATTGGCATCCACCAATAGGTCTTGTAAGCACCAAATATCTAACATCGGGTCACGACCGCCTAGTAATAATGATGATGGTGTAGTTGGAGGTCCCATAATAGCCTAGGAGGATGAAGGATCCCCCTTTGTACCTTGAGCAAATCTCACTCTACGATAGCCTCACCCCACTGCACCAGTGCCACATCACGTGCACTAGTGAGATCACGGACCTGAGTCTCTACCATTGTAGCCCACGTTGTAAGACCCATGATCTGCTCTTGAGCCTCAGCTAGCTGCCTATCCCTGTGAGCCAACTTTACCTCTAGAAGGGCGATAGAAGTATCCCACTGCAACTGCTGAGTTTGTAGCCTCCCAACCTAACTCTGTAGATCTACAACCTGAGCGAGAAGCTACCCTACCTCACTGTCAGGAGGCACCTCACCCTCCTTAGCCTCCTCCTTAGCCTCTACCTATGGAGCCTCCTCTATGGTGGCCTCTGCACCCCATCCACCCTCAGTTTACTGGCGCACCCTACGCCCATTTGGATTGACCTCTACCTCTGCCTGGTCATCTACCCTGCCTAGAGGCCCTGATCCCTACCACTGTAGTAGGGACCACCATGTGTCATATGCTAGGGTGGTCCTAGCCCTGTCATCCCTAGACTCCTAGAAATTGTCAACCTCATCTCCAAGTGTCGTAGGCTGAATCCATGGTAGGTGCATCTCCAAGACTAGACACTTGTAGACAAAAGGAATCTCTGGGATGTCCTACACTAGGTCAAACTACCGTAGGATGCGAGAGTAGAACTGGTACTCCCTAACCTCGACCTTATGTCCAAGTAGCCACCTATCCTAGTGAGCCTATCGTAGCTGCTCACCTACCTCTATCCAGTCTAGGAAATCCATGTAGGGATGCCACTCAATATCATCTGACCTCGAGTGCTACAAATCGTGTAATATAATGATCAACATCGCCAACATGGGTCCTGCTCTGGAATCCCTCCTCCTCCTAAGGCCAGCACACGATGTAGCACTGATGCTCATCATCGATGGTAGAAATGTGAAGGGGCAACTCTACGGGATGCTCTATCCTAATATGCTGCCAACCCTAGATCTGTAGTAGTAGGCTACAACTAATACCGTGATGGCTCTAACTGGTGATCTGGTATAGCTCCTGGTAGAGCTAGCATAGTAAAGTGCTCCCCTAGGCTAGGAGCAATGGCTGAGTAGTGGAGCTCTGAATAACTCTCCTGACACTGGCCAGGAGGTTCTAGGGAATCCTCACACCCGAGGAGTCTGGAAGAACAATATGCACCACTAGGTGCATGAAGATCACCTCTCTCATAGAGAAGATGCGTTGACCCTACCAATATCCGATGTGGACTCCTCCATGATAAATCATGCACTGAGCCTCCTAGCTTCGGTCATCGAAGATCGCATCAAATACGGGCCCCTTGCTCTAGGAGGAGGAAGAGGTGATGGCCTCACCATCAATAGGGATCCTAAAGATTCGATAGACGTCCTCAAGAGTGATGGTCATCTCACCCATGGGCAGGTGAAAGGTGTTGGTCCACGCATTCCAGCATCGGGCCAACGTAGTCAAATAGGCCTGATCTACCCTAATAGTGGGTAGATCTAGAACGTAGTCGAAGCCAATGACTCCAAACCATGTCCACTCTCTAGGAGTGAGTTGTCTACAGAGAGTCTTTAGAAGGTTTGGCTCATGAGCTCTAGAGGTCAACCTCTAAAATAAAAGCATTGTATAAGAGAAAATCTAACTAAAAAACAAGCAAAAATAGATAAAAAATGACCTTAAAAATGTCAAAAATATTTAAAAACTGATAAAAAGACAAAAACATGTCACAAAGCATTCAGAAAAATCAAAAAAATCAATTAGGCAAGTCAGAATTGCATTAAATGATATTAATTGCCTATTAAACCTTAGAAAAATTAAAAATTTGATAAATTTTTTTCTAAAGTCCGTGAACCGTGGGTCAACCCTACGGTTCGCATGCAATCAAAATTTGACCGTTGTAGTTTGAATGTGAACCACAGCTGATAGCTATGGTCCCCAATCTGACAATTGGGAACCACAGCTGCCAGTTGCGGTCTAGGAAGGATACCCATTTTGGGTCACTTCCTAGCCTCGCTGACCAAAAAATTTAAAAACTAATCTAACCTAATCTAGTGTGGGGTTCATTACCAACTATTTAATGAAATTGATTTACCGCATTACTTAATGTGGTTCATTTTAAATTGGTATTGATTGCGAGGACTCGGTTTCGAGTTACCTGGCCCACTTCGTGACCTCTACTAGTCGATGGCTGTCCAGGATCCACCATCGGGGTATAGGTGTGAGGTATGGTCGAGTTTTAGGCAGCGTTTTAGATCAGGGATGTCTTCTACCTCTTAGAGCTCTCACAAATGTAGTTGCTTTCAAGAAAATAATAAAAAATTCAAATGGGAAAGGCTACTTATAGGTCCTCCTAATTTCTATGGACCGCAGCTGACACCTGCGGTCCCAAAATTAGGGTTTTTAGCCTGCAGGTCCGACCTAAGGTTCCCAAAATTTGAAAACTTCAACCGTAGACCATACTCATGGTTCACAACTAGCATTAAATGCACTCAAACCCCATCGTGGGAAGGTCTAAAATGACAAATTAATGACTCCTAATAGATCAAATTTCAAAAAGAGCAATCAATATTGCAAATTTGGTGATGTTCAAAGCACCAAGATCGATCAATAAATCAAAATTAACAAAAAAATCAAATAATTAAAAACCAAATGCACCTCGTATTCAGTAATTTACCCTATACACTTGGCGGTTGCAGTGACTTGCGATCCATGCAATCCGACAAGATGAGTAAATTACCATAAGGACATTTGGGGCAAAAATTGTCATCGTTGATTTTATATGCTTCTTTTCAATTTCGAAGAAGGCCTTTGAGGTTGGACTGCTCCATGGAAATGAGGCGTTGCATGTCATTTCCTCTATGACATATTTTCAACAAATCATCGACAAATTGATTCAACACAAAACTAATTGGATTTGTATCATTTCGATTCTCTAAGAAGGCTATTATAGCTCGACTGCTCCTTGGGATAGAAATGTGCAATTACTATTAACAGTTGGAATCATACGTTGAACTAGGCTTAGCCAAGTCATTAAAATGCTCAAATCTAAATTTGTTTAGATCATTCATTGTGGTCAAGCGACTTCGTCGCTTCAATCATTGTCATTACCCTCATCGACTCGTCACTTGAGGGGGTAGTCATAATATCAAATCATAATCAAAATAAACAAAAGATCCCTGAAATCGTAGATCCCTTGATCTTGTCAAAATTGTGTTTATCCTTGCGAATCATTGTCAACAACTATCATAAGCTTACCCCTTTGCTTGGGGAAAATAGAAAGTATGATAATTTATTTGTATCTCTTCTCCTTTCGGTTATATAGGCCTAACTCCTATTGTAGCATCAAACGCTACCCGAATGCCTGATGGCGAGTGCAAGCTTTTCAAAATGTAAGCCTTTCACCAAGTTGGAAGCAATGATTCCAGGATGTGCATCCTTTTGCAGGACCTGGGGCATCTAATGTTGATCCAACTAATGATCATCATAGAACCTTCGACATCATTTTAGGAGGTCTATTTTTGCTCAACGTTGTTTGATCTCACAATGCATCTCAAAAGGGGCATCTGTAGACACCTAAAACATGTCATGTCGATGGCGACTACTCATATGGACATGCTACAAGACCATATGGAAGATCTTGGATAGACTCCAAGATAGAGTAGTGGTTCTAACCACTCAATTTGGGCTCCTTGGCCTATTCAATCTGAATCGTAGCTGAGACCTACGGTCTACAAATTGAACCACGGTTGAGACCTGTGGTTTATAGTCTAGACCACAGCTATAACCTACGGTCTTAACTGAAGTTTAGTTGGCCTTCATCCAAGCCAAATCAGTTTGAACGACCATTTGTTCTAGAAGAAGGTGGTTAAAGGATGGAAGCTTCCAATCCAACTATCCTAACCACCCCTTCTTGATCTTGGCTTCTCCATGAAGCCACCCCTAGCCTTGGGACATCCTATAAGTACCCCTTCGAATTAGGGCAAAGGAAGGAAGCAAGTATTGGAGTTTAGAGCAACAAAGCCCTATTGAATTGTGGACTCACTTGAGTGCATAGAGAGAGCCTTGTTGTCATCACCATTGTCAATTTTTCAAGCATCATGACAATCATGCCATGGATGCCCTAAGGAGCTAGAACACCAAGAAACACCAATTTGGGCAAATGGAGGCCCTATTCAACAATTCAACCACCAAACCTATCAAAGGACACTGAGGCGACCCTTGATCATCAATTTGACAAGGAGGATCAAGCCCAATGCCCTTGAAATTGGAGGGCAAACCTACTTGGTTGCTCATCACGACTTTCAACCATGGTTTATAGTGCAGACCGCCCATCAGAGCTGTGGTTTGCCATAGGTATAAGATCTCCTTACTATTCTTGTTTTAGATTACTTAATTAGATTAGATTAATCATTTGCATGGTTAAAATAGGGTTTTAGAGATCTTTGACCCATAGATTTAGTGTTTAGAGTAATTCTAGTACATTAGTGTAGAATATGCAAGAATGGTTTCTTTTTATGCTTTCATGCTCTATTTCATTTAATTGGACCATTCAATACTTAGCTGCAATAGTCTTTTATGCATTTCCATGAATATTTACTAATTTGGCATAGTTTAGATGTGTTTTTCATGCTTTCTTGATTATATGCTTTTCATGGCTTTTTCATGCATCAATCCTTCAAAGGGCCTCATCACGAGAGGTTGCCTATTTGTATAACGTTCTTGTGTTGTTTCTTGATCGTAGGAAACAAGTTTAAAGGGAGCTTCAATTGTTCAAACACCTTCCTCAATGCGAAGAAGAGGGTTAACTCCACCCTAGAGCAATTTGTGACTATTTGGAAAAGCAATAATAGTGCGCCTACCCCATTGAGGGCTTTGGCATTGTATTGATTGTATCAACATTTGGGTGACCCTAAGAGGGGCATGATTGTAATCGAGATTCACTTCCAATATTAATAAAAGAAACATGCATTTTCATTGTTATATGCAATCTTGTTATCTTGTCATGCTTTTATGTTGATTTCCATTAATGCAATAGCTAGGTGTACGCTTTTTGGGACAGGTCAGAGGCAAAGACAACACTGGATCACAATTGGAAAAGATTGCTAGTGGCCAAAAAGGGGTCTTGCCTTAGTAGGATATGTGGCATATTTTTGTGAGCTAGGGAGGGTAGTGCAAGGGAATATTAAAGAATTCTTAGCATTGGCCACCAAATTTGACTTTCACGGTCCATCCCATAATGGTAACTTGCGTGGTAGCTACACCAATTACCCATCACATGGGTAAACCTACCATGTTAACCTACACAAATTACTAAGGCCATACTAGCAATGTCAGCAAGCATAATTTCTTAGAAAGTGGACAAAGGCCTAGGAGAGCATTGACATTTGGATCCTTGAACTAAAAGAGAATTGATGATGCAACCACCCACTAAGCATTGGAGAAAATTAGTGATTAAGCAAAAACTTATCCAAGGGCTTGAAAAACTCAATATTAATGGCCTTGGATCTAGAGACCTTGAGGTGGCCAAATACAATGTAGAAAGATCTCAACTACAAAATAAAAGATAATTCTCAAGTCTCTTGCATTGAATTTTGGAGGGAAAAGTCCTTCAGTCTTGGTCTATATATAGGCATGTAAAACTCATTGTAAGACATTGGGAGCTACTTGCTTGTGCCTAGTATCTTGACTTGTATGCTCTTATTTTCACCTCCTATTGTTTATATGAGTAGGGCTCAAATCTTGAGTCATTTTCTAATGAGCATCGAGCCTCTTTTGATTGTATACCTTTGTAATATTTTGATGTAGTAATGGGAGTTGTGGCTAATTTCACTTTGTCCCAATTTTTGGGTACATTTGATGAAGAGTGTTCAAATTATAGCTATTAGACCATGGTGAATGTGTTAATTATTAGCTCATTCATGTAGTTGGGAAAAAACCTTGATCTTAGCACATTGCCCCCCATAGATTAGGTTTTGTTTTTCCTACAATTTCTTGTTCTGTTTTCTACTTTCTGTTATTTATTTTTTGTTGGCAAGGAGCATAGAACAAAGCCCAAAAGTCTGATAAGTGCAAAAATATAATATCTAATAAGGATTCGATCTCAACAAAAACCTTTAAGGTTGTCCCACATTCATTCTCTTTGGCCATGGAGCTTCCTACTATGTTTCTCAATGTGAGGCACAAGTGCCCAAGTACATTGGGCCACTACCCCAATAGGTTGAGATACTCTAAGGGATAAACAATTCAAAGTGGTATGTATAATGGGATGAGCTTAACATGTTTGCCCCACAAAACTAAAATAGTTTCTAGCCAAGAATTTCATAAAGGTCTTGGTTGTTTTATTAAGCATCAAGAGATTCATTGGTGACTTCATTCAAAAAGGAAAGACTCTAAAGAAATTTGATAAAAATTAAGGCTAATATATTGGTGGGGTCTTTGCCTCTTGGTTTATGGAGGCACTCTCTCCCAACTTGGTGACTCTAATCCAAAAAAATATCCATAAATATATGAGTGGAAGGCCTGTCACCAGGTAATTTTCTAGAGCTAATTAATAAGAGTTGGTACCACCTTTGAATTAGAGAGCAAGGAGGAGGAACCGATGATGCAACATGATAGCTCTATTGAACCAACCTCCTTGAATATTTCTAGCATGGAATGATATAAGTCCTTTAATACCACCTACATAACTTTTATGGGGTCCAATACCTCCTTTAGTGCTTAAGTATCTATTTTATTTCATAGGGGAGGATGTCTTAACCCTGATGGAACATTTGCATCACTTGGTGAGCTTATGTGCAATGCATTCATTAAAAAACAAGATATAGCTCTAAGGTTTCTAGATATATCCTTCAGAGGAAAGGACTATGAATGGTACATTAGACTCAACCCTCAATCAATCAAAATTTGGGATCAGCCAATGAGCCTCCTAAAAGATAAATTTGGAAAAAGACATATAAAGCATCCCTTCTCAAGCAATTGAAAACCATCAAGAGGGTGCCTATAGAAACAATGGATAATTTTAGTGTCTGATTCCCCAAAGCTTGGAAAAGGATTCTCAACAAGATTAGACCTCCTCTCAATATGGCATTTATCTATTATTTGAAAGATTTTAATTTGAAAATTGCTATGATGGTCAAATCTAAGGGAGGAAACTCATTATCGAAAACCTATGGAATAGCCATCCAGACTGAGAATAACCTAATACAAATAGGAAGGCAAGCCCCTAGGCCACATTTAAATTTTTATACCTCCATTAGACCTTTGTAACACTTTGCCCCAATCACTTGAACTGTTACCTATCAGCTTGCTTCCAACATAAGCTCAGGGTAAATCCATGTTACTAACCTGATTAGACCATAACCTTGTCTCAACTCTTATGATTTTAAACTTGATGAAATGAGGAGTATGATGAGGATGTCATCTAATGAGATAATTATCCTTAAAAGATAGCATAATAGCCAAATGTTTTCAACAAGAAAATAAATTTTTTTAACCTCCTCCAAATAGGTATCAAAAACCTCAACATCTGACCAATAGAAGTATTGGTCAGCCACAAGCTTGAGAAGTTTCAAAAACTACAAGAATAGTCCTAGAGCCTCCAAAATGGTTTTTTGTAGAGTAACCAATACCTATGACGACAAAAATGTCTAGGCATTCATCATCAAGAATTATACAGAGGGTTCCTTTTTCTAGATATTTCTTTGTGGTGGAACATTTGAGGAAGTCCATAGTAGTAATGCCCTTCAAGGATATTCTCTCAATACATGAGAAGATGACGCACTTAGAGGTAGCCTTGCAAAAGTAGGATATGGTCAAGAAAAATTCATCCATACTTTTGTAGGTGTTCGACCCAAAAGTAAGCTGAACTAAGCCTATGCCTATTTATTTGTCCTTGATTTGTAAAGACAAGTTGATACATAATTGCTTGGTTGACTCTGATTCTAGCACATCAATTATGCCTAAGGGTAGCATATGTGCTCAAAGTGGTATATGAGCTCATTAACAACAAAGTAGTTTAACTAGATAACATTATAGTATATATTTTTAGATTGGTACAAGACCTTCCCCTAGCCCTTCAAGCATGTCTCGACCTCATAGTGCATCAAGACAACAATGATTAAACTTTTGACCACATTTGGCATATGTCTATTGAGAGACTCATTGCTAAGATAAGGGAATATTTAAATTTGGATTGGATCTATATGTTGCTATAAACAAAATATGATACTAAGGTAAAATCATGTTAGAACCCCTTTACATCCACCATGTGGAACAAGATCCCTCTATTGAGTTTGGAGGGGATAAAGCTTACATGATCAAAGAAGAATTGTTGGGATCGAATTTTTTTGTTGATGAAGTGTATCCCTACATTTTAGATGATTTTTTAGAGTAGTGGGTATCTAAAACATATGAATCATTTTCCAATGGAACATTTGATAAAGTTGGGATAGGGTAATTCATTACCATAGGTATGTTGTATATATTATTAGTAATATTTATGTGCCTACAAAGATAGTCTTACCCCGTACAAATTAGAAAATATTTTTGACATGATACAAGCTATTAGATCCATGGAAAAGAATTTAAGGTAGCCCTCGATATATGTTTGATTAGAAAAAAATGCTTCTCTACCAAGGACACATGGCCCAATCTCATGGAAGGAGTCATGTTGAATATACATCCTTAGCCAAAGGAGTATGAGAAGTTCTACTAGAGATTAATGGAGGGAAAAACACTAAGATATTTTAGCCTTGTAGAACAATGCCAACCTTTGGATAGGACACATGGTGAATTAACGCTATCCCAAAGTTGAATAAAAAGGAGATTGAGTGTAAATCAGTGCCCATTGTCTAATCAAGGTTTATCTATAACCAAAAACATGACTGCCCCATCTAGAAGAGACTTTATCAATGACCTACATTTAGTGAAGGCACAAAATCTAATATCAAGATGTTAAGAGGCAAAGGACCTTGATCCATGACTTGGAAGGTGTGCTCTAATATCCATCGCAAGATGGTTACTCGTAAGACCACTTGGATGACACCTGAAGAGTGTGTACCAAATTCAAAAGATGAAAAAAAAATCTCATAGCAGGTACATATATCTAACAAGTGAGATTTATTTGCAGGAACATAAACCAAGCAACCCCTACAATTATACATAAGGCCCTTAACTATGGCAAGATGACATATTATCTCATCACACCAACTATTTGCAAGGTTAATCTATGATTGGGTGAATTTAAGGCTAAGAAGCGATAATGACTTGCCAACTATCCCCCTCAAAGCAAAGCATGACAATTTAGGATATTGGTAGTAGTACCAAATATATTGGGTGCAAGTAGCCATACAATGCATTCATGATAGACAAGATTGTCAAACCTTCCCAGAAATGTCTCTATGGCTTAAGTTAGTAGTAATCCTTTCAAAATCACATTAATGCCAAGGCAACAATAGACATGTACTACTAAATCTTCAAAAAGAAAATATTTTGCATGCATGGATAATTTAAGGTCAATATGTGTGCCAAAAACAAACAAAAGTCTATAATAAAGGGTTCTCATGCCTTTAGAATTCTTCTTACAACTCAAACCAACAAACTATTCAGGGAGTTCAAACCATTAGAATAATAGAATCGAAGACAAAGCTAACTAAATCCCAACTACAGATAAACATTCATAAAGTAATAAAGAAAAGGAGAAGCAACACCCCTAACCTGACTACCAAAGTGGTGCCTTTTCCTACTTTATAAATTGCTTCTCCATCCACTTTCAACTAGAATATGCCAACCTGGGCTGCCCAAGCAATAGTCCCTGAATTGCTAAGAGATATGACATAAGGAGTAGTAGACCCCAAGCTATCAAAAAGGACTGAGAATTAAAAAAAAAAGGTATTACAATGATTCAGCCATAGCCCCTTTGAGTGTTTTAGGGTCCAAATTTAGAGCAACACCTTAGCTCAGTACATGGATATTTTTAAATAATAGCTCCATGTGCTGAACGCTAAAATCTCAAAACTTGTGAGATTCGGTCTCCAAATGGAGGTTTCTGAGTCATCGTCCATGCCCACCTAATTTATAGAATATTTATGGTGGAGACAAAGAGGATTGTGGTGAAATTCAAGAATGCCACTGAGCTTTATAGCATAATACCAGACAAGCTAGCCGTTCTCTAGGATGAGCACAATGTCAAGGAAGATAAGTTGCCAAAATTTCCCTTGAGTATAAAAGATCTAAAAGATAGTGCCAAGGATTCTACCATAATATTGGTATTTATTTTTGGCCTAAGGGAAGAAAAGAACTTGTTCCAATCCCAAATTGGAGTTTTGTATCAAATGAGGTGCATACCCAGTAAATATATGGTGATCTTTTACTTTGTTAACTGTATAGTCGATGCCATTCATAAAGGATAGGTCAGGTTCTAGGAGACTAGAATATTCAAATATTTAGTGTTCTTGGCCCATTTGATCATGTTTTAAAAATTAAGTGCCTATCCTAGGCTAGCTATAAACACCATGGATGAATTAGGCCATAAGTGGCTCATTTCTTCTTGGATAGAGGGCTTGAAGAGTTCCTCATTATATTATGAATTTATGGATAATTTATTGATCCTGATGCTAAAAAACCTAAGTGGGTAGAAGCCCTAGTGCCTCTTGGTTGGATATAAGAAATTTTTGGGGGTCTAACACCTAGGATATTGGTTCTTCACCAAAGCCACCACTCTCATCAAAACACACAATTGCTTAATGGTCGTTGAAGCATGCATCTGAGTGGGTCTTTGTGATAAAGGTGCTTTGACAAATGGACTCCATTGACATAACTTTCACAAGTGGGAGAAATGAAATTAGTTTCTTCAATATTTCCTTCCATCATAGTGAGATTATCTTACTAAAGTGAAAGACCCATGAAATATTGGAGGAGAAGCTCAAGGATTTCATGTTGTAGATAGTGCTAGGGAAATAGAAATATGATGAAAAGAAGAAGTTTGTAGAGTGATTGACCAATATCAAGAACTCGACTAAATTTGTGCATGAGTACAAACTATACCTTGAAGCTCTTTGGAATTCTATTAATGAAGCCAACACACATTTGTTGAAGCAGTTAGAGTAAGAATCTATACCATCACCAAGGAAGAAGGCTTATGAGACCTACATAGTAACAAGTATAGTAGACCTAAAATACCTCATTGACATAGCTAAGCTAAAGTTATTGAAGAAAGAGGGCTAGAGGGAGGATAAAGTCAATTCCTGGTGGGAATTCTAGCATAATATTAAGCAACTTGTGTTTATGTTTAGAAAAATAGATGAGGATGCAAACTTCAAAGAAAATTGAGACAAGGAGAAAACGGACGAAGGAAGTTCCAACACAAGAAAAGGTAATAAAGAGATAGGAGGGATGATTTCCTAGGAGAAAACCACTAAAGAAATAACTTTGAGAGAAATTATACACAAAGGAATCATCTCCAAAAACTATGGAAGCCCTAATACCAAAATAATATGCCCCTATTGTTGAGCCACAACCTCATGCATCTTCTCCAATGCAACACTGACAAAGAGGGAGGTTTCCTTGTGATGCTAGCCCTCCACATACTAAGAAGAAAAAGGGAATTCTAGAGATAAATATCTCAAGCCACTATGTTCTAGGAAGTTGGTGAGTCATTCGACACCCCTCTCTCTTCCATGTCAATTGTTGGTTCGCCACCACAAGTGGTGTTGACACCACCAAATTAGGGCTACATCACTTCTCCCTCATATATAGCCTTGTACACACTAGCCTTCTTCATGGGACCTTTTATCTTGAGTCTTGAGGCCCTCATCCCATTATCTTTCACCTTGGTTACCCTACATGTGAGCTCTCTACCATTCCTAGCTAGAGAGTTCTTGTCCTTTCCTTCTACCTCTTATCCCCTATCGACCTATCCATTTTTTAGCTATTGCCACCATCCCTTCACCTACAAGGAAAACTAGAAAGCCCATAAGTCCCTATCCCTAAACCATGTGTGATATCACATTTCATTGATATCCAAGAAAAAGCCTCCTAACATGCCTTGAGGAAGGAGGTCAAAGGACTAGGCTAGAAGAAAGAGAGCTTAGGATCCAACTTGATTGTTAGGAGAAGGTCCTCCATTTCACCTATATGAATCCTATGGTCTCCAATACTAAAGGAAAAATGCAACTACAAGATTACTAGGTGACCCTAGTGGCCATCAACCTTTGAGGTGTCAAGGTTGGTGATAAGGCAAAGCTAGCCAATCAAGTAAAAAAAACTGTCAAACATGATTTCATGGCCCTCAAGAGGAAACTGATGTAAAGGAAGAAATATCTTGAGGAGGTTAAAAACACCCTCAAGAGCTCTCAAATCAAGGCCAAAGAGCTTTAGAATGAAATAGAATAAATCACAAGTACCTAGATGATAATTCCTCTCCATGAGGAGAGATGAAATAATCAAGGCTTGATCGATCAACTCATCACCATGGAGGCTAAAATATCTCAGATAGGACCAATTTCTAAAGGGAGCTAGATGTGGAGAAGAATAAGAGCTTGGATGCTCTAAAATAAAATACCATAGGATTGATAAGGAGAATTTGTGTTGCTTATTGGAACATCATGGCAAAAATTATATCCTCAATGTCCCCACTAATTAAGTTCATCAACACAATTTCCTAATAGAGTGTGTTGATTGCCCCAAATATCAAGAAGGCCCTAGCAATGGTTTTAGGAAAAGTAGTTGAGGAAAAAATTCCAAGTTTGAATCATCACAACAAGCAACCAAGAGTTGTTAGCCCCAAGTGTCCAAGATCTAGAGGTAACTTTGAAGAAAATATAGGAGATCTTTGGCCAAGAACAAGTAGCATATTAGTGTAGGGCCCATATACTTGTCTTGGTCATGGTAGTTGCCAACTTGCAAAGTCCCATAGACTCCATGATTGAGAAGGGTCTACCCTCCCCTTGGGAAGCCAATTATAGGCTCCTTTTGGATTAGGAATACATGATGTTGATGGATTTCTAGAAAGAAAAGAGGTCAAACCTTTAGATTTTGGAGTGCTTTACTCCTAAGGACAACATCAAGGCCATCGAGCCCGTGGTAGATCTTAAGCTATAGGTACAAGAGATCATATATGGGATATCATGCTTCTTGTGTGATGAGCAAGTCAAACTTCAAAAGTGTTACTATATTTTCTAGGAAGTGTTGTCATCATTTGAAGAGGAGTGGGAAGAAGTGAAAATCTGTAGTAGCTCCTATACTCCTTCCCTCATTTTATTTTTGCCCATATTTCTTGATTTTTATCTTTTTTATTATTTGGATTCCATTTTTGACTCCATGTCCATGAAAAAGGTAAGTTGTCTAGGATTAACCCCTTTAAGTAGGCTGAAGAGACCTTGAGAGTTGCCAAGACTCTAGAAAAATTTCCCTACATTTTTTCTTTACTCAAAGAAATAATTTATTCAAAAGTGGAACCAATAGAAGAGAATCAAAAGATATAGTTCAATTTTGGTCAAAAGTACTAGTGCTAGCCCCGTAGGTAGAAAAACATTGAGCCACATCAACCATTGCAATATTAGTCAATAATAAATGTTGTTTTTCCATCTAAAGTAGATGGTCAGGGGGTGCTAAAACCCACAAACCATTGATATTCCATTTGATAGCCCATGCTTCTCTTTTGAATGAAGGCCAAGTGTAAGAAAATAAAGTAAAATAAAGTTCCTCCACTGCTGTAGAGTGGACACATGGCAATATCTTAGGAGGAGGTGAAGGCAACACTAGGGCATAGTAAAAAAACCCATGATTGGATAGAAAGGGGTCTCATCTCAATAGGAACACGTGGTGCTCTTTTGCAAGCTAGGGAGGGAAGCCCAAGGGGTAATTAAATAATACCAACCATTGGCCACCAAAGTTAACTTTTATGGCCCAAATTGTCACACTCACCATATGGAAATTACATCCATCATAATGAGCAAGCATTCCCTACTAGCCTTAACTAATTAAGGAGGCTATACCAACAACCTTAGTTGACGAGACTTGAAAAAGTAGACAAAGGCCTAGGAGAGCTTTAACTTTTGAAGCCTTAAAATGGATGAGAAGTAATGATGCAACCACACTCTGAGCTCCACAATAATAGGAGTTAATAGTAACAAATCCTCATCCAAGGGTATAAAAGCCTTACACATCAATGAACCTAGATCAAGAGACCTCAAGGTGGTTGAATGTAGGTGCAAAAATGTCTCGACTATAGAACAAAAGATAATTCTTAGGTATTTTGCAAAAAAAATTGGAGGGAAAAGTCCCTTAGTCTTGGATATATATATACGTATAAAAATAATTGTAAGGTATTTGGAGCATCTTGTTCGTGCCTAATATTTAGCCTTGTATGCTCTTTCTTTCACCTCCTTTTGTCTATATGAGTGAGAATCGAACCTTGAGCCACATCTAAGAAGCATCAAGCCTATTTTTGCCACATGCCTTCGTAATTTTCTAATGCATTAATGGGATTTATACCTAATTTTGCTTTATCCTATTTCTATCATGCGTTTTCAATTCTTGGGTATGTGTGATGAAGTGTGTTCAAATTCTAGCTATTAAACTGTAGTAAATGTGTTCATTCTTGACTTGTTCATACAGGTGGGGGGGGGATTTGATCTTGGAATATCACCCCTTACATCTTAGGTTTTTATTTTCTTGTACTTTATTATTCGATTTTATGATTTTTATTATTTATTTTATTTTGGTAAGAAGCACAGATCAAATCCCAAGAGGTTTGATACATGTGCAAATATCATATCCAATAAGGAGCCAACCTCAAAAAAAGCACTAGCATGAATGCCTAAGTGCATCAAGCCACTACCCCAATAGGTTGAGACACTATGAGGTGATAATTAATGCTTGTATTTTGTTATGCTAATGTGGCCAATATAGATTTCTTCATTATTTTGCATGCATGTGTCCTTACCAAGTCTGTAGATCCTTGATTGACATTTTCTACAACCATACTTGACCACTGCAATGTGTGGACATCAAAATTTAGTCATTCACACAACCAATCCATCAAAACCATAAAAAATCCCTCAAATTATTACAATTTCACCAAGACCCCCAAATTTCCATAAAACCATTGTCGATTACCCAAATTCGCTCAAATTCCTCCAAATTTCCTCTTTTTATATTTTTCATCAAATTCTTCTCAATTCCCTTTCATTCCTAGTAATTTCTTCTAATTTTCTCATTTTCCTTTATAATTCTCCCTAAATTCTTCTAATTTCTCTTTCTTCCTGTTGGCAATTTTGGGTACTTTGGGTACATTGCCTTTGCTCAAGTGTATAAGTTGTCATTGATGTCAAGAAGCTCTTGAAGGAATTTGATTTGATGTCAAATAATTTGTTTTGATGAAGGTTAAGGCATGACAAGTTTCAAAGGTCTTTTGTAAACCCCAAGTTGGCAGGTTTAAAGATTACAGGTGGATGCATTAGTTTAATGAATTTGGGTCTAGGAGGAAGTATTTATTTAAATAATTAAAAACCTTGTTAAGGTTCCCTTTAATTATTTTTAAATAAATATTAAACTATTGTTTGCAATGGGTTATCCTAACCCATGGCACTATGTTTTTAAGATTGTGGGCGCTAGCCAAGACCTCCGTCGACATGTTAAACTCCTCGCCAACATCAAGAGCTTATGGTAAAAATGCATATCAATCTCCCTGGATGAAAATCAAGAATTATCCCATCCGCATTTTTGAAAAGAGTTGCTCGCTGTGAATTCGTGATCTGCTATTCAATTTCTTCCTTGCTATGATTTCATGATCCGTTGTTCAGATTTCTTCTCTGATTGTGTCTTTGCCATTTTCGTAAACCCGTCGTTCGATTGTGTCTTCACCATTTTTGTAAACCTGATGTTCGACTGTGTCTTCGCCATTTTCGTGAATCCATTGTTCATTTTTTTGTACTCGTCGTTTGTCATAAATTTGTTGTAAGGTTTTCGTCTTCATGTTCGCATTAGAAGAAAGGGAGGCACTGTTGTTTTATTTAATCCCTGGTGCAGAAGGAACAAGGCTAACAACATGAGGTTTAAACGTCACTAGGCGCCTTTGGCGCATAGATAGCGGCTAGGCTGTTGGCGCGCTACCCGAACAGGAGGTTCCGCATTTGAATAACGTGAAAGGGTTTTTCATCGTGAAGTGGATGCAGCGGGTGGTGTTAGAATTCGTGCGCAATTTCTCCATAGCGCGATTTTTGATGTTGGCCAAGGTATTTTCGAAATTAATTTTTGCTAAGTGTATTTTGCGGATGGAGGAAGTTTATTAGAGGGAAAACAACTTAGGAGTTATAAGGAGTTTAAAGCTTGTTTTATTTTGATAAAAGATTCTTTTGAAGGTGTTGTTTGAAATATCTTATTGCATTCTTATGAGAGATAAATTTTATTTTTGATAAGACTATAAGGGAGAAATAAGGTGTATAAGGGATAAATTTTTCTTGTAATGTTGAGAGTGCTTTTGGTTGATTATGGAAATGAAAGCATGATGTTTTAAGGTTAAAATTGCTTCTTGTGTGAAGTTGTGAAACCTTAAGTGGGCAGCTTTGAGATTGACATTTGCTTTCATTAAATTGGTAATAATCAAGCTATTCTTTACTTGGTTAAAGTGTTGGGCTTACTCCTTTGTTGATGATTTGAAAAGTTGTTTTGTGCTATTGTGATTTGAGTTGGTGGATGCTTTTTGTTCAAACAATATTGGAGAGAAAAGGAGTTCTACTTGTTTCCTTTTCTAATGTTGATTGTGAAATGCTTCAAGGTTGTGTTTTGAGCTGAATGGTGTTGATTGAACCTTGTTTGATGAGAATTGTTGTTGAAGCCCTAATTGATGGTGAAAAGAACATGAGTATCATTGTTATGTGATTCTTTGCATAGTTGGCAATTTTTAGGGTTTCATGTTCTTGAAAGAAAGTCTATCCTATCCATTTCAGATATTGAGTTGAGTTTTCAGATTTAAGATTGAGTTTTAGTTGAGTTGAGTTTTGAGATTGGGAGTTGAGTATAGAACATATTGAGTCTCTAACAATTCTCTTTATGCTTCTATGAGTTTGAAAAATCACATTGGGTCTCTAACAATTCACCTTGTGATTTACTACTAAGAAAGTTTTTTTCTTGGTGAGCTTGCTAAGTTTTGGACAGGTTCCAGTGAGGACTTGTGAGCAGATTTGGATAGGTTCTAGCAGAGGACTTATGAGCTGAGTTTGATAGTTCTATCAGAGAACTTGAGGACAGAGGTGCACTAGTTCTTTGAGAAGAACCTGAGGACAAATTTGGCAAGTCTTTGAGAAGGCTTGTGTGCAGAGGATTGATTTGTTCAAGCGTTGGACAGATCTGACAGACAAAGAAAGACTTGTACTAGATTGACTGACTGTGTTTGGTATAGGTTGCTGAGCTGCTGTGGACGTGATCATAGAAGGCAGAGGTCTCTTAGGCTAAGCATTGAGGACAGGAGGTCTTCGATGGAAAGGAGTTCCACGTGCTGGCAAGAGGTAGAGGCATTTGATATTATGAGGGATCATTTCCAGAGCAGAGGGGAAGGTATCTCCTTTGAGCAGAGGCTCATAAATTTTGATTAGGGGAAGGTATCTCCTTTGGGCTGAGGCTCATAAATATTGTAATTGGGAAGGATTACCAAAGAACTTTGAGATAACTTTTAGAGAAAAGTTTTGTGGATGTAACCCAGCCATTTTGGGTGAACCACGTTAAAATTGGTGTCACTTTGTGGATGATATTGTGCATTGCTTTGATATTGCTTTGGGTATATTGCTTTACTGTTTTGAGGTATAAAGAAAAAAGTAAAAAGAGGTCTTATACTGTTCACCCCCCCCTCTCAGTATAAGCTTGTGTTCTTCACTTCCATTCTAGTAGGCTCAAATTCCCTCTTATTTATCCTAATTTATCTAAATTTTTCTAAATCCCCTCCAAGATTATCTAATTCTACTTCAATTTCATCTATTTCTCTAAATTCTTCTAAGGTCTCCCTAAATATTTTATTTTCCTATAGTTTTCCTTTTCTTCCTAATTTCTAAATTCCTCTGATTCTCTCTAATCTTCCTCTAATATACCCCTAATTTGTTTAATTCTTCTAATTCTTTCTTAGTCTTTCTAATCTCTTAATTTCTACCTAATCCTTCTCATTTATTCATCCCTCTCCCCTCAAATTTTCCATAATATAGCTTACCCCCCTAATTATTCTAATTAAGCCTCTCATTAGCCCCTAACCCCATATTAATCCCTCATTCAAATCCCTAGGTGATATGCATACTAATTTAAAAATATCCCTCAAATCCCTAGGTCTCCCCAAATTCCCACCTAAATCCCTCATTTAATCCACCTTGTCTCTCCATCCACTTTCCCTCCAAATTTGGATGATTTAAAAATGCAATGAAAAGCCCCAAGTCAAAAGGAATTAAATTGGCATATTTAATGGGTTAGTCCTCCTCACCCTCCATGTCACATTTTTGGGTAATTTTAAATTACATATGCAACCCCCAAGACACACTTGTCCCCATGCACATCTCATCACCCCCTAGGCCAATTTATGGCACTTGGGTGGGTGAGAAATCACCCCATCCAAGGCTATTAAATGGGGAGGGTGCACATTCCTCCATGTATCCTCCCCATATTTTCCTTAGATTTTCCACCCTCCACTTGGCTCCAAATTAGCTCCGTATCATTGCCATGTTGCCTCCCATTCCCTCCCTAGATTCCTATAAATTCCCCTCCATTTCACTTATTTGCAATAAGAGATGTGAAGCTATTGTTATGCTACCAAAATTACACTAGATTGCCTTGACGCCCTTGGAGATCCCAACTACCTTTGCTGTCCACCTTTAGGTGCCTAACCATTATAGCCGTGGAGTACACATGAAGGAGTTAAACCAGCTTTGACCTATAAATGCACCTGGGCCAGTCAACATTTTGTCTCCACACTCACACTAGAGGACCCCAACCACCACAAAACCCTCTAAAAAGAACACTATCCCATTTTCCATATCGGACCAATCACCACATGTGGTTACACAGTCTCAACTATCATCTGCGATCACCTAGAACTAACCATCGCCTATAGTTCCCCAAAGAAGCACAAACAAGGCATTCTAGACAACGGGTAGGTAAACAAGGTATAAAACATTTTATTGTTTTAGCCTTGTGGTCTTCTATTGAGGTTTTTTAATAATTTTCATGAGTTTTGTAATGCTTTATTATATTTACTTTGGCTAGACCTCATGGAATGGAGGCCCATCATATACTACTAATCCAATATGGTGAACATGTGTGCAGGTATCATGTAGCTAGAAAAATACTAGGGTGGTCCAATAAATGCAAAGAAAACCCACCCACAACTTCATTGTGGCATGAAAAGAGAGAGTGAACCAAGGAGTTTGTTGTAAAAAAAAGGGTCATCCCCTTTCATTCAAAAGCCACTATATTGTAAAAATCCTTTAATGGGATATGTTGTACTCAAAGGACTCATTGCTCATAATGCATATTGCTTATATTTTCTTTCGTTGCATGGTGCATTTTCATGTCTACAAAATGACATGCTCGGTGGAACCCTCACCCTTAACTCATTAGACATTGTTATTTTATATAAGAGTATAAAGATAATGATCCTTTATTGTTTCTAATATTATGTGCTTAATGTGTTATGCTTTTGAGGGTTTTTATTATTTTTTACCTTCATTTAATTGCCTTTCTAACACCCTATTCTCTATTTTGGTCACAGGTTTTTGATAATCACAAAGTGAAGCTATGGTGAGGATTTCACATTCAAATCCTAGTCTTGCAAAACTACTATTGACAACTAGCAACTATAGCTAGCGGTCTCGCAACAAACAATCACCACTAACAAACCCCAACTATAGATGACAATTCTTAGACAAGTACAAAAGTCATTCCAGAGGCTTAGGGTTCATAAGTAAGTACCCCAAACCCAAAAAATTTAATTTCTTACTTGTATTGCTTCATTCTCTCCTGCTTCAAAGTCCTCTTGTTGTTTAGTATAGATGAATCCCCCCTATTTTAGACTACTCTAGGAACTTTATTCTTTAGAATAGTTAAAAAAATCTTCCAAATTCTCATAGGTTTTCCTCCATAGGGTAATTCAGACTTAAAATGGCACATTAGGTTAGATTTCTTTATTTGCACAAGACTCAAAAGAACAAAATGGCTCATTAGATTAGTTGCTTTCATTTGCATTGGAATTAAAGACTCAAAAATAACTCATTAGTGTAGGCTTGCATGCTTGCACAGGAGTGAAAGGTAGAAAATGACCCAGTAGTTTAGATTTACTTTATTTTCGTTTGACTTAAAAGGCACAAAGTGACTCAGTAGTTTATATTTGCTTTATTTTGCATTTGACTCAAAAAGCACATGGCTCATTAGCATAAGTTTGTTTATTTACATTTGGCTCAATATTTCAATTGGCTAATTAGATTAGATGTTACTTGTTTTGGTGCATAGGATTTAATGGCTCATTAGAATAGTTGTATTTTTATTGGCTCAATAGATTAGCATAGATTAGCTTATTTCTTGTTCAGTGGCTCAGTGTGTTTTACTTTACATTAGTGCATTTTTTATTTTTGGTTCAGTTTGTTGTTTTTAGATTAGCTAATTGGCATCATAGGCATGTTTTTTTACCCTTGGAATAGTTTACATTATTGCAATCCTTAGGATAGGTTAGTTGCATTTGCCTTAGATTAGGTTTTTGATTGGCACCATACTTAGCAAAATGATTCCTTGCCCCTATAAGATAGCTGCATCATATTTTTGTTATTTTTTTTTGCATTTTTGAAGTTAGGCTCTTTCTATGCATAGACTGTGTCTGGGACATAGGTTCAATCATTGTTGGCAGTCATAGATCACCACTGGTGGTTGGGATTTACAATTGTCACTAGCGGTTGATAGTTTCCAACTACGGTTGACCCTGTGATCTAGAATCACCTTGGGAAGTCTCAGGAAGACATCTGCTATATTTTTTCATAGACAATAGCCTCTATCCTATTGAACACTTGTATTTGGTCCTACATCAACATTCTAGGTTTTAACCCATCATCATTAAGGCAACTCATTCCTATCCCCTTTAGGAGGGCATTTTGAGCTTCTATAGCTTTCATCATAGGATAATTGCACCCAAGTTTTAAATCATTCTAAGGATAGTATATCCATTTAGTTTTCATTTAGTTTCCAAGAATTTCACAAAAAAGAAAAAGAAAAATAAACATAAACCATAAATCACACAAAAACAAATGATTTTGCACACACTTTTGCACGTTCTTATTTCACAGCTATATATGTCATGCGAGGAAAACTTCCCAGTGAGTTGGACTTCATCGTCAACCATCAATTCATCCCTTAGTACCACCTTAGGTAGTACACATTGTTTCTAAAACTTCATCATTGAGAAATTGATTACCCTTTAGGCTAGCTTGGGGTAATCTTTAGGTTAGATGTCCTTTTACCACAAGGCTTAATAATTATTTGCAATTTTTGTTTTTTTCCAAGTCTGATCAAGGGTGAAGCGAAAGCCTGGGTAGGATGGTAGCAGGACTTAGACAACACGACCTCTTTCAAAAGGTACTTTTTGTCCCCTTAGGATACCCATCACCCATCCTCCATCCTAGGAAGCCACATAACCCATTTTTTTTCATTCCTTGAGAGGGGGGTGGGCACGAATACACCTTTTTTAGATTCTACTTCATTGCCTACCCTTTTGTAGTTCCTAGGCAAAGGAACATTAACACAAAAATAATTTTCAAAAATAAAAATACAATAAAAAAAGAAGCAAAACCACCCTTAAAACTGTTTTTCACTTTTGGACTACACCTTCCCAAAACCGTCTCAAAAACCTCAAAAATTCACAAAAAAAATTCAAAACAATAAAAAATTTCAAAAAATAAAATAAAAATGAATCAATCAAAAACAAAAGAAAAAACAAAACTGTTTGTTTGCTTTGTTTCCTGAATTGTTTATTGACTTGACTAGATAACGCATTTGTTTTGAAAAACTTGCCAAAACTGACCCATTCACTCCCATTTAAAAAGTGTATCATTGCCACATCTCATTCCATTTTTTCTAGCACATGGTCTTGACTTATCATCAAACCCAAGTCCAAGGTCAAGCCCAAGATCAAGCCTAAGCATCCATGAAACATTTTGATCAAACCTCCCATACCCCAATCACTCCTTTGACTTGTCAAGCAAACACATCTCAAGTCTACCATGGTAACTTGTCTAGTGGTCCCTTCACCACAGTCCATACCCGTTTGAGGGACAACATGTCAGATATGATCTAGGCATAATGCACCATGCCATCCATGCTACCATTTCCAAATCCCCTAGACTTGAGATGCCTTTGTCCCTTGTGCACTCCCATATTACACCCATTGACACTAAAGCCTTGCACACCCTTTATACTGATCATTTCTCCTCCTGATTCACCACAAACATCTTTGGACCCTCTCCAAATTTTGATCTGCACTGGTCCTTCCCTCCATCAAGAGCAAACATTTCCCATATATCTTACAACCTCTCACATCAGTTGTAACTGCACCTCCTTTTGAGATTCAAGTTGCTAACCCTAACCTTAATTTTGATGTGCTAGTTTCTAGGATGCCATATCATTTATTTTATTTTGAAGGAACTAACCTCATTTCCCCTCAACATGACACTCACAAAAAGTCAGTGGTCATTGATCCAAACCATACTTCATCCAATCATGGTCATTCATAATAAAATCACCATATCTCAATCCCCTCATCCCACATAAATCCTAATCCTAATCAATATCACTCTGCTCAACTCAATGTTACCTCCCACATATCTACTTTTGTTCCCTTTGTAACTTATTCCCCAAATACTACCATTCATGTGGTTGGTGCACTTGCTGCACAACCTTCTATCTCCTATTCTTCTAATCCTTCTTTCATCTCTTCAATTTCACCTCATCAAAGTTACCAACCTCAATACCCTCTCTCTCAAGGATATTATTCCATGCAACAAGTACCCACCATAACTACCCATTAGCATACTCATCCTTCACTCAACATCCACATTCCTCAATAATAGTTGTAGGCAACCAATCCCCCTCCTCTCACATCGACTCAAAATATTTTCTTCATCCAAGACCCGTCATGGCCTCACACCCACCCACAATTTAGGTATCAATACCCACTCTTCAAAATGCTTATCAAGGGCCACAAATATAGTCCTAATCTACCCCCAACACATTATTAAAAACCACCTCCCAATCACCAACAACCACATCCTAACCAGTATCAACCCCCACTTAATCATTATCAAGCCCCTTCCACTTCCATGCAACCACCATCTAAGTACAAGGTATACGATCAATATCCATCCATTTATTCACAAGGTCATTATATCCCACACCAAAATCCTCCACCTAATCAATATCTAAGCCATTCTCAGTACCAATCCCAATCACCTTCTCATCAACCTCCTCCTCATGCACAATACCAACCTCCTTCCCATTAGGTGTAGCAACCTCCTATCTACCAACAACCTACATCTTACCAATCTCTATCCAACACCTATCCATACTCTTATCAAATATCGATCATATATAAAAATCAACCTCCACATGCTCCACCCCATACACATATTCATATCCCTCTTCATCCTATCCGAGCTCTCAACCTTCGATTGATGTTTTTCAAAAATTGGCTAATCGAGTTGATAGTCTAGAACTACAATTGATCGATTTTGGATATCAAAATTCCACTCTTCTCCAACTTATTAACCACCCCATTCATCCCTCAATACCTTCACCACCATACCCTCCTAGTTTCAAGGTACCTAAAATCGAAATGTGAGTGCTTTTATCAATGCTTGCTTTGTGATCCAATACAATGACCAACTCATGCTTAGAATATTTCCTCAAATCCTTGGGAGATATGACTTGGATTGGTACAATCATTTGTCCAATCATAACATCTTCACTTTTGAGCAACTCACCAATATTTTTTTGGAACATTTTTTTCTTAATGTCAAGAAGAAATCTATACTGATTGATCTTTACAATATTTTCCAATTTGAAGATGAGGTCATCTTGGATTACGACTCTCGATGGAGATTGATGATAATCGAATTTCCATTCACCTTTCCTATGTATGAGCTCACCTGGATGTTCATAAGGAGTTGTTCAAAAACTATATCTTTGTTGTTGCAACTCTAGTAATACCACACGCTTGAAGAAGCTCTGACTCAAGCCAAAATCATTGAAGATATCAAAATCCAAGAGGGTGAGATCAAACTCAAAAAGGAGTGGCCTATTAAGAATTCTAAGGGTAATTTCAATAACTAAACCAAGCCTACCCAAATAAATCAAGTGGTATCGAGTACACTAGCCTCTTCCAATCCACAACCTCAATATCCACCTCTGCAACAACTACAACCACCACCTCAATTTCCATACCCAGAAAAACTACAACCACAACCTCAATACCAGCCACCCCAATGTCAATACCCCCCTCAATCACCTTTTTATCCACCACCCCAACCAAAATACCAACCCAAACTGCCTCCAATCCAAACTTAAAATATCACCCAATTCAATAATCATGCAAGACACTTCAACAATAAGCCTCCCCATAAATTCAGTCCTCTATGTATGCCCCTCTCTATCATATTTCAAAGGCTCTATGAGGCACAATCCAACTTCTTACCATAAATCAAGCTATATAATCCTAAAAAACCTCGATCCAAATCATACAAGGACTATCACTATTGCACTTTTCATCATCAGAAGGATCACAATATCAAATATTGCATCCAATTAAAGCACTTGGTGCAAGATATAATTGACATGGGAACTATTCAATTCAACAATCTCCTTGCCCTCTAACCAGAATTTTGGCATTTATCAAACCCCCTTATCCTAGCATGGGATGATTGGTCAACTAGTGGGTCGTCAACCCTGCTTACTCCTCCAAATCATGTGAATCATGTCACTAACATCCCATACTACTAGAATTTTATAGGTATGATCCATGTGGTTACTCAAAACCAAATATGCTCTGACCGACCACAACAATCAAGTGGACCTTCTAATAAGACTCCCATCTTACCACCTCCACTAGTTCAACCCATGCCACCTCCCCCAATTCATATCCCAACTCCTCCTCTATGACCAATACTTTTCATTAAGAAGCCATATCACTCACAACCTAAAATTTGCATCCGCCAAGCTTTCAATCTATGTATTCATTCAATACTCTCCCCCACATCACAATGCATTGATGGATATACTCAAGTTAATTGACCTTAAAATATAGGATCCAAATACCTTTGCTAATTTTATAGGAAATATTCAAACTTGTATTGAGCTATCAATTACATTTTATGATTTGAGATCAAGCCAATGCCAATCGAGCTACTTGACCTACCTTTGCACATTGTGGTTCATATCAATTGAAAGCCTTTTAAATATGTGCTAGTTGACACTAGATCCTCCATTAATATCATCATTTTCATCACCCTCCAACATCTCAATCTTCCACCCTCCTATGTCGTCACTTCCATCTTCACTCTTCGGGCCTTCACTGACGCTCTATGCTCAATATTTAGAATGATCATTCTGCCCATCCAAGTCAATGCAAAAACTATTTATATATTGTGGCATATCCTTGAGGGAGATATGTAGTACAATGTACTTATTGGTAGACCATGTATTAGGGATATGTGATGCATCCCCTCAACCTTACACCATTGCCTTAAATATGTCCATGAGGGTCACATCCATTGCATCCCTACTGATGATGAACCATTCAAGTACGGTAATATGATCTCCACCCACATATCTATCACCCCCATGACATCTCAATTGATGCCTCATCATGCTAACCAAGCCATCTAGGTACATGCTCATACCACTCAATCCACTCCATCTAATTCTATCATGCTTTCTCATTCTTGACTCATCAAACACCTTCCATCACCTCACCTTCTTCCCATGCTTATTCTTTGCTTTCCATCCATTTTTCCCCTTTTTGACCCCCATCGCATTATTAGAGCTCTCCTTATTCTTCTTAGCATCCTCATACTAGTCAAAATTATCCTTCTATGGTTCAACAATACTCTCCTCACTTCTACCCTTCCCATTATTATACTTCCTCCACATCCATTTCTACCATTCGAACCTCATTACCTGCCCCCCCTATTTTGCCCATATTGATTTACCTACCATTGCACCCTTCCAATCTTATCTATCCTCACCATCCTAGATCCACTACCTATGCCATCCGTCATTATAGAATCATCACTACAACCTCTATGCCCTCATCATATACCAATATACAAGTCCCCACTACATCCCTAGTCATCTCTAGCACTCCTTTCCTAGTAACAACATCTGAATCCATTTTCCCTGATACACAACCAAATATCTCTCTATCATCCATCATTGGACAAGGTACCACACCACTCCACTCAATTTATACCACCTCATCCTCCATTGCACCATCCCAAACCATTTCCTCTTCCATCCAACTTGAGCCACCACCTCCTCCAGATTCCTTTTGCACATACACCACTACCCTTGACACTACCTAGGTCACCCACACTCCTTTTCTTCCTCCATCTGAGCCATTGATCCATGTCATAGATTATAGGGAGTTCCATTTATTCATCCATGTCTTAACCCACCCAAGTTATGATCTACATGACTAATCTTGGTATAGGTGAGTACATAAAAAATATCACTTTTACACCACCACTTATCAAGTCAGTTAGAGATTATGGTCATCTTCAAGATCCTCCTATAGCTATAGGTGCAGTCTATCCTATGGGCTCCTCTCCCAATCGTATCAATTTCATAAATTAGGGAATTAATACTACTTTTGATAAACCTCTTGATAGAGAGCCCAAACCATCATTTTGTAGCAATACACACTTTTTGTCTAACCCCTCCTTCACCATATGATATTTCCAATACTTCAATTGGAAAGGATACAATCCTGTCCACTATGAGCAAGGCACTCATGATATTTTTGATCCCCATTACCAATTATAAAATAATAGATCTAGCCTAGGGTATGGAAGTCCCCCTTCAACTATCCTTCTTGAAGATGAGCTCCAATGTATAACTCTTGGTCTCAAGGAGGATAGTGATGATGATGGCATCACTCCAGAATCAATTCACCTTTTTTCAGATGATCTCCTCTAAGTAGCTACCATTGATGTCTCTCAATTTTAATCCTTATAAGACAAGCTCAACAAGATACTTGAGCAACTTTTGATTGCTTCTTGTAGCTTTGAGGAGGACTCATCCCCCATTATTCCCATCATAGATATGATAGACAACGGTAACTTCTACCTACATGTCTTTCCTATTACCCATCCCATCATTATGGTCCTCCTACCTTTGGAGCACACCAATATCCTATCCATCATTCACCACTAGCCTCGCTTAATCCTCATACTTCTATTCTAGCCTAACTCCTTCCCCATCAACATGGTAACCTAGATTCTAATTTGTTTCTTTACCTACCTCCTGACATAAACATGATTTTCATTGATCTCTTCACCCCTATTTGCAACTAAAATCACCCTTCTAATCACATTCATGTATATCCTAGTATCATTGACTTCGACCATGTTTCCTCTTCCTCCTCTCCCTCTAATTTTATTCCTTTTGACCAACTCCTTTGGGATGCCAACATGTACCTTCCTCCTTCCCCTGTCACCTCTTCTATTTATCAAGTTGGCCTCACTAACACAGAGCCTCTAGTGCCTATAAATGCCATTGATGATATCCATATTATTCCCACTCCTCATTAGTTAGAAGAGGGTTCCCATATGCTCATTGAGGATACTATTGATGTAGACCTTAGCATTGACCTTGCAAACCCCAAATTGTCAAGCTTGGAGAAGGCCTTTCATTTGAATAACAAGATAAATTTATTGCCCTTTTGACTGAATATAAACAAATTTTCACCTAGTCCTATAAGGATATGCCTAGCCTAGATCCTAATTTAGTCATCCACAATCTTACCTTGCATCTTGATGCTAATCCAATTAAGTAGAAATTGTAAAAACTTCACCCTATCGCAACCCTCATGGTCAAGGAAGAATTGCAAAATATCTTAGATGTGGGTTTCATTCAATCCATCGACTATTCAAAGTGGCTCTTGAATGTGGTACATGTTAGCAAACCTAATGGGAAAATTTGTGTATGCACTGATTTTCATGATTTGAACAAAGCATTTCCTAAGTATGACTTTTCTTTGCCCAAAATCAATTCACTTGTAGATTCCACCACTGGCCATGATATGCTCTCCCTTATGGATGGTTTTTCAAGATATAATCAAATTCATGTCAATCATGTAGACCAACATAAAACATCATTCACAACACCTTGGGGGATATGTTTTTACAAAGTTATGCCATTTGACCTCAAAAATGTGAGATCTACCTATTAGCGTACCATGACATACATTTTCCATGATTACAAGCATAAGATTATTGATGACTATGTGGATGACCTTTTGGCTAAATATAAAAATTGTCTTGGACACATCGATGTGCTACATAAATTTTTCGATCAACTTTTTGAGCACAACATGAGACTTAATTCTAAGAAGTGTGTCTTTGGTGTCACTTTTGGTAAACTCTTAGGGTTTATAGTCTCCAAGCAAGGTATTGCAGTGGACCCTAACAAGATCAAAGCCATTATTGAAATGCTTCCCCCTAAAAATCTCAAAGAATTACATAGCTTGCAAGGGAAGATCCAAACGATTTGCCACTTCATCGCGTAACTCTCAAAAAATGCAAGTTGTTTAATTATCTTTTGTAAAAGGTGTAGATTTTGCATGGACCCAAGAATGTCAGCAAGCCTTTGATGCCATTAAATGCTATCTAGAATCACCACATATTTTTTCATCACCTCATCCAAATATTCATTTCCACTTGTAGTTTTCCACCACTGATTTTTCCCTAGGGATCATGCTGGCCTAGCAGAACAAAAATAACCAAGAGCAAGCCATATACTATATCAGTTGTACCTTGGTGAGCTATGAAGTAAAATATGCATATGTGGAGAAGCTCTATCTTGTTGTGGTATTTACAACCCAAACACTTTACCACTACATGCTCAACCATACGTCTTATGTCATCACTCAAGAAATCCTCTATGCTATATGATGAGTCACACACACCAATAGTAGAACTTCCAAATGGATAATGCTCTTAATTGAGTTTGATCTTGAATTTATTAGTCAAAAATCCATAAATGGTTAGGTAATTGCTGACTAGCTCATTGAGGCTCCTCTTCCAAATGATAAATATCTTATAGTAAAGCTACCCGATGAATCCATATTTAGTATTACTAAGCAATAAAAGCACATTGAACCTAAGGAAAAAGTTGACCTTACCTTTTTCTTTGATGGTTCTATCCCCTTTTATTTCAAACTTGACTTCCCCTATACAAATAATAATGCAGAGTACAAGGCCCTAATTCTAGTATTCTAGAACACTATGGCTATGCACATTAAAAAAATTCAAATCATTAGTAACTCCCAAATTGTTGTTAACTAAGTTAAAGGGATTTACCAATGCAAGTGCCCGATCTTAAAGTCTTATAAATAAATAGTCGACAAGATACTCACTAACTTCGAATGGTATGACTTTGATGCTTCACCAAGTTTAACCAATCATTTTTTAAACACTATGGCATCTCTTAGGTATCTTATTTCACAAAATCCCTTTGATAGTATCACCAAAATTCGTGTCACTAGGATTTTCCAATTGACTATTTCCTATCATTCTTCTCAAGATGAACGAGACACCCATTTTGTTCAAATAGAGCCATACTACAAATAGTTCTTCTAGGTCAAGGAATTTTTCAAATCTATCTCCCTTCCCATAGATTTATCACCAACCACTAAATTTATACAAAAAGTATCTCTATATACTCTCTTGGTAGATGTGTTGTATCATTGTGGCTATGGTGGTGTTCTCCTTTGATGTCTTAATCCACAAGAAGCAAACTGGGTGATTTCCTAGGTCCATGATGGTACATGCAATGGTCATTTTAGTGGGATGGCCATTACAAAACACATATTGCATATGGAGTATTATTGACCCACAATAGAACACAATTGTTGTGCATATGTCAAGATATGTCCTAAATACCAACATCATGCCAATTTAACCCATATACCTTTGCAAGCATTGCAACTGATTCAGACTCTTTAGCCATTTTCCCAATGGGGCCTCAACCTCATTGGTAAAATTTTACCTCCTCCCTTGGGGCATCATACATTCATCATAACTACCACTAAATATTTTACTAAATGGGTTGAGGCAATCCCTCTTATCAACACAACAAGACCTCGAATTGTGGAGTTCACACTCCATTATATCATTTATCATTTTGGTATCCCATAAAATATTATTTTAGGCAATGTTCCCTCCAAAAATAAGGATATTCAAGCACTCTACAATAAGTATCACATCCAACATATTTTCTTAACACCTTACTATCCCTAGAGCAAAAAATAAGCTAAGGCCACCAATAAGACTATTGTTGCCATGCTAAAGGAAATTGTTCAAGAAAATAATAAATATTGGTATATTCAAATTTCCTTCTCTCTATGGTGTTATTGAACTACCATTCACACACCTACTAGAGAAACTAATTTTTATTTAGTCTATGGGATTGAGGCAATCATGCCTCTTGAGCTTGAGATACCTTCCTTATGAATTTCCTTGCAATAATTCATGGATAATGACACAACTCGATAGACATGAATTGATCAATTTAATATCCTCAATGAGTGATGAATCAATGCCCCTGAGCATCTTCGTGTCCACCAAGACCGCATCCAATGTGCCTATAATTCCAAAGTCCATCCACGTGATTCCCAAGTAGATGATATTGTCCTTAAGGAGAAGCAGTAAAATTCCCACCTTCCTCCCCATATCTATGACAAGTTTGTTGCCAACTAGATTGATATGTTTATAATTAAATAAAAGTTTAGGACAAGAGCCTACAAGATTTCTAACCTCGGATTCAAGGAGCTTGAGCCTATTATCATCATTCATTTGAGAGCCTTCTACGTCTAATTTGTCAAAAAAATTACAAAACAATTACAAACATTCACCCATCACATCCATAAATCGCCCACATTCGATTGCCCATTCACTCATGTGTGATATTCAATTATGAATAGAGGCTTCATCATCCTTTGTGTTAATCAAACTCATCTCCAATGTCTTCCACAAGCAGTAAAATTTAGATATCACTCAGTGCAATACTAGAGTTATAAATACAAACACTGATAGATGTTGCATATTAGTTGATTGAACATGAAAGATGCCCATTTATTCTTGTTCTTTCCATTCCACAACTAAATTTCCCATCAAATATTTTCACTTTCATTCCTTATTTTTATCCTACCATTCCTTAAAGTACTACATGACAAGAATCAAATTAATACCGATAAGTGCATCATTTCAAAGTTATCATACGCATACTAGAGGATGTTGAGGAATGGTTGGGTGAAAATGTGGAATGCCAGCCCACCTTCATTCATTTCAAAAAAAAAATACAATGGCACACACAAAAATATTAATTACATCTGCTTTCCCATGAATCCACATGTCCTCCCTTTCTCTCTTCATTTCATCTCATCTCATTTCTTCACACATAACTCCTCGTTGTATGGTCACACTTCGAGTAGCTACATACCTTGGACCCGTGTGATTCCCTTCTCTTCCTCCCTTGATTCCTTTCTTATTTCTCCTTATTTTTACCTTCTTTCTAGTTTTCCATCTCCCATTTTTTTCCTTATCCCATTGTCTCATCACCATTATCATTTTTTCTAGGTTTTTTCAACTTGCTTTTGTGGTCTTAATCAAGGGCATCTTTATTGTTGTAGTTGTCTAGACCCTTTGTAATCTTGTTTCTGCAATGCTCATTTTTCTCATAGCCACTCACCACTATCATTGTGAACAATTCTACACCATCCCTATTATGTCTTTTATTTTGCAAAGTATCTGGCTCAAAAATTATCTAGCTTCTTTCAGTCACTCAACCATACTTAGTGTCTCACTTAATCTCTATTGAATGTCAGTTAGTCTTTGAGTGTTGTAGGTCATTCTTGGTTAACTTCGAGTTTATTTTGGACTATGCACATGCCTCAAACATTAATTACATTTGGTGCATAGAAGAGATGAACTCATGAGTTGTTATCACCATCAAGTGAATGGTTTCCCCTACTCACATTATCATCCATAATGTGATCCTATTAACATCATTCATATGAGAGCCTTCTACGTCTAATTTGTCAAAAAAATAAAAAATACAAGAATTCACTCATCACATCCATAAATCGCCCACATATGATTGCCCATTCGCTCATGTGTGATCTTCAATTATGAATAGAGGCTTCATCATCCTTTGTGTTAACTCAAATCATCTCCAATGTATTCCATAAGTAGCAAAATTTAGATATCACTCAGTGCAACACTAGAGTTATAAATACAAACACTGATAGATGTTGCAGATTAGTTGGTTGAACATGAAATATGCCCATTGAATCTTGTTATTTCCATTCCTTAACAAAATTTCCCATAAACTCTTTTCACTTTCATTCCTTATTTTTCTCCTACAATTCCTTAAAGTACTACATGAAAAGAATAAACTTAATATCGATAATTGCATCATTTCAAAGTTATCATAAGTATACTAGAGGATGTTGAGGAACGATTAAGTGAAAATATGAAATTCTAGCCCACCTTCCTTCATTTCAAAAAAACAATACAATGGCACACACACACACACATCTTCATTACATATTCTTTCCCATGAATCCACATGTCCTCCCTTTCTCTCTTCATATCATCTCATATCATTTCTTCACACATCACTCCTCGTATGGTCACACTTCGAGCGGCTACATAACTTGAATCGGTGTGCTCCCCTTCTCTTCCTCCCTTGCTTCTTTTCTTATTTCTCCTTATTTTTACCTTATTTCTAGTTTCCCGTCTCCCATTTTTTTCCTTATCCCATTGTCTCATCACCATTGTCATTTTTTCTAGGTTTGTTCAACTTGCTTTTGTGGTCTTAATCAAGTGCATATTCATTGTTGTAGTTGTCTAGAACCTTTGTACTCTTATTTATGCAATGCTCATTTTTCTCATAACCACCCATCACTCTCATTGTGTACAATTCTACACCATACCTATGATGCCTTTTCTTTTACAAAGTATCTAGCTCAAAAAATCTCTAGGTTCTTTCAGTCACTCAGCCATACTTAGTGTCTCACTTAACCTATATTGAATATCAGTTAGCCCTTGAGTGTTGTAGGTCATTCTTGATTAACTCCATATTTATTTTGGACTATGCACATGTCTCAAACATTAATTACATTTTGTGCATAGAAGAGATGAACTCATGAGTTGCTATCACCATCAAGAAAATGGTTTCCCTTAACCACCTTATCATGCATAATCTGAGCCTATTAACATCATTCATCTAAGAGCCTTCTATGTCTAATTTGTCAAAAAATAAAAAAAAATACAAAAATTCACTCACCACATCCATAAATCGCCCAAATTTGATTGCCCATTCGCTCATGTGTGATATTCAATTATGAATAGAGGATTCATCATCCCTTGTGTTAATCCAACTCATCTCCAATGTCTTCCATAAGCAATAAAATTTAGATATAACTCAGTGCAATACTAGAGTTATAAATACAAACACTGATAGATGTTGCAGATTAGGTGGTTGAACATGAAAGATACCCATTGAATCTTGTTCTTTCAATTATAAAACCAAATTGCCCATCAACTCTTTTCACTGTCATTCCTTATTTTTATCCTACCATTCCTTAAAGTACTACATGACAATAATCAACTTAATACCGATAAGTGCATCATTTTAAATTTATCTAAGTATACTAGAGGATGTTGAGGAATGGTTGGGTGAAAGTGTGGAATTCCAACCCACCTTCCTTCATTTAAAAATACAATTCTACACCATCCCTATGATGCATTTTCTTTTGCAAAGTATCTGGCTCAAAAACTCTCTAGGTTCTTTTAGTCACTCAACCATACTTAGTGTCTCACTTAACCTCTATTGAATATTAGTTAGTCCTTGAGTGCTGTAGGTCATTCCTGGTTAACTTCGGGTTTATTTTGGACTATGCACATGTCTCAAACATTAATTACATTTTATGCATAGAAGAGATGAACTCATGAGTTGCTATCACCATCAATAGAATGGTTTCCCCTACTCACCTTATCATGCATAATCTGAGCCTTCTACATCTAATTTGTCAAAAAAATAAAAATAAAAATACAAAAATTCACTCATCACATCCATAAATTTACCACATTTGATTGCCCATTCACTCATGTGTGATATTCAATTATGAATAGAGACTTCATCATCCTTTGTGTTAATCCAAATCATATTCAATGTCTTCCATAAGCAACAAAATTTAGATATCACTCAGTACAATAATTGAGTTATAAATACAAACACTGATAGATGTTGCTGATTAGTTGGTTGAACATGAAAGATGCCCATTGACTCTTGTTCTTTCCATTCCACAACCAAATTTCCCATAAACTCTTTTCACTGTCATTCCTTATTTTTATCCTACCATTCCTTAAAGTACTACATGAAAAGAATCAACTTAATACTGATAAGTGCATCATTTCAAAGTTATCATACATATACTAGAGGATGTTGAGGAATGGTTGGGTGAAAATGTGGAATTCCAACCCACCTTCCTTCATTTAAAAACAACAATACAATGGCACACACACACATACATCTTAATTACATCTGCTTTCCCATGAATCCACATGTCCTCCCTTTCTCTATTCATTTCATCTCATCTCATTTCTTCACACATCACTCCTCGTTGTATGGTCACACTTCGAGAGGCTACATACCTTGGACCGGTGTGCTTCCCTTCTCTTCCTCCCCTGCTTCTTTTCTTATTTCTCATTCTTTTTACCTTCTTTCTAGTTTTTTGTCTCCAATTTTTTTCTTATCCCATTGTCTCATCACCATTATCATTTTTTCTAGGTTTGTTCAACTTGATTTTATGGTCTTAATCAAGGGCATCTTCATTGTTGTAGTTGTATAAACCCTTTGTACTCTTGTTTCTACAATGCTTATTTTTCTCATAACCACCCATTACTATCATTGTGTACAATTCTACACCATCCCTATGATGCCTTTTATTTTGCAAAGTATCTGGCTCAAAAACTCTCTAGGTTCTTTTAGTCACTCAACCATACCTAGTATCTCAATCAACCTCTATTGAATATTAGTTAGTCCTTGAGTGCTATAGGTCATTCCTGGTTAACTCTGAGTTTATTTTGGACTATGCACATGTCTCAAACATTAATTACATTTTATGCATAGAAAATATGAACTCATGAGTTGCTATCACCATAAAGCGAATGGTTTTCCCTACTCACCTTATCATGCATAATCTGAGCCTATGGAACCACAATGCAAAAAAAAAAAGAATAATTGCACAAGTCATAGAACAAAATCAATTTTATCATTCATCATGGATCCTAGGCCATCTAATATGTCTAAATGGGTCTATAGATTCCTAACTGGTAGTGGAGCAACATTGAAGGATTATAGGGTTATCTCCACTAGGGCTATATATGCTTGACTAGTAGTGGAGTAAGCCCTTCGTGTGGTGATATGTCTATCACATTAGTAACCTTATTTTGTATAGACCTATGTATGCTTGTGGGTGAGCTAGCTTATTGGTGTAAGTTACAAATGATTCATCCAACCTTGCTCAAAATTGACAATGAACATTCACTACACACATAGTTGGTCCTTGAGAGACTTGACTCCCTAGGGTGGTCTTAGTATCTTTGAGGGTCTGTTTGATTACTAGATGAGTTTTATTGAGGTCACTAGAGTGTCCAAGTCTCTTGAAAGCACATTTAAATTCTTTATTCCTAGGACATACCAAATTACAGGTGATCACATTCTCACCCCACTCTCTTATTCATGCCACCCATAGTTAATTTCCCATGTTACTATTTGTCTCATAGTTAGGTTCATTATGATTCGATTGATGCCCTTAATTAGGCAATAATATCCAATCTACCCATGTTTGTCTAAATGTTCTTCACATAGTCATAAAACACACATAGGCATATTTATTTTTGTGTTAAGATAATATTCTCTAATACACATATATCGCCATCATAAATTATCATAAATATACTATCAATTCAAACCATAACATTATATCAATTAATTTATGTATATCACACATATAACCAATAAAAATTCATCATATATATATATATCCATAAAATAAGAGTACATCGCTATATCATTACCCATAGGCTACATATAACTAAGCTCCTAAGCTCATCATCATCATCCCACATGTGCCAAACTGGTATAATGCATGTCACCCTCTCTTACCATATCATCCATGTTGCCACTACTCATCTCGACACTCCACTCCATCTTGTTGTGTTGTGACCGCTCACTCATGCTTTGGTGCTCCCTTGATCCCTCATGATATGGTTCAACACCTAATGCTTGTGAGGCTATGTGATCCCTAAAGTGAGGTACTGAATGCTATATCTCACCCTTGATCCTTCACTCCTTTGATTGGATTTTACACATGAAGAAGAGAGTCATATTGGTATCACTATACCTCAATCCATCAGTTGGTCCTCTAGGACATTCACATAGAACCTCTTATATAAAAATTGGTGCTCTATTATAACCGCATTCTCTCACACAACTTCCACCTCTGCTAGTAGTTTCGTGATGGTAACCACATCTCTACCCTCTAACTCCCATCATCGAGCTCTCCCTTGCCATTTCACTCCACTTTGCTTCTCCCACTTTCACCTTGCCTACAAAGTGGAAATAACAATGTCAAACTCTCTTTTGCCTATTTATAACCTCCATTGTCCACCCATCACCTCCAATAACCAATGGTGGTTGACAAGCATACCCCAAACCATAATTGGTGGTCATTCAACCATCGCTTCAATAAGAAGACTACCAAGGATGACCAACTAGCTGCCCCCTCCATTTTTGCAATCATTCCTCCATAGAAATGCATATCACCACCCTCTTCTCCATCTATATTTTATCAAAATGACTCCACATTGTCATCCATTTTTTCTTCTACCCACTAATCACTTGAGGGGGTAGAAAAACCTAAAATTTTGAAAATTCATTTAATTTCATTTTGCTAGGGCAAAAAACAAACATTTTCATCCAATGGATTAGGTTTCATTTTGTTTTTGCACCACATTATATTTCATGCAACACGGTACAAAAGGGGCATTTGTAGACACCAAACTTTAGTCATTTGCACAACCAATCCATCCAAACCATAAAAACATCCCTCAAATCATTACAAATTCACCAAAACCCCCAAATTGCCACAAAATCATCATCGATCGTCCAAATTTGTTCAAATTTATCTAAATTTTCTCCTTTTAAATTTGTCATTAAATTCTTCTCAACTCCCCCTCATTCCTAGTAATTTCTTCTAATTTTCCCCTTGTCCTTTCTAATTTCCCCTAACTTTTTCTAATTTTCCTTTTTTCCTTTCAAGTCAGCTCCATTTCCTCTTATTCCTAATTTATTCTAAATTCCATCTAAGCATCACTAATTCTACTTCAATTTCATCTATTTCTCTAAATTATTCTAATGTCTCCCTAAATATTTTATTTTCCTCTAATTTTTCTTTTCTTCCTAATTTTTAAATTCCTCCGATTCTCTTTAATTTTACTCTAATCTCCCCCTACTTTTTTTAATTCTTCTAATTCTTTCTTAGCCTCTCTAATATCCTAATTTCTACCTAATTTCTCTTATTTATTCCTCCCTCTCCCCTCAATTTTCCCATAATCTAGCTTATCCCCCTAGTTCTTCTAATTAAGCCTCTCATTAACCCCCAACCCTATCTTAAGCCCTCATTCAAATCCCTAGGAGATATGCACACTAATTTAAAAATATCCCTTAAATCCCTAGGATATATGTAGCCCCAAGGTACACTTATCACCATGCACATCTCATCACCTCCTAGGCCAATTTATGGCACTTGGGTGGGTGAGAAATCATCCCACCCACAACTATTAAATGGGGAGGATACACATTCCTCCATGTGTCCTCAAAATTTCCTTGGATTTGCCACCCATCACTTGGCTCAAAATCAGCTCCACCTCATTGCCATATCACCTTCCATTTCACTCCCCAAATTTATATAAATCTCTCTCCATTTCACTCATTTGCAACAAGAGATGTGAAGCTACTATTATGCTACCAAAAAATCACTAGAATACCTTAATGCCCTTGGATATCCTAGACACCTTTGTATTTCACCCTGAGGAGCCCAACCATTATAGCCATGGAGTCCACACAAAGGAGTCAAACCATATTTGACCTATAATTGCACCCAGGCCAATCAAAATTTTGTCTCCACACTCATACCAGAGGACCCTAGCTACCACCAAAACCCTCTAATAAGAATATTCTATTCTGTTTGCCATACTAGACCAATCACCACTTATGGTTACATAGTCTTAACTATCATTTGTGGTCACCTAGAACTAATCTCTACCTATGGTTCCCCAGAGAAGCACAAATAGGGAATTCCAAATAATAGGTAGGTAAAAAAGGTACAAAAAATTACATTTTTTAGTCTTGTGGTCTTTTATTGAGGTTTTATAATCATTTTCATGAGTTTTGTAATGCTTTATTATATTTACTTTGGCTAGGACGTCATGTAAGGGAGGCCCATCATATGCTACTGATCCAATTTGGTGAACATGTGTGCAAGTATCATTTAGCTAGTAGAACACTAGGGTCATTCAAGAAGTGCAAAGAAAACCCACCCACAACTTGATTGTGACATGAAAAGAGATATTACAGCAGGGAGTTTGTTGTAAAAAAGGGGTCATCCCACTTTTATTCAAAAGAAACTATATTGTAAAAAGCCCTCTAATGGGGCTATGTTGTACTCAAAGGACTCATTGCTCATAATACATATTGCTTATATTTTCTTTCATTACATGGTGCATTTTCATGTCTACACAACGGTCTATTAGAGATGTCAATTTTTTCTCAATGATTTTGCTTTGAGTGGCTAAGAATTATCTAGGAGGTTACAACCTTTAACATGCATGATATTTATAAAAGGGAGGCATCTAGGAGCTCTCTATTTGTTGTTGGGGTGCTAAAGTGTTGTTAGACTCTATTGGTTGTAATAAGGGCTTCAGAGGTGAGGTCAATATTTTAAAATGATTTGGCTGACATCATCAATTAGAAATATTAGGATTATTTCATTTTAATCTTTGGCCATCTTGGATTTGTGTGAAACATATGTTTACATAAGCACTTGCAAATATTGATTTTATGTTTATCCTAGTTTTTGACTCCTTTAAGCCTTTTAGTGATGTCATATCTTGAGAATCTTGGGATTACACTATTCTAGCTTTCTCATTCCAAATATTTTTTAAACTTCATGTGATGTCATCATTGGAAAATTTTAGGATTGACTAATTTTGGGCTTAAGCTTTACTAAAGTCTTTTGGACTGTCATTTTTCTAGTCTATCTATGTGTATTCATTTTTATGGTTTCTTCTACAATCCTTTCCATTTTGAAAAGACTTGGCAATATTGAATTTTAGCCTTAGATTGATGCATTTGGATCTTTGACAACTCACTTATGCAAAAGTGACTCTTTTCTTCAAGCTTGTTTATCAAAATTTTGATAAAATATTAGCAATATCATAGTCTAGCTTGAATTTTAAGGACTTGTGGATGTGGAAAATCACATTAACCTACATTATTATCACCTCTCAAGAAATTTTTCTTACAGAAATAAATAATCTAGATGGCCTTATCTATTGGGTGCAGAGTCAAAATTTCACAAGATAGAACTATATAATAAATAAAAGGGAAAGTGATCATGAAGATGTGAATGAGGTGAAATATAAATGGACATGGGTTTTGCAGTTGTAATAGAAGACTTGATGCATGTATTGGAAGATACCCCTAGTTAAACCATATCCCATTTCCCTATAAAATATGGAGGAAGAAAAGTACCAAAAGTAGCAAAGAGTAGCAAAAAGCTATTATGGGAGAAGTGTAATAGGAGAAAGTGATGAATTACTAAGCTATAAAAAATGGGAAGATGATCAAGGAGTAGAGGAGTGGAGGAAATAGAGAAGCTAAGGTAGAAAGAGGAGGGTAATATGATAAGAGGAAAAGAAAGAAGAGGGAGTGAAGATACTTGATCGAAAGTATCTCTATCAAAAATAGAATTCCTCTGAGCATAGTCCACCACAACTGAGGGATGCTTTAGACCCAGGCAAGTAGCCTTTGGTAAATATCCTAGGACTCAAGGAATGGAGTCCTTCGTTGCTCTATGATTTCTTATTTTTAAAATTGCACATGTATTATTCTTCAAAATTGTGGGCAATTGTGCAACATCTTGGTGCTCTTGGAATATGCATGGTTACATAACTACTCAAAAAAAAACTTAAGCCATTTTTTCACCTTATCCTAGTCCTGCATTCCCTTTTATAGCTTTTTTTGATGACTATGCTAGGTAATATTTATAATAACTACGAGTTTTATTTTTTGAGTTGACACACTTTCCAAAAAATCTACATCTTATGCAACTGGTTTACTTGTATGCTTTCCTTTTATGTAGTCAATAGCCTTTTTCCAATAAGATATTTTCCACTCAAACACCTTGTGTTTACTTTTATCAAGGTGTTGAGGTGTCATGTGGAAGGAATTTCCTTCGTGAATTGATTTACATGCAGAAGGTAAATATTAAACACTGATTTGGAACAAAACTGTGTGCCACTTACGGAGGGCAAAATCCGTAGCCACTTGGAGAGGGCAGAATCTCTTGCAATATGCAAATAAAATTGATGATCGATGATTCTCACTTGAATAAATTATGCTAATCTAAATATATAAATTAAATTATGAATGGATGCAACTCCTCAATTAGTCGATGCCTCTATTGGAATTGTTACATGGCTCCCCTCCTTGAAAAGGTTTGTCATTAAAGCTAGAAATGATTGGAAAATACTCTCTGATTCCCATGTAGCATCTTCTTCTGGAAGGTCCTACCATTTTATTAGAAATTATTGAATCTGGTAAGATTGTAGATGATGTACTCTAGTTTGCAATATTTATTCAGGTTGAAGAGTTATTCACCCTTCTTCATCTAGTATTGGAAGTGCTATCTGCGATTGCACTTTCTAATAAATAACTTTCTTGAGACAAGATAAATAAAAAATTAGACGTATACAAGAAGAGGCTGGAAGCTCCAAATGGTATGCGACTTCACCAATGCGATGAACTATCTTATAGGGCCCATAAAATTAGGGGGTCAACTTCTGAATGAACTTGATCTTCAAGGATAACTGCTTATAAGGTTGTAAGCGTAAAAAAACCATATCCCTAACATTGAATTGATGTTCAAAGCATTGTAAGTTATGTTTCTACTTCATACAATTTTATGCCTGGACCAAATTGTCTTTAAGAAGGTTAAGAATTGTCTAATAATGTTGAAACAAGTCATCTACCTGAGCTACTTTAGAAGAACCTGGAACATAGTTAGAGATTGTTGGTGGCTTATGACCATACAAAGCTTCAAATGGAGACATCTTGAAGGAAAAATGGTAAGAAGTGTTATACCACCATTACACTAAGGAAATCCATTGAATCTAGTGATATTGCTTATTTTGGGTAAAGCAACGAAGATAAGTACCCAAAAATTTGTTAACTAATTCTGTTTGTCCATATGATTGTGGGTGATATACGAACGATATGTTCAATTGGGTCCCACTAAGACAAAATAGTTCTTTCCAAAAGTTGCTCATGAAGATAGAATCATGATCGCTTACAAAAGTTTTGGGTATACCATGTAATTTTAAAATAGAGTCGAGAAATACCTTGGCTACCTTTCTTGTTGAGTAAGGATGTTGAAAAGCACAAAAGTGAGCATACTTACAAAAATGATCCACCACCATCAAAATCACTGTTTTACCTTCTGATTTGGGGAGATCCTCAATGAAATCCATTGATATATGTTCCCATTGATAGTTTGGAATTGGTAAGGGTTGTAGCAGTCTTGGAGCTTTCACTGTTTCACCTTTATTGCATTGGCAGACCTCACATTCAATCATAAATGTCTTAAAATCAGATTTTAAACCTTTCCACAAATAGGATTGTTTCACTCGCTGGTATTTTTTTAAAAACCTGAGTGTCCTATAGAAGGAGATGCATGTAATTCTTATAGAACCATAGATTTAATAGTGGAACCATGTAGAAGGTAGATGTGATCTTTCTTATGAAGCACAACCTCAGAGTATGAGAAGTAAGGATGTTTTGAGGATTCTAAATTCTTGGCTTGAATAATTTGAACAGTTTCACTATCAACCAACCATTCTTCTTGAAGTTGGGATAACCATTGGGGAAAAGGAATCAATACAACATTGATGGATATCCCATCTTCATATTTGTGAGACAATTCATCAGCTACCACATTTTCTTTACCTTTCTTGTATTCAATCATGAAATCATACCTTAAAATTTTGATCATCTATTTGTTATGTTCTGGATAAGATAGGCGTTCTTCCAAAAAAATATTTATACTACTATGGTCAATCGTAATAATAAAATGACTGCTTATTAGGTAATGCCTCCATTTATCAATGGCATATAAAATAGCCAACATTTCCTTCTCATAAGTGGAGCATCCAAAATTCTTTTTGGAGAGATGTTTTCTCTTAAAAGCCAAGGGATGACCTTATTGCATTAGAACCACACCAATTCTTGTACCTAAAGTATCACACTCAATGATGAAAGGTTTGCTATAATCTGGGGTAGCCAAAACTAGGGTAGAGCACATGGCATATTTGAGATATTGGAATTCCTAAGAAGCTACTTCATCCCACTGAAAGCTATCCTTTTTGGTAAATACTGTGAGAGGAGCTGCAATTCTACCATACTTGCATACAAATTTTCAGTAATATCCTATAAGACCTAGGATTATCTAAGTTTTTTGAGGGACTTAGGTAACAACCAATCCTGAATAGCTTTGAGATTTTGAGGATCTAATTTGACTCCTTCATGAGATACAATATGACCTAAGTATTCAAATTCTTGGACTCCAAAGGCACATTTGTATCTTTTAACAATTTTTTTTTCCTTATGTAGTAAATGAAGGACCTTGTCGACATGGGTTACGTGATACAACCGATTGTTGCTGTAAATGAGGATATCATCAAAGAAAACTAAGATGAATTTACGAAGATAGGGCTGAAATACATGGTTCATAAGGCTTTGAAAGGTTGATGGAGCATTAGTAATACCAAAAGGTATAACTAGGAATTCATAATGACCTTCATGAGTTCTAAAAGAGGTTTTAGGTATGTCTTCTTCCCTTACCCGAATTTGGTGAAAAATTGAATGAAGATCCAATTTAGTGAAATAACTAGCACCGTGTAATTCATATAATAAGTCATCTATAAATAGAATAGGGAACTTGTACTTGATGATAATTTTGTTGAGAGATCAAAAATCTAGGCACATGCACCATGGGGTATCCTTACAATGAACCATTACTACGGGTGATTAGTAAGGACTGATGCTAGGATGAATGATGTCATGTTCTAACATTTCTTGTACTAGATTTTCTATTTTTATCTTTTGAGGTTGAGAATACCGATAAGGATGAACATTAGGAGGAATACTTATGGGAACGAGATGTATGGCACGATCATGTGATTGGTTAGGATGTAGAAATTTTGGTTCGCTGAAAACTTCTTCATAATTATTCACAATAGTTTGAAGATCCTTTGAAATAATTGGAGGAGTATCCAAGGACTAAGCTTCCATGGAATTTATTTGAGCTATAAAATCATAAGCACCCTTATTTAATAAATTCTCCATGCAATGAGAACTCATCACTTTGGATGGTAGAGATTGAATTCCCTGAAGATAAATCATCTTCCCATTCTCTGTTCATCTGATGTATAATATTTGAAGATTAAAAGTAACATCATCGAGTTGAGATAGCCACTCTATGCCTAAATAACGTCTGAAATCCCCAAATTCATGATGAAGAGAGTTCCACACCAAGTAGAGCTTCCTATTTGTATCGAAATTGGATATTTTCTACTAACACATTGCGCATTACCTCCATTTGCAATCAATACTTGAAAATTATCATGAGTAGAAGTATTCATTTACAAATTCAACGATTTGACAGTTTTGTAATTGATAAAGTTATGTCTACTACCCGATTCTATCGACACATTAACATGTTTGTTCCTAATAAATCCTTGTACCTTAATTGTATGATGCATTTTTAAACCTATAAGTGCATGTACTAAGAGAGCAATAATATCTTCTTTAGGTGTTACTTCACTAGTATGTGGTAACTACTAGTATGAAATAGTGAGAGACTCTGGTTGAACTACATATTATTCTTCATAGATGTTAAATTCCACATAAAATATTTGACATACCACACAGGATTGATATTTTGGGTGATAAGAATGATATTTAAAGAAAAAAAATTTGGAGGATTGTCCATTACTATAGAAAGGATGAAAAAAATTTGAATCATGTTTATAAGGTACCACATCTTGAAATTTATTTTTAGCTGCTTGAGCTATATAGGTGATGTCATCAAGAGTACATGGATCATGCATTTCAACTTCATTTCTTATTTCATCCTTGAGACCATGATGAAAGGTGGATACCACCACTGCTGGATTCAATTCATGTGTATAGGTAAGAAGACTTGTGAATTCAGTAACATAGTCTTCTACTAAACCAGTTTGCTTGAGATCCATAAGGTGAACCACATATTATGAGGACAAACCTTTATCAAATATTATAAAGAAGATATGCTTAAATTTAGGCTACATAAGAGAGTTCTTATGTTGAAAAAGCTGCCATAACAACCACTGATAGGCTTGGGTACCTAGTTTAGAAGATGCAAATGCGACACAACCGATTTATGGAATATGGTAAAGATGAAAAATATCATCCATTTTGGCTACCCAACCTCTCGAATAATATCCCTAAAAAATGGGCATGCCAGTAAAAGGAACTTGGGCATCATGAGGCCATTCTAATAATTGGGAGGCATCACCTGCTGAAGGATCAAAATCGAAAGAAGGTTGTGGAGGTATTGATGTTTGATGAGTATTTATTGGTGGAGAGTTGGCATTTAAAGGTGGAGGATTGGGAATAGCTTGAGAGACTTGTTTATTTTGTTGTAGAAGTAAACCCATTGAATCTATTATCTATCGTACTACTGAATACATAGTATCTAGGTCTCATTGTTGTTGCCACAAAAATTGACACACATCTACATCTACTGTGAGGGGAATTTTAGAAATGAGGTCTTATTGGTTAATGAAAATTTTTTCTTGGTTAGAGGAAGTAACATTATGGTTTGGAGTAGGGGGATGTTGGAATTGTCTTGATTTGGCGAAGCCATGGAATAGTGGTGAGGATTAAAATTGCTTTTGAAAAGGAGAATTATGCTGCATACCTTTAGCCCATGGTTGTCTTCTTGGTGTATTCAGGGATCCTTCGTTAATTTTTTTTTGCGTGTTGTAATATTTTGTTTGCTCTTCTATTCCACTTGTTAGGTGTATTTGTATCACTCATGCACTTTGAATTGGAAAAATAATTTATCTTTTGTCATTATTGGCTAAAAAAATAAAAAAAATGGTTTGATTTGAAACTATCCAATGGCTAGTTTGTAATTTAATTTGAAACTATCCCAATGACTATTTTGGATTTGACATTCATAGTTTAGTTTGAAATATCCAATGGTCAGATTTGATGTTTGTGGTTTAGTTTAAATTGTCCCAACGGTTGGATTCCCAATGGTTATGGCAAAAAAAATGTTTTTATGCAAATGATTTGGTTTTGACCACGTCGTGATTTAATTAATTAGGCGGTAGCAAGTGGAGCTCAGAAACTGATGAAAGAAGATGAAATTTTATGTAAGCAGGGAGAAGAACCCAAAGACTATGATACTAGAAGATGAAGGATGCTTGGTTCTAAAGATAACCCATAGGCAGAAATAATGCATGACACTAAAGATGAGGAACAGTTGGATTGGATACACATGTGGAAGGAAATGAATAGTGGCATGAGTGTCAATGTATATATTGCTCAACTATTAATTTTATTTTCCAATATGGGATATTATCCTCAACCACCAAAAAAATAACCTGCAGCTTAACTCTTCTACCACAATCGGATAATACAGATGTACCCATGTGTTGGTAGGAGATCAATCGTAGATTAGGGTTTAAATTAATAATTGGTACCTTATTACTGTGATAAAAAATTAAATTCAGGTGATCAAGTGACATTAGCTCAACTAGTTATATTCCTCAACATTTAAGGAGGAGACCAAGATTCAAATCTTACCAAGAAATACATGGATAATATACAATACCCAAGCTTTGTTGTAATACCACTATGTGGTGATGATGTAATATGGGTGGGGACCATTTCAATCCTATATAACTAATTGAAAAAAAATTAAATCTGGATTACTGTCAGATGTACTACCTACGACTCGTCTGGGTAGATTATCTCTCTTGTTTGCCGATGATGATATATTTTCCTTGATTGAAAATAGTATCACGAACTTCTATTCCCAATGTCAAAATTTAAATATGTTAAATAGATGTTGGGAGAAGCTGGCTGGTGAATAAGAGCCACAAACATGCTGTTCATCATCAAATTTCATGAAGTTGTGTATTAATCTGCAGTGCACTGAATGAGTATTATAATTTTCTATGTCTTTCATAGATAACTTTGAGGTCTGAGAACAGAGGTTAAAATTGCTATATAAAGAATAACCTGCTAATTTATTAATATGCAGGCAAGGAGACTTCTTCCTAGTGTGGAATGGATGAGGCAGTAAATTTTTTTTATAGGAATTCCAAGCTTCCAAGGTGTTCATTTTTAAAACTTTGTGCACTACCAGATTGATTGCTCTGATACCACTTGGAAGGAATTTCCTTCGTGAATTGATTTAAATGTAGGAGGTAAATATTAAACAGTGATTCAGAATAAAATAGTGCACCATTTACGGAGGGTAGAATTCGTAGCCACTTGGAGAGGGCAGAATCTCTTGCAATATGCAAATAAAATCGATGATTCTCATTTGAATGAATGATTATAATATAAATATATAGATTAAATGATGAATGGAAACAACTCCTCAATTAGCCTATGCCTCTATTGGAACCATTACATCATGTTGTGGGATTTATACATCCTTCTATGCTTGTGTATAATTTATTTTCTAATAAGCTTAAACTATTAAATTCATAGTGATTGGGGTCCCTAAAAATTCATCCTACCCTTAATGTTCATGCTTTGTCCTTGTTGGTTCTTCTTCTTGTCCATCCTCTCTAGCCACTTGATCAGTCAATGCATCTTCTATTTCCTGCAATACTTGGTAGGTTATCCTCTAGGCGTTCAAAGTTGGATACCTAATTTTTTTACCTTGGCATTAATTATTTTTAATTGAAATATCTTATGTCAAGGGTATTTATACCTTCTAGCCATATCCTATATTTTTTCTAGTACTGCATCAAGCGTTTTATAAAATTTGAGCTTCTCCAATAAGTTCTTGCCATTGATTAAATTATTTTTCATTGTTACCAGTTAGCTTAATTTTGACTTGGAGCTACTAAATACTATGGAATTGATTTTTCTTATCTCAAAAGCTTTGAAATCCAATATTTTTAGCTTCATTTATTGGATCCATCATCTTTTTTGCTTTTTTATAGCTTGACAATCATCTTCCATCCCTGTTGCACTAGCTTGTTACCTTCTATTATTTTATGGGTAATGTATATTATTCCATTCCATTATTTACTTGTAACAACTACTAGGGGTGGGTCAAATATTCTCCTTGTAAGTCTGATAGAATACTCTGCTTGTTCTATTTTGTTAGCAATCTTAGCTTGAGCCTTTGTGAGATTCATATGTGGCTTTCATGACTTATCTGCTACAAATAAAATAGTCAATGACCAGGTAATATTCTAGGGAATTTTGAAGGATTTCACTCTAAATTTCCCTTTAAGTTGTAGTAATACTTCCTAGGAGAAATGAGAAGCTTGTGCTTTCTTCTTCTCTTGATTCAGTTCTTGCTATAGACTACATTTTCTCCTATAAAACCTGGATTATTTCATCATTTTTCTATAACTGCTCTAGAGTTGTAACTACCATTAGATATTATCATAACTACTTGATCTTGGATTGCAAGGACTTCTTTTCATTCTACTCATCTTGTATCATTTTATCTAGGAATTGTATTCTCCTATATCTTATCACATTTTCCTCCTAACCTAGCCCCTTGAAGACACATTGTGCTAAATTGAGTCCAAGTACTATGGAAAATATCCTCTAGTGGGACCTTGGAAATATATACCTCCTATAGAACCATATTATAGTATACTACAGTCATATTGGACTTAGGATTATTTATCTTTGGAATAAATATTACACTCATTTACTTATTGGAAATCAGGTCAACCATGCTCATCAATATTAGTGGTCTTTCTTCCCTCTATTTTTGAGTATTTTTTTAGTCTATTTGAAATGAGTGAGGAGGCTTGAGGTTGAATCACAAGAAGATGGAATTGTAGCAAGGAATAACTAAAGAACGAGAAATGGAGACAAGGGTAATTTTTGAATTGACGAGGCAACACTTGTAGAGTCCATAATTGTGAGATGAATATGATGGGAGGTGGATTAGGTGTTTCTTTTTCTTGGAAAATTTATTGTAGAGGGGAATTATGTGATGGATATGGAATATAGGGAAGATTAGTGGGTATAGAGAGAGAGAGTAGAAGCAAGGATTTAACATATATGTTCCTTGTGTCTAGGATTGCTCTTGGACTAGTGTAGCTACATCATGCATTGCTGGAATGATGCTCTGGATATTGGTTCTCTTTACTCTTTTCTCTTGTTAGTTCAAAGGAGAGTATTTTAATTTTATTTTTTTCTATGCCTTTAATGGAGTAAAGGTATTAGAAGGTTGTAGCACAAGGCAAGGATCTTCTTATTTATCTAGTTGGCTAGTACTAGCTTTGACTATCACTTGGAATTATCCTTATTTTTGTTGTAGATATTCCTTCAAGTTGATTTTTCCTTCACTACTACTTTCTACAACCTGGACCACTCTTTGTAGGGTTTCAACCTTGACTATTTTATACAACCTAGCCCACTCTTTGCATGGTTCCAGCCTTGAATTCTAGGTAGAATCCTTCTTCATGGACTTAGTGGTGCTAGCTCCAAGGGCTAGTCCATGTGGATTTTGACCTACCTAAAAGGGATCCCTTGATGATTCCTTCCCTAAATATCCTTTGAAATGGCCCATTTTCATAATCATTTGGGATCCTTTTGTATATGTTGCTTTATGAAATTTATTTGATGTAAATGGATGATTTTATTGATACCAGTTTAGGCTTACTTCTAGGGGCCATTGTCCCTCCAAACTTGCTACTTTTGAGCCTTCAACTTGTTTTACCCCCATAGTTGACACTTCCTCTAAAGCAAGTTCTTCTCTAGAGTCTACTTTTTTATTCTATTCATCCTCTTCATCTAAAGGATCCTCTTCATCTTCCTCATATTCATATCTCCTTTTTATTATAAGGAAAGTTCGTTTTTCTTTAGGTTTCCAAGTATTTACATTTGCATCATATCTATTTAAAATTTCCTTGTGTAAGACAAGTACATATCTTGAATGCTGCAAGTCACACTCACATATATACATCCACCATTCTATGATTTTGAGTATTGATGAACCTAGCTTCTTCTCCATTGTCTTTATTAGGTCTTGGCTTAAAATATGGACTTTATTTTCTGTTAGATGAAATGGTTGCACTATGTTATAGAAATATATCCAGGGAGGTGTAGACACCTAAAATGCGTCATGTCGAGGGTGACTACTCATATGGACATGCTACAAAACCATATGAAGGATCTTGGACAGACTCCAAGATAGAGTAGTGGTTCTAACCACTCAATTTAGGCATTTTGGCCTAAGTAGTCTGAACCATAGCCCAAACCTACGGTCTCCAGTCTAAACCATGGTTGATACCTACGGTCTGTAGTCTGGACTACAGTTGTGACCTATGGTCTTAACTGGAGTTTAGTTAGGCCTTCCATTTGAGCCAAATCGGTTGGAATGACCAAGATATCCAGGAGGAGGCAGTTGAAGGATGAAAAAATTCTAGAGGTTTCCATCCCAACTGTCCTAACCAACCTTCTTAGTCTTGGCTTCTCCATGAAGCCACCCCTAGCCCTAGGGGCATGCTATAAATACCCCTCTCCAAATGGGGAGAAGATATGGATGATTTGTATAGAGAAGTATTGGTGAATTATTGAGAAAGAGTTAATTGATCAAGAGAGCAGTGAAGCCCTATCAAATTGCATACTGACTTTGTGCATTTGAGATCCCCTTTGCTATCCACCTAAAGACCAATTAGCCATGGATGCCCTAGGTGCCTAGGAGGATCAACAAACACAAATATAGGCAAATGAAGGCCCTTCATAGTGATTTGATTGTCAAATCTATCAGAGGACAATAAAGGTGACCCTTGAACATCAATTTAGACAAGGAGATCAAGCCCACTGCCCTTAATTCTAAGGGTAAACATATCAGAGGTTAAACCATGGCTATCAACTACGGTTCACAATGCAGACCATCCATCATAGCTACAATTTGCAATAGGTTAATGATCACCTTAATTGCTTTGCTTTTCACCACATAGATTAGTTATATTAGTCTTTTCATAGGTTTAATTGCATTTTAGAGAAACTCTGATCGTAGAAATTAGACATTTCATGCATTGTATTAAGTAGAATTACATTGGATATTTTATGTCCTTTATTATTCCTAATTTGATATTTGATCCATGCATCATTTTCTTATTCATGTCCTTCATGTTGTAGCATAATTCTTGATTTAATTAGAATAGTTTAAGGTTGCTTTATTGTTTTACTAGTTTAATGGCACTTACATGCATATTCCCTTAAAGGGCCTCATAATGAAAGGCTATCAATATTTTTAATCGTGTGCTATTGTTTCTTGTTTGTAGAGAACAAGTGCAAGAGGAGCTTATGTCATAATCCTTCCACATCACGAAGAAGGGGGTTAGCTCCACCCCAAGGCAGTTTGTGACTAATCAATAGAGCACCATAAGTGCGCCTACCCTATTGAGGGCATTGGCAATTGTAATATCAATATCATCTTTCAAGTGACCCTAAGAGGGTATTTTTGTAATCAAAACTCATTCAAAGATTAATATGAAAACCTTACATATTTTGTTTCTATTCAATTTATGTACTTGTGTGAATATTTATGCTTTTATGATGGTAGAGATCAATGCAGTAGCTAGGTGCACGCTCCATGGTTAGGTTAGATGGTGATCATGATGGGACCCCATAATTTTAGCCTCGAGATCTGAATTTTCTTGGCTATTTTTTATCTTAGGTGCTAACCGTAGCTTTCAGCTACGGTTATTTTTTGGCCCGTGGTTGTAACCTGCGGTGACCACTGCAGCTCGCAGATCAAACCTGCAATTTACAAAGGAAAATGCAGGCAATAGGAAAATTAGTGGGCAGCAGAGCAGGAGCTGAAGTAGACCCCAATTTCACTATCTATTATAAATATTCTTCTATGTATCTTTCTAGAAAGCATCGAACCATTGCAAACTAGGAACTCAAATAAAAAATGGTCAATGAACAAGTCCTAGTTTGTTTCTATTTTCCTTTCATTAGAAAGGAATTGTTGGGAATAGAAGACCTCTGAGTGCAATCTGCCCCTAAATACGACCTTGATAGAGATGGCGTGTCGTTTGCATGCTTGAGGCCCAATTAGTGGCCATGTCATTGTAATTGCATCATCAAAATATCATATAGGAAATTAGCATGCATTCTTTCTGAATTTGAAACGTTATTTTCTTTTCATGCATATCATGTAGGAATGATCATTATGCTCTTTTATGCATTTGTCATTTTTATAAAGTAAAAGGAACTACACACATCACCTGGCACTTAAACGCTAGTGAGTTGGGCTTCATATCCAACCACTAATAGGGTTCAAGATGATGGGCGTGACTTCCATCCATTGGCCCCAATCCCACATACCATGTGTTACTAAACCATACCGGGTCTAAGATCCTTTCGTACCTTGAAAAATTTGCATATACTCCTCTTCGGAGGGTATGATGCTGATTGGGGGAAAATGGGTGAGGAACTGGGAGGACCTGTGTCCCCTGACCGTGTGTGGGCTTCACTTCCACACATTATAGGTTGGTTTACATGACTTGGGTTTCATTGCCAAGTTGTCGAGCTATGGGTATACAGGTGAAAGCCAATTTAATTGAGAATAAAATCCAACAATATTTCAAAGCACATGAGAGTTTCTAACACTGATACAACACATCTAAAAATAACATCAAATAGTTTAAGGCTCACAATAAAAATTTAAAAGGAGATAATCATCATTTGTATACTTTGTTTACATAATAAAACACATCTAGACATTAGGTACACAAATGGTGAACACACAGGGTGATCGAAAAAGGTCTAGGACCGATTCCCATGATTAGTTCCCAACTAGTTCACAGGAACATGTGTCGAGTCCTCACACACATGAGTGAACCGAATGACGTTCGACAAGCATTAGAGGTGAAAACTTGACACAAGGAGATCTCATTGAGCAGATCCCCAACAAAGGAGCTTTAGTACACTCCTCTAGGAATAGGACTGAGTGCGGAGCTTCTCAGCATGAGGATGCTCTACTCCAAAGCCATTATCGAGACCGCACTACACACACGTCCACGGGATCGACAGAGGAATATGTTATTCAAGGGACCATGTTGGTTCCCATACATACTAGGTCCATAGGAGGTTCTAACCCTTCATAGTTAGAGTATAGACAAACCAAAGATTTGCCCATTTAGGTGCAAGAGGATAGACTCGCTTTTGAGCATAGGTCCACCCATACTCCCACGCATGGCTCACCATGCAAGATCACCATTGATATATCAAAGGTGGGAGCTAATGGAACACCACCGCATGAGTGGTAGAGGTCTAGATAGTTAGATGGTCTAGGTAGTGTTCTTGAGTAGCTAGGCTGTAAGCCTACAACTCTACCCACTTGTGCTTCGAGTGAGCGTAGCGACAGTTGTATCAAGATCACTAGAGAGCATGGAGAGGCTTCTAAGTGCCCTCATGTCACACATACACCATCCACACATTTGTATTATGGTTACAAAACCCATAAGGTAGCTCACATAGAGCACACACACCGGAGGCCTCCCATGACCGACCAGATCGACAGATCACATAGACTGGTGTCTGAGCAAAGACGTCAACTCCTCCAAGATTAATTGGATGATGCTTGCCTAGAGAGGTAGCATATTTAAGATGAAAATATTCAAGTGCAAAGTATCCTATGGCAGAGATTATATGAGCAGTGCATGCGCGAGGAGCGTATTTTAGCTTAGAAGGAGCACATAGAGCAAGAGGATCAGCTAGCTAGGGCTGGCCTATACCATCCTGAGGAGCATAGAGAGCATGTGCATAGGAGGACTATGTCCTTAGCCGATATGCATGAGGAGCGCAAAGACACTCGTACTCATGTCAGTGCCCAATAGAGTGATCGACTACCATCACTCAATGATTTTAGAAAAAGGTAGCATGAACATGTAGATGTAGACGGATACGATCAGGGGTGTCTTGAGAGTTATCGAGTTTAGGAGGAGGAAGAGCCATGACCTCCACCTCCCTCGAAGAAGAAATTACCTCCTAAACTGACTTCATGTCAGTTTAGGGAGGAGGACTTTTTGTCTTCTAAGACGTACAATGTTTTGGCCGATAAGGTCAAAGCAATAGAGAGGCAAGGCATGGCTATGCAAAAGCCAACATTGAGAAAGATACACAATGAACCTCTAGAACCTTCGGTGCCTACACCTCCATATCTTGAGCATTTTGATATGCCCAAATTAGAAAAATTCAAGGGTGATGAGGATGCCCAAGAGCACATCACAAGTTTTTTGGATGCCTGTTTCCAGATAGAGAGTCAGGATACCTTGTTTTTGTGCACTTTCATTACAACACTCTCTGGCCTGACCCGAGAGTGGTTCAACCAACTGAAGAAACATAGTATTACTAGTTTAAAGTAGTTAGCTGATGCATTTCTTGAACGCTATTTATTTGGCATCAAAAAGTAGGCCAACCTTTTCAATTTTGCTATGTTAGCTCAACGCGACGATGAGCCCATCAAGCAATATGAAAAGACATGGCATAGAATAATGGCAAAGCTACCATTACCTATTCCTACAGCCAAATTGACCCAAATGTTCACAAAGAGTTGTGCCAAGCACATCTCGTTACTGTTGTAGCTATAGCAGTACCCTACATTTGAGGAAGCTATGGTGCAAGCCAGGGTGATCAAGGACATCAAGTTGCAAGAAGGCAAATTTAAGCTCAAGACCAGGAAAGAAGAGTTTAAAAAGAGTACTACGAAGCAACCGGGCAAGAAGACCCATGTAAATCTTGGAGGAGAGGACAAGGGAAAAAAATCCCTAATTATCAGGCTCAAAATCCTCCTACGCGTTATGAGACACACAAGAACAACTATAAGGGCAAAAGCAGAGAAGAGCGCCCACCTCGCTAGTTCACACCTCTTATGAAATCGATGATTTAAATTTTCCATCAACTGTCTGAGGCCAAGGCCATACGATTGCCCTAGGTCAAATTAGTATATCCAAATGTGCCAAAGTCGAAGTGGCATCAAGACGATCTGTTCTGCATATTACATAGAGCGAAAGGCCACGACATCGAGACATGTTGGTCCTTCAAACACATTGTGCAAAACATGATATAAAAATAAGATCTTGTCGTACCAGGAAATCAACATGTGCTTGACAATAGAAACATGGGGATTTTAAAGAATCCACTACCTAATCACGAGGTGCTTTGTAACAACATCGACTAGGTCAATCAAGTGAGAATCGAACCACCTACCCAGGGTTTCGTAGGTATAGTCAATATTGTTACTAGACATGGGAGGTATGATCAACTGAATCTATCTTGTGCTCTCATTTGAGTACAAGCTACGTCGGATCAATGACCAGCTCAGAACATTCTAGGCCCACTAGCTAGACCGATGGTGACCATAAGAAGCAGGTTAGTTCAAAACCTACAAACAACTCCTACAAAGTTGTCAATATATGAGCTTATTCAGTAGTCCCCTAGACACAGGGAGACTCTTATGGACATTATGATGTCCATTGAGGTACAGTCCTAAGATGTGCACGCATTTATAAATTTTGTGGGACATGTACAACAGTGTCAAGAATCCACGATACAATTTTACGATCTTGAAGTGAAGATGGTTCCTACTATTACGGTTGATCCACTGTTGCATATTATCACATGTGTTAACCACATACCATTCAAAAGGGTCTTGATCGACACTGGGTCCTCAATCAAATTAATTATGACCAAGGCACTGAGCCATCTCAAGTTACCCAAATCACACATTGTACCTACCACCTTTACGTTGAGAGCATTTAAAAATACACTATGCTCAATGATTGGTACAATTGTTCTACCTATTCAGGTGGGACTCAAGACCATCTTTGTGATGTGTCACATGATAAAGGGTGTCATGCAATACAACATTCCACTCGAAAGGCCTTGGATTCGTGAAATGCGTTGCATCCCCTCTATCTTACATCAATGCATGAAGTACATTCACAAGGGACAGGTTTACGTAGTATCCTCAAACGAAGAACCATTCAAGTTTGTGAACCTAGAAGATTTTCCTAGGGGTTTTTTACTCCCATCGACGCACTTGGATATTCGACCTGTTTCATCGATTAAGATTCCAATAGGTAAACTAGGAGCCCATGCTCAACCATCAACATCTGTGTCACATAGATCTAAGAATATGACTGCAAATTCTCTAAAATCAACTTCATCAGCAATGCATTGGAAAGTCAAGAAGCTAAATATGAAATTAGGTGAGAAAGTAGAAAATCATATGCCTGGACTAGTCGCCAATGAGACTCCCACTCCCATGTATGTGGAAGAACCTCAAGACAAAGCCAAGGAGGCACCTCAACCTACTTCATCTGCATCTTTAGTAGGGTCATTTGCATCGTAGGTGTCCATTCATCTGGCTAGCATAGGGTTGAGTGAGTATCTTGTGCAAAATGTTACTTTCAAACCTATCCTAAAAACTACACAAGAGATGGGCCAACTGCATGCCCATAGAATTTTGATTGGATCTGTAGTACCGTTAGGTGAGCCACCCAACCAAACAAACTTTGTCTATGCAGGGCGGGATCAAGCACCCAATAGAATATCTATATATGGGGACGATGATGAGCCATTCACTGTGAATGTGCACTATCTATCCAACCCAAAATACACCATGCACATTTTTGAGTCGTATCATTGGCATGGACACGACCTTGGCATTTTTGAACAAGGATGTAGGACTCCGCTGATGAGGCCTGGAAATGCCTCAATCATAACATGTTTTGAACACTAAAAATGCCTATAAACTCTTATGTTTTATCTGATATGTTAGTTAAGTTGATTCAATATGCTGTATATTAACCATTTTGCATGATCAATGTATTTGAAATATTATATGCTGATTTTACAACTTTTTGCATAGTTTTGTGTTCTTTTTGCTATGATTTGCTACAATGGGATATGCTTAGAATAATAGCAGCATTTCACTAATTATGTTTTGATTTGTCTCAAGCATTTATTTCACCTAAATCGGCAGCAGATGCAAGCAAACTGTTGTTGTGCGGCAAAAACTGGTCTTTCCCATGTAAATTCCAGCCAGTTGTCCATAAATAGCAAGGCATGGAATTCACATGAGGAAAGGGATGAAGACCATTGGAATTTGATCTTAGGAGATAACCCACCTGAGAGATGCAGAAGGAATCATGGAAAAGCATACATTTGTTCATTCCGAAGTATCTTCGGAATGAAGAGATATCTTCGGAATGAAAGAACATCTTCGAAATGAGCGGATCTTCGAAATGAAGAATGCAGTATCTTCGAAATGAGCGGATCTTTGGAATGAAGCATGTAGTATCTTCGGAATGAGTGATCTTCGGAATGAGAATGCAGTATCTTCGGAATGAGCGATCTTCGGAATGAGAATTGCATTGTCTTCGGAATGAAGCCACTTATCTTCGGAATGAAGAACAGAATGTGTTTTTGACCTGTTGACCGATTTTTGAAGCCAAAAAAAGGGAAATAAAGGTTGGAAAAGGTAAAGGGAAAGATCTTCCATCTGTCTTTGCCGTCATTGCCGACCAAAGTCATCATTAAGGGAAAGATCAAGTTTTAGTCCTCTTCTAGGATAAAACCCAGAATTTGTTGCAGCATTGTAGGATTAGATCTTTTGAGATATTCTTTGTTTGTAATCAGATCATAGGATAGCTATAAATATTGCTCCCATTCAGGTTGAGCCTAGTAGGTAGAAAAGGAGATAGAAAATAGTGAAAAGAGTAAGGAAGCTAGCAGAAAATATAGAGTATAGGTAGAAATTGACTGTTATAGTCCTGTAACAGTTTTTCAACAGAATTCTTGTAATCATGTCTTCTAATCAATAAAGTGCACCAGTTCTATTTCATATTGCTTGTAAATGAGTGTGATTAAGATTTAGAGAGAGAGAGACTTACACCTTCTTCTGGACAAAGAGGCTGGCCACTTCCGGACCTAGGAGGAGGACTAATAAAGCAAGGTTTTTATTACGATTTTGCTGCAGCAGAATGAGTTGTAGAACTTGTTATTTCAATTGCTTGTTAAAAGTTGACAATATTTGCAGTCTTAGTTTATTTATGCTTAGATTAACCTTGTGCTTAATGTTTTAGTTGCAATCTTACTTTCAGCAAAGCTTCCACTTTATTTTAGATTGTTATTTTTAGAATTTACTATTTTTTAGCAATTTCCTGCATTTTATGTTTTGCTGTTAAAACCTGAACAGAAGATTGACAACCTTCTATTGCAGAACTTTGATAGTTTTTATTTCCACATTAGATCTAGACTTTCATTACTGCAAAAGTAATTAGATTTCCTTTCTGCAATTAGGATCAGACTTTCAATTTTGCAATTGTTATTTCTGCAATATAATTAGGTCTTATTCTGCAATTGTAATTAGGACTTCATTTCTACGTAGTTAATGATTAGTTTCCAATTCTGCAACTTAGATTAAGGTTTATTTCATGCAATTTAGAGATAGGAATGTCCTAAAACCCCCCACACAACCGGTTTCACCAATAAGACCTGTTGCTCTAAATTGACCTAAGTTATAGTTGTTTCACTTCTTCTTCACGAGATAGCCTTGTACACTTGCCCTGGATTGATAGATTCATTGAGAATTAATGATGGTATAATGACTACGCATCATTTTGGCATCGTTGTCGGGGAATAGTGTTGTCAGAAGAAAACAAACAGTCCAATAGCTGTAATCAGACTAAGCTATGAGAATTCAGGTTAAAATCTGAATACAACAGTTGAGGAAGATAACAACTATTGACTTAATTTATGTCATTTAGGAGTAGACATGAATGAATAAGTCTAGGGATGAAAAAGGTAGAACTACCCCAAAGGATCCTTGGCTTGTTCCATTAAGGAGATCTTCACGCTTAAGGGGTGAATCACCTGTGTTTGAATTACCAGAAATATTGATAGAAAAATCACCAGTCTCACCATCATTAGAACATTTTGAGATAGGAAAATCACCAATTTTATCATCATCAGAATATCCTAAGAAAGACAATTCATCAGACTCATCATCAACGGAGAGGCTTGGACCTCTTGAGAGAACAATTTGGGAAGCTTTAACTTCTCCCAACAAACAGGAAACTATGGCGGAAGGAGGCAATATAGATGGCCAACATGGCTATGTTCATAATGAAGGAGATGATCAGGATATACTCCAACCGTCCAGAACATTTGAATATCCTATTCGTCTGAATCCAACACAAAACTCTCCCATGAAGACCATTTCACCTTCAGTACTCCCAACCTTTCGAGGTGTTGTATCTGAAGATCCTGACCGATTTTTGTTTGAATTCAAGGTAGTGTGTCGGACCTATGATTATATAAATGACAATAAAAAACTTAAGGTTTTTCCCTCAACTCTCAAAGATTCAACATTGCGTCTGGTTCATGAGCTTAGAGCCAAATTCCATAAGAACCCGGGATCAAATGGAGACTGTCTTTTTAGACAAATATCGGGAATATTGCCGTGTAAGGAATAGAAAAGATGAGTTATTCAGAATCAAGCGGGAAGATGATGAGACATTGGAAGATTATCTTGATAGGTTCTCCTTTGTTCAAAGGAGATGTGGACTTGTAGAACCAGAATTATGTAAAACCATATTTTTGAGAGGATTGCAAGATGAATCCAGAGAAGTTCTAGATTTGATGGGAAAAGGGGATGTAACCACTCTCAGTAATGAGGAAATTATGGATCTCTGTAGGAATTACTCTCGCACTAAGCAGAGAAGAAGAAAAAGCCGCACAAATGGCACTGATGTAAAGGACCTGATAGAGGAACTTGCAAATTTCAAAATTGATATCCTAGTGCATCTAAACACTACTTTGGGGGAAATGTCTGCAAAAGCAAAAAACATAGAACCTTTGGCAATTTATTGCCCAAGATGTAGAAATAAACATGCTTTGCGAGAATGTCCTTTGAATAAAACATCTATCTCAGCCATTTGTAGTATCTGTTCAAAAAGGCATTCAAGTGATCAATGCCACCTGCTACCACAACTCAAAACTGTGTTAGAAAACCAGATCGAGGAACTCAACTATATTGGACCAAAACAAGGGGGAAATTTCTCTCAATATCAAAATCCCCCTCGTTTTCCTACAAATTGGGGGCATAATCCTAGTACTATGCCTTGGGGACAATCAGAACCACCCCAACGTCCTTGGAATTATCCTCAATGGACAAATTCCCAAGAATGGCCACAATCAAATTGGAGTAACCCAGCCTGGAATCAGAATCAAAACAACCCCTCATGGAATCAAAACAACCCATCTTGGAATCAAAACAATCCAGCTTGGAAAATCACTAATCCACATTGGATGCAAAACCAACCACAGTGGAATCAGCAATACCAGTCCTATCCAAGGCAACAAAGGAATCAAGGTCAAACTCAGCATTTGTTGCCTGCACCTAATCAAAATTTTCAAGAAAAACAATAGCAAACACAGCAAGTGAAACAACCTCAATTGCCAGCTCAGCCAATCACTAATCCAAACAGTGTGAGACAGACACCTCCTGTCTATGTGGTTGAAGCTGAAGAAAATGTTGAAATTAATGTTCTTGATTGTAGTGACATCCAACTTCGTTCAGGAAAAATTGTACCTGAACCAGTTTCAATTGAAATCAAAGAAAATGAAGAGCAAGAATCATCAGAACCAGAGAGAATCCAACCAACAATAGAAACAGAAAAATTGGAACCAACAATAGAGAAAGAGACACAAGCAGAACAATTACCAAGGATAATTCCATATCCTGAAAGACTTAATGCAATACCAAAAAATTTTGAGTCAGAATTGGTCAAAGAACTCAAAAAGTTGACTATCTCATTGCCCTTATTGCAAGCTATTAAGGAAATACCGAGAGATTAACAAGTACTATCCAAAATTTGTGCATTAAAAGAGTAGGAAGAAAGAAGAAAGCATTTCCCAAAGCTGTGCGAGGTTGAAGGAAAGATAGCTGATCTCTTATCCGGAAAACTACTACCTCCAAAGTATAGTGATCCGGGAAGCCCGATTATCACAGTCACCATAGGTTCGGTACCAATATCAAATGTTTTAGTGGATCTAGGAGCTGCAATAAATGTCATGACCAAGGATACAATGGAACAATTACAGCTCAAACATCTCGGCCCCACATTTACGAGTTTTAGAAATGGGTGATAGGTCGGTTGCAAAACCTGAAGGAATCATTGAAGATGTCCCTATAGAAGTTTCTTCTTGGGAATTCCTCTGCAGATTTTTTGGTTTTACAGCCAAGAAATTCAGCACATGGATATCCCATTATTTTGGGAAGACCTTGGCTTGCAAGCTGCAGCGACCTTCATAGGCTACGAGATCTGGAAATATGACTATTTCAAATGGTATTGATCCGAAACAGATTTCTTTATATCCTCCTGCAAAACCATCTAGCAAATTTTTAGGTCGGTTATGGTTTTCTGACTCGGAGGAAGAACCGAGAAGAGGTCATTTCTACACTAGCTACCTTAGTAGTAAGAGAACACACAGAAGACCTCGGTGACACGAGAAAACTTGGAAAATGAAACAATCCTGATGAATGTTCTGCATGAACAAGGTTTAGAAGGGGAAGCAACAAATATCCAACGGTTGATAAGTAATGAGGAGAATCAAAAATCTGAAGATGAACCATCCGTGCTATCATAGGGAAACTCTGTTTCACTACCACATGGATGGCACCATCATCTGATTTTTCCTTCTCACTATTCCATACAAGATATGCTTCCCTCAAGCAGCAATAAAACAAAATCTGCTTCTTTTCTCCCATCTCAGCAATGTCCTCTTAATCCCTTAATTACCAAGTATGAAGGAGTGAATTCAGTCCTTCTAAATACAAAACAAATAGAAGTCCGACCAGGCAAATTTTTGAACATCTACGACCGACTTACTAGGGAAGAGGAAGAAAAAGCGATAGTTGTCTTGCGGAAGCATGTTCATGCTTTTGCTTGGAACTACAAAGATATGTCAGGAGTTCATCCTGATATATGTACCCATAGAATCTATCTTGAAGAAGTCAAGCCGGTCAGACAACCTCAAAGAAGATTGAATCCTGCCTTAAGAGATATTGTGAAAGAAGAAATTGAAAAACTCCTGGAAGTAGGATTCATTTACCCAATTTCTGATAGCCAATGGGTTTCTCCATTGGTAATAGTTCCTAAGAAAAATGGAAAAATGAGAGTATGTGTAGACTATAGAGAATTGAATAAGGTGACATACAAAGACCATTTTCCATTACCTTTCATAGATCAAGTGTTAGATACTCTTGCTGGAAAAAGATACTTTTGTTTTCTTGATGGATTTAGTGGATATAATCAAATTCAGATTGCACTTGAAGATCAAGAAAAAACAACTTTTACATGTCCATGGGGAACATTTGCCTATAGGGTTTTACCTTTTGGTTTGTGTAATGCCCCAACAACTTTTCAGCGAGCAGTCCTAGCAATTTTTGCTGATCTGACCACCAAAAGCGTTGAAATTTACATGGATGATTTCACAGTATGTGGACAAACTTTTGATTTTACATTGGAAAATCTTGATAAAGTCTTAACTCACTGTGAAACATACCACTTATCCTTAAATCCAGATAAATGCTTCATGATGATGAAGGAAGGGATAGTTCTTGGTCATCACATCTCTCCTGAAGGGATCCAAGTTGACCCAAAGAAGGTTGAAATCATCAAGAATCTCCTTCCTCCTAAAACTCAGACTAATGTCAGAAGCTTCCTAGGACACATTGGTTTTTACCGTAGGTTTATTCCCAACTTTAGTACAATAGCCAGTCCTATGTTTGCCCTATTGACTAAAGATTCTGAATTCTCCTGGACTGCAAAGTGTCGGGAAGCATTTGAAGCTACGAAAGAGAAATTGATAACTCCACCTATGCTCAGAGGACCTAATTGGACATTACCATTTCACATACAAACTGATGCCTCCAATACAGCAATTGGAGCAGCATTAGGACAAATTGATAATGGTGAACATTATACCATATACAACATTAGCAAGAACTTGACAGGAGCCGAGAAAAATTATACAACTGAGAAGGAATTCCTAGCAGTAATTTATGCCATCAACAAATTCAGGCATTATATCACAGGTTATCAAATATTTATTCACACGGATCATACAACCATTAAGTATTTGATGAATAAACCTATGGTAAGTGCAAGAATTATTCGTTGGTTGCTTGTTGCTTGCAAGAATTTGATATCACTATAATCAACAAACCGAGGAAAAGCTAATGTTGTGGCAGATTTCTTGTCCAGGTTGCGAGAACACGAGATGAAGGGGAATTAGTTGATGACACTTTTCCTGATGAAAAACTATTTGCTATATCGGTTCAATCACCTTGGTTTGCGAGATATAGCCAATTATTTGGTCACGGGGAAAGTTCCTCCACATTTCACCTCAAAATAGAAAAAACAATTGATCAAACAGAGTTCTTCTTTTGAATGGATTAAGGGTATGCTTTTTAAGTGCGGTCCTGACCATGTGTTACGTAGGTGCATCCGAAAGGATGAAGTGTATGATATCCTTAGAGCTTGTCATGATGAACCCTCAGGTGGACACTATTCTATAAAAAGCACAGTTAGGAAAATCTTGGGGACAGGATATTATTGGCCATCTCTTCACAAGGATGTGAAAAAGTACATCGGGGCATTGTGATGCATGCCAAAGAATGGGGAAACCCACTCATACAAATGAGATGCCACTTCAGCCTCAAATGGTTTTAGAACCATTTGAGAGGTGGGGGCTTGATTTTGTAGGACCTATTGATCCACCTTCTCAAGGAAAGGTGCATATTCTAGTATGCATTGATTACACGACAAAGTGGGTAGAGGTGCGTGCTTTTAAACATGCTCGTGAAGAGAAGGTCGTTGATTTCTTGTATACTCAGATTTTTTAGAGATTTGGAGCTCCACGGTCTATCACCACGGACCAAGGACCCCAATTTGCATCCAAAGTCATAAAAGCATTTACAGAATTGTATGAAATCAAACATAGGAAATCATCACCTTACCACCCACAAGCAAATGGCCGAGGTTGAAGTAACAAACGAGGGAACTAGAACGCATCTTGACAAAAATAGTAGCTTTTCATAGGAAAAATTGGCTAGATAAATTACACGAAGCGGTTTGGGCCTACAATACTACTTGGAAGTCCACTCCTTGGATTCACACCTTATGAACTAGTCTTTGGTAAAAAGCCTCTCTTACCTATTGAATTTGAGCTACTAACATTGCGCACAACACTGGAAATTGGAATTGAATTGTCGCAGGCACAGACAGATAGGATTCTATAGTTGAATGCATTGGATGAACTTAGATTGGATGCTCTGCACCAAAGTGAAGTAATTCAGGAGCAGAGGAAGCTGTGGCATGACAGTCACATTCAGCAGAGGAAACTTCAACAAGGAGATTGGGCTTTACTATTTGATTCTCAATATGAAGACTTCCCTGGAAAACTGAGAACTAGATGGTTGGGACCTTATTGGATTGAGGAGGTATTTAACAATGGAGCAGCTCGTTTATCCCCTATTGATGGGTCACGAAGAAAGTTGGTAGTGAATGGACATCGCCTCAGGGTATACCATACACCTATGACTAAAGAAGAATTCTTGCGGCAACTTGATAGTTTGGATACACAGCGAGTGGAAGAGATTCCCTCTTCCACTTCAAAACAATCAACATGATCAGTGGATTTCAAGAAAAAAATAGAAAATACAAAAAAATCGAGAAAACAGAAAACAAAAAGATGAATAAATTCGAGTATGAATTCCTTCACGGGCATGGTTTCGGGGAAATCATGAAATTCCTTCATGGGCATAGTCAGGATCAAGAAAAAAAAAAAAGAGAAAAGGAGAGGTAAAAAAATAAAAAAATAAAAAAAAGGGAAAATCAAGAAAAAAGAAGAGAGAAAAATGAATAACTCAGCAGTGAAAACCTTTTCTTAAGGCACTACTGAGTTGGTGTGCATGAAAACCAGTTTTCTGGCATGCATAACCTTGAGAAATTTCTGAACCATCATTGTACAAATTCACCAAGTGCACTTGTTTTGAAATGTTGCAGAAAATCTCAATAGAATATCAACAAAGGCAGTCATTCTTCAAAATTGGCATTAACTATTTTTATCAGGTATATATTTCTTACATTTCTTCATTGTAAAATGATTAGTATATAGTATGTGACAATTGACCATTAGCATAAAAGGTATTCATAAGAGTTGGCATACTTAAAAACATGTTTTGAGAATGAAAATATTGATTTCTGCCTAATCTTCGGAACAAGAATGCCAAAAACAGTGCTCTTGTATTATCTTCGGATTGAAATTGTCTTAGAATGACAGCAAAATGAATGTTGCACTTTGTCTTAGAAAGAAACTTTGTCTTCGAATGACAATTTGTCTTCAGAATGAAACTTGGTCTTCGGAATGACGACTTGCTGCATCATCTTCAGAATGAAGATCTATCTTCGAAATGAAGATCTGTCTTCGAAATGAAGATCTATCTTCAGAATGAAGATCTATCTTCGAAATGAAGATCTATCTTCAAAATGAAGATCTATCTTCGGAATGAGGATCTATCTTCGAAATGAGGGTCTGTCTTCGGAATGACGATTTACCTTCGCAATACAGCTTGATCTTCGAAATGAGGATTGATCTTCGGAATGAGGATTAATCTTCGAAATAAAAATTTTGCAAAGAAGATTTGTCTTCGGAATGAAGACCTGTCTTCGGAATGAAGTCATAATCTTTGGAATGAGGATTTGTCTTCGGAATGAAGACTTGTCTTCGGAATGAGGTCATAATCTTCGAAATGAAATTTTGTCTACGCAATTAGTTATAATCTTCGAAAAGAGCATTTCCACGTGGCATCCAAGAAGACAAGGTACGACAAAATCAAAATTTTTAGTTGCATGCGAGGAAGGAACACGTGTCAGTCAGCACATGGTTTGTTTTTGCACTCATTGGAAATACGGAGAACGTGACCAACCATATGCCACCAGTTTTTAATGCCAATTAACATGCACGTGAGAATCTGCAAAACTAATGAGGTGGATCTGATGGCAAGGACATCCATGCAATTATCAATGAACAGGTGTACAGTGCAAAAGTAGAAATGTGTGCCATCTTTCTTTTCGAAGACGTGTTGCGAAGTACAGTGCACAGGTTACGGTTCATTTCGAAGAAGCAGACGAGAAACAGGGCAACGAAGGTTTCAAACTAAAACTCTACAAATCTGCAACAGAAAATGGCCAGAGATCCAGCAGAAGAACAACAGCCATAGTATACGATTTTTAAACAAAAAAAATGGGGCGAAAGATCAGAACAGAGCCTACAGATACCACTTACCTCCGAGAAAATCCGGCAGTTGTGCAGATTTTTGAAGATGGAGGGTTTATGCCATTTCTGGATAAATTCAATGGGTCTTCTGAAGATTTGGCTGGCATGTTTGCCCATACGTTCAAAAACAACCGAGCACATGTTAACGGCATGACTATTGAGGTAAGCCCTAAAATTTTAAGTCAGATTACAGAGTTGCCATTAGAAGGGATTTCAATTTCTAGATCTGGCAAGAACACATTGGCAAATGTAGTTAATCAGTTTGTAGAAGAAAATGATAGAGAACCAGAGTACTTAACCCATAACAACACATGCAAAGGGTTAAAAAGGGCCAGCCTCGTAGGAACCCTGGGATGAAGTAGCCACACGGGTAATTAAATTCCTAACCTGTGAAGGGCAGTATGTGTTGTTATCAGGGCATCATTTGTGAATTTTGAACCATCTCAGACATGGTGGGCAACAACCAGAAGTTAGGGTAAATCTTCCCCTATATCTGTATCAAGAGTTAAAGAACATGGCAAAGAGATATCAGGAGGGTAAAGGAAGCCTTCGCCATCATGGCCTCATCAAATTAGTTTGCCAACACCATTTCAGAGGAAACCCTAGGAGTTTTGATAGGTTTTACTCTACCCTAAATGATGTCATTTTTGGGGATGAAAGTGAGGAAGAAGAAGAACCAAATGCTGCTGATGTTGCTACAGAAGAGGAAACAATTGCTACAAAAAATGTTGCAGAAGATGCTACAGAAGAAACTGCAGAAGGTGCCCACTGAAGCTGTTACAGAAATACACCCCACAACAGTAGCAGAAAACCTTGCTCCTGAACCCTCAACTTCACGAGCTAAGAAACAAAAGAGAAGAGGATCTGGAACTGGCAGTAGAGCAGAAAAACAAAAGAAGGTTCATTTTGCTGAAGCTGCAACTGATTTGTTAGAACAGAGAAGTGAAGCACTCAACCAAACAGAGGCAGAAACAACAAGGGAAACAGAGGCATCTAAAACTGACCCCATGACCCCTATTGTCACCAAAAAATAGAGCAAAAAGAAGAAGTTTGCATTGGAACTAGGAGGTCTACAAGAATCCATTTGAAAGAAACTGCAGAACAGGTCATGGAGGAAGAAGATAGACCAAGCAGCCCAGATGTCACAGAGATACAACCAGCATCTGAAAACTTTCCAGAATTCCTTGAACAGATAGCTGAGGCAAAAATTGAGCAGGATGGTTTGGAGGAGGCTACAGTTCAACAGGCTACAGATATGGTAGATACCCTTATAGACAGTCTCACAGAGCCTCCTGAACAAGAACAAACTATTGCGGAAGAAGAGGAAAATTTGGTTGAACAACCAACTGCAACTGATTTGTCTGCATCAGCTTACGAAGCAGAAACGAAGTGGAAGACATCACAGAGCAGCTGAGGGCAGCAAGGAGTGTTGTCAAAACACAGACCAGGTGGATTTCAGAGAAAGAAAGCATCATTGAGATGCAAGAAAGAAAAATTGCAGAGCTTCAGTAGGAAGTGGCAGAATTGAGAAAATTGTTGTCACAATCTGAAAAATAGCCAGCTATATCCCATGATGAAGATAATTTGGCTCAATTGCTTCTAGGTCTATCAAGGACAGATGACTCTGTTGAGGCAGACATAGGAGTCCATCCTGAAATAGCACTCCTTCATTCTGAAGAAGTGCCTGTTCATTCTGAAGCAGCACCATCTAAAGCATTACCTTCTTGTTTTGAAGATGCTTCAAAAATGATAAAGAATATTGTAGAGGATGTTGCAGATGAGCCACCAACACAGGAACAGTCCCAACAGCAAGAAAATGTTCAAGTAAGTACTCCTATTGAGGTCCCTGCATTTCAACTTGTTACACTTTCAGTAGAAACAACAGATAAGGGGGTACAAGTAGAAATACTATCTGATGACAATCCCATAGAAATAGCAAATAAGGGGGTGCAAGTAGAGTTATTGACAGATGAACAGCCAGTGGAAGTGGCAAAAAAAGGAGTTCAGATAAATCTGTTGCCTAGGATCCCCCCTGTAGTCAGACCACCTAATACTGTGTCTCTAGAGCAGTACAATGCAGACATAGCTAGCTGGATGATTAGATATGAGCAGCTTGCCACTAAAACTGAAAAGTTCAAATTGGAAGCAAAACAGCTAGAAGCCAAGGACACAGAAATTCAGGCATTGAAAGAAAAGGTGTCTGACTTATGCCAAATTGCTGAATTTTTAGTCCAATTTAGACGACCAGCCAGATTTTACAGCCTTATTTTGAAGGAAAAATACCTCAGATGGCAGGTCATGAGGATTACTTCAAACCTTCCATATAAATTGGACACTATTGAAGATTTTTTGGAGGCATATTTTGACAGTCCTTTTGAGCAGAAAAATCTCCTGTGTGAACTATTTTTACACAGTTTCTTCATTCTAGAGGAAGTTGACTCTCATCCTCAAATCTACATTGGAGATGTTCAGTTGAGAGCATTTATGTCTACTTTGTAGAATCAGCTTTACTGGGATCAAGAGAAAAGGCAGAATAAAGTGATTGAAACAAGGGCTGAGTTGTTAGTCAGAGCAATCTAGCCAAATCACCTAGTTATCACCAGGCAACACTTCTCAATGATGAACAGGGATGATATTAAGAGAATGTACTTGAACAATTTGAGGGACTGTGTGGCCAGATTTAACAATTTTTGTGATCACAATTTCTTCCCAGCATTGTCAGTATGCAGAGACAGATGGAATGAACTTTCCATGTCTTTGAGGAAAAGAGAACCTATCTCCCCCATCAACTTAGAATGGTCCAGAAGAAGAGCAGAAGGTGTAGTCCAGTTGATTCAGATCATGCAACATAACTGGATAGGTCTCAGGTTCAGGCCTCCGACCATCATTACTCCAGTTCCATTCTACTTTGAGGAAGATGCCCAGCCTGATGAACAATTTGAAGATTGGCTCAGAAACATTCAGGAAAATAGGGGGTATTACATAGGCAAGAAATTATTCTAGAGGTCATGGAATCTAAACATGGACATATGTGATTCCATAGCCCAACGAGAATGCATGAGGGCATGCATTAATATAAGTTGGGGGGAAAATGATGAGGCCTGGAAATGCCTCAATCATAACATGTTTTGAACACTAAAAATGCCTATAAACTCTTATGTTTTATCCGATATGTTAGTTAAGTTGATTCAATATGTTGTATATTAACCATTTTGCATGATCAATGTATTTGAAATATTATATGCTGATTTTACAGCTTTTTGCATAGTTTTGTGTTCTTTTTGCTATGATTTGCTACAATGGGATATGCTTAGAATAATAGCAGCATTTCACTAATCATGTTTTGATTTGTCTCAAGCATTTATTTCACCTAAATCTGGCAACAATACAAGCAAACTGTTGCTGTGCAGCAAAAACTGGTCTTTCCCATGTAAATTCCAGCCAGCTGTCCATAAATAGCAAGGCATGGAATTCACATGAGGAAAGGGATGAAGACCATTGGAATTTGATCTTAGGAGATAACCCACCTGAGAGATGCAGAAGGAATCACGGAAAAGCATACATTTGTTCATTTCGAAGTATCTTCGGAATGAACAGATATCTTCGAAATGAAAGAACACAGCATCTTCGGAATGAGCGGATCTTCGAAATGAAGAATGCAGCATCTTCAAAATGAGCGGATCTTTGGAATGAAGCATGCAGTATCTTCGGAATGAGCGATCTTTGGAATGAGAATGCAGTATCTTCGAAATGAGCGATCTTTGGAATGAGAATTGCATTGTCTTCGGAATGAAGCCACTTATCTTCGGAATGAAGAACAGAATGTGTTTTTGACCTGTTGACCGATTTTTGAAGCCGAAAAAAGGGAAATAAAGGTTGGAAAAGGTAAAGGGAAAGATCTTCCATCTGTCTTTGCCGTCATTGCCGACCAAAGTCATCATTAAGGGAAAGATCAAGTTTTAGTCCTCTTCTAGGATAAAACCAGAATTTGTTGCGGCATTGTAGGATTAGATCTTTTGAGATATTCTTTGTTTGTAATCAGATCATAGGATAGCTATAAATATTGCTCCCATTCAGGTTGAGCCTAGTAGGTAGAAAAGGAGATAGAAAATAGTGAAAAGAGTAAGGAAGCTAGCAGAAAATACAGAGTATAGGTAGAAATTGACTGTTATAGTCCTGTAATAGTTTTTTAGCAGAATTCTTGTAATCATGTCTTTTGATCAATAAAGTGCACCAGTTCTATTTCATATTGCTTGTAAATGAGTGTAATTAAGATTTAGAGAGAGAGAGAGACTTACACCTTCTTCTGGACAAAGAGGCTGGCCACTTCCAGACCTAGGAGGAGGACTAATAAAGCAGGTTTTTATTTTGATTTTGTTGCAGTAGAATGAGTTGTAGAACTTGTTATTTCAATTGCTTGTAAACAGTTGACAATATTTGCAGTCTTAGTTTATTTATGCTTAGATTAACCTTGTGCTTAATGTTTTAGTTGCAATCTTACTTTCAGCAAAGCTTCCACTTTATTTTAGATTGTTATTTTTAGAATTTACTATTTTTCAGCAATTTCCTGCATTTTATGTTTTGCTGTTAAAACTTGAACAGAAGATTGACAACCTTCTGTTGCAGAACTTTGACAGTTTTTATTTCCACATTAGATCTAGACTTTCATTACTACAAAAGTAATTAGATTTCCTTTTTGCAATTAGGATCAGACTTTCAATTCTGCAACTGTTATTTCTGCAATATAATTAGGTCTTATTCTGCAATTGTAATTAGGACTTCATTTCTGCAGTTAATGATTAGTTTCCAATTCTGCAACTTAGATTAAGGTTTATTTCATGCAATTTAGAGATAGGAATGTCCTAAAACCCCCCACACAACCGGTTTCACCAATAAGACCTGTTGCTCTAAATTGACCTAAGTTATAGTTGTTTCACTTCTTCTTCCGTAGATAGCCTTGTACACTGCCCTGGATTGACAGATTCATTGAGAATTAATGATGGTATAACGACTACGCATCATCCACTCGAACCTCATTATCAGTTAGCTATTGATAGGTTTGGGTTAGGGTTACAGGTACAGGATCATGATGATTTGCTTGTTGCATCCTTAGATCGCATGTACCTAAGTCTAGGGGACGATGTGGATTTTAATCCATACCACCCTAATCCTTCCAGTTGTTGGAGGACTCACTAGATGGTATCATTTGTTACCATAGGGCCACCTGATTCATATCATGATGGGCCCTTAGAGGACAACCCCAGAGGCAACCTGGGTAACCAAATCCATAGTGCTACCGATGACACCGGTATGCAGGGGCATAACCCCACTACTGTAGGCGATCTCAAGTTGGGAGATCTTTGTGACGATGATGGAGAGGAGTCCACCTCCGAAATGAGTGGACCTAGTTATGATGCAGATGATGAGTCCTCAAATGATGATCAATATGAGGAGGAAATCGAGTTGACCTTTCTAGGTTCGACGTTTATACGCCATCTACTGCCTATGGAACGAGTGGAAGAGACGAACGAGCGCTTCATAGCCGATAGTGATTATAAAGATGAAATAGAGGAGGCTTACTTAAAGCCTCATCCAACTAACCTCCCACTATGCATAGACACAATAGAGTGGCCCATCCATGGTAGTGACCATAGTGATGAAGATGAGAGGACCGATTCCAGGCTCGTGTATCCACAATATCTATTGCCTAGGGAATCAGAGCATGTTATGGAGGAAGTACCTCCCAACACTGAGCGCTCTGAGGAAGAAGCAGCGCCAGTTTATGTGGTAGTATCATATATATGATCGTTCTATCAGATTTATCCAGATAGTGATGATAGCGATCGCAGAATCAGATACATGGGGCCACATCTGGTAGATCACCCCTTAGAGGAGGGGGGAAATGATGGATTGTATTTGTACAGTGATGATGAGGATTCGATGGAGATGGCCTATTTGGGACCTCATCACTTACGTAATAGGCCTCCACCTCGAGGTCCCCCACCTATTACAACTGTAGGTTTGCATCGGGAGATTAATCTCCATCGCAGCCTGAGGGAAAGAAGAGAGCTCGAAGAGAGGTATCAAGAACTCTTTCCCCATCCACCTACGTACGCAGAGCTCCTTGAGCCGAGAGATCCCATTTTGTAGCTAGTGCATCGGGAGGATCCAGTTATACGGGCATCCCACAGAGAGGATCCATTTGTGCTCATACCATCCGAACCAGATCTTGGGTACAGAAGCTACGCTTCAAAGATAGAGTTTTGTCCATGTGGTTCCGAAGATCAATTCCATTCCATCAACATGGTCTCCATGGATTTGACCACTCCACTCTACAATCCAGCAGATCCATCCAAACCGTTGCATCTGAACATGGATGCTATCGATTGGGATCACGTTGACTCATTGGTCCAGCCTAAAGATTTCTTCCCTAATGAAGAAATGCTGCAACCATTTCATTTTGTGCCAGGCTGCGCTCATGATGTTTATCATGCTGAGGGTGCTTCCCACGAGGAACATGTGAACCCGATTGATGACATCCATATGATTCCTATGCCTCACCAACTTGAGGAAGGATCACATATGTCAGTAGAGAAAACCTTCGATGTGGATATCAGTAAAGATCCCACCGATCCAAAGAAGGTTAGATATGGAGAGAGTCTCACTCCGGATGAGCGTGATAGCATCATCCCTCTACTGAAAGAGAGACCTGATCTCTTTTCTTGGACTTACAAAGACATGTCGGGTCTAGATCCAAAATTGGTTACTCATAACCTTTCGCTAGATCTGTCGAAGAAGCCAGTCAAGCAAAAACTCAAAAAAATGCATCCAACAGTAGCCTTAATGGTGAAAGACGAGTTGCAAAAGTTGTTGGATAGTAGAGTTCATCATCTCCATCGACTATCCAGAATGGGTGTCCAATATGGTGCCCGTAGGAAAGCCAGATGGAAGGGTCCGTATTTGTACGGATTTTAGAGATCTCAATAAGGCAACACCCAAAGATTCATTTTCATTGCCAAATATCGATGCTCTAGTAGACGCTACTGTAGGTCACGAAATGCTCTCCCTTATGGATGGTTTTTTTGGATACAATCAGATTTGGATAAAACCCGAAGATCAGCATAAAACCATGTTTATAATGCCATGGGGGACATTTTGTTACAAAGTTATGCCATTCGGTCTTAAAAATGTTGGTGCCACATATCAGTGGGCTATGACATATATCTTTCATGACTACATGCATAAAATCTTAGAAGATTATATCGATGACTTACTAGCTAAGTCGTTGCTATGAGCAGAGCATGCAGAGGTCTTAAGGAAGGTCTTCGATCGCCTGATAGAGCATAATGTCAGGTTGAATCCTAAGAAGTGCGTATTTGGCATAACTTTAGGTAAACTCTTGGGATTCATCATTTCTAAATGAGGCATCGAAGTAGACCCAACAAAGGTCACGGCTATTCTAGAGATGCATCCTCCCACTAATATCAAAGAACTAAGAAGCCTTCAGGGCAAAGTAGCATCCATAAAGTGATTCATCGCTCAATTATCAGATAAATGTCGACCCATGAATCGACTGCTACACAAGGGGGTCCCATTTTATTGGGATGAGGACTGCCAAGCAGCCTTTGCTGAGATTAAGCAATACCTGGCAACGTCACCAGTACTAGCTCCACCAAGGCCAGATGAGCCTTTTCTGCTATATATATCGACAACCGACTTTGCATTAGGGACCATGTTAGCCCAAAAGAATGTGCAAGGCAAAGAGCAAGCCGTATATTACATCAGTCGCACCTTGGTGAGTTATGAGTCAGGATATGCATATGTTGAGAAGATGTGTTTAGCAGTGGTGTTCGCTACCAAGAAATTATGGCATTACATGCTAAGTCATACGACATATGTTATATCAAAATAGAATCCTTTGTAGTATATGATGAGCAAGACATATCATAACACACATACTGCAAAGTGGATCATGCTATTGACAGAATTTGATTTGCAATTCATCAGCCAAAAGTCCATCAAGGGACAAGTCATAGCTGATCAGCTGGCTGAGGCACCACTATCCAACAGTAGGCCTCTAACCATTGAGCTTCCAGATGATGCGGTCTTCGTAATATCTGAAGCTCCCGAACTCGAGGAACTAGAGAATAATGCTGATATGACATTGTTCTTCGACGGTTCGAAGTGTGAGCAAGGGGGTGGTGCAGGAATAGTGTTTTTCATGCCACAAGGAGCTCCAATGCCCTTGTCATTCAAGTTAGACTTTTCATGCACCAACAATAATGCTGAGTATGAAGCCCTACTTTTGGGCCTCCACGCAGCCATCACCATGGGTATTAAAATATTGAACATTTTTGGTGATTCTCTGCTCATAGTTAACCAGGTTAAGGGGCTCTTTCAGTGTCGATGTCCCATACTGAAAGCCTACAAAGATCTTGTTGCCACTTATCTGGCTAAATTTGAATGGTATGACATCGAGGCAATCCCTCATTCATCAAATAGGTTCGTAGACACCATGGCATCTTTGGGGTCCTTGATCCCTCAAAATTTGTCTATCGATTTTACTACCATCCATGTTAGAATGCTCTCGCACCCAGTAGCAGAGCGTGCAGCCTTTGATAACAAAGAGTCAGTCAACATGATTGTCGTGGAACCAATAGCTGATTGGTTCCATAGAGCGGAAGACTTTCTTAAGCAGGCACCCTGGGAGTCATTGACTTCTTAGAGTCCTACGGGGAGTGGTACTACCATTCACCATAAGGTTGTTTCCCAGTCTGCATTTGCAAAGTTAAATACGTAGGGGGAGCAGGTCATCTTAGCAGTCAAAGCTGAGGCTTGTCAAAGTTGGATGTTGCAAATCCAAGACTTCCTAAAACTTGGTATGATCCCAGAGGGATTGTCGCATGCCGCAAGATGCACATTCAAATAGAAAGTGACTAAGTATGTCTTGATAGGAGATATTTTGTACCGATGCAGCCACGAAGGAGTTCTCCTTCGATGTCTTGAGCCCCAAGAGTCATCTTGGGCAATTTTAGAAGCTCACGATGGTACGTGTGGTGGCCATTTCAGCGGCATGGCTATCATCAAACGCATCCTTCGCATGGGTTACTATTGGCCCACTATGGAGAAGGATTGCAATGTGTATGTCAAGAAATGCATTAAATGTTAGCATCATGCTAATCTTACGCACTTGCCATCACAGGCCTTACAACCCATTCAGGCGGCTTGGCCATTTGCTCAGTGGGGACTAGATCTTATTGGCAAGATTTCTCCTCCATCGTCAGGCTGACATACATTCATTATCATGGCTACTGAGTATTTTACAAAGTGGGTGGAAGCCATTCCCCTTACAATGACCACTGGAGCTCGCATCATAGAATTTATTCTTGAGCATATCATATGTCATTTTGGGATACCATCCAAAATAATTTTGGATAATGGAACTTCTTTTAAGAACAAAACTATGCGGGCTTTAACATCTAAATACCGCATTAAACACAATTTTGCAACTCCATACTATCCGCAAGCAAACGGGCAAGTTGAGGCCTCAAACAAGACTGTGGTAGCCATCTTGAAAAAGATAGTGCAAGAACACCACAAGGATTGGCATATACAACTGCCCCTTGCATTATGGGCTTACAGGACTAGCATTCGGATGCCCATTGGGGCAATGCCATTTTCACTAGTATATGGCATTGAGGCCATTATGCCCTTAGAGTTGGAAATTCCAATGCTGCGCGTCGCATTGAAAGAGTTCATCGATGATGACACCGCACGGCAAGCTCACCTCGATCAATTGACGTTGCTCGATGAACATCGCGTGAATGCCCTCGAGCATCTCCACGTTTATTAGGAGCGATTAAAATGAGCTTACAATGTCAAAGTCCACCAGAGAGATTTTGAAGTTGGGGATCTTGTGCTGAAAGAGAACCAACAGAACTCGAATTTGCCACCTGATATGCGAGACAAATTCATGGCTAACTGGCTAGGGCCTTACATCATATCTAAAAATATTGGTCTAGGTACCTATCGCCTAACATCGCTAGAGGGTGTGGAAGAGCTTGAGCCTCTCAATATCATCCATCTTAAGGCGTTCTATGCTTGAGAGTGTAGTAAAGGCACCAAAGGCATCTGTAAGCCCTTTGGTCAACCCAAAAGCTCCGAGGGTTTTGTCTCAACCGCTCGGTCATCCCAAAATGCCCCAAGCTCTTTGATTAAGGAGCTTGGTCAAGTAAAGGCACCAAAGGCATCTGTAAGCCCTTTGGTCAACCCAAAAGCTCCGAGGGTTTTGTCTCAACCGCTCGGTCATCCCAAAATGCCCCAAGCTCTTTGTTGAGTAGCTTGGTCAAGTAAAAGCTCCAAAGGTAGTTCCTCACCATTTGGTCATCCTTAAAAGCTCCAAGGACATGTACTCGTCATTTGGTCAAATATGAAAGCTCAAAAATCTATAAAAATCAAGAAAAATATATAAAAGTCCAAAAAAAATTTTGGTAAAGCTTCAAATCCAAAAACATTTGCATTTGCATTTTGCATTTTCATTTGCATTCACACAGACATTCACATCATCATATTGCATTTAGGCATTTGTCATCCATTGCATTCCATAGTAGAGTGTAATGCGTCTATCAAAATTTTACAAATGATCACACGTTTGTATGTCAATCATGCACCCTTGCATTTATCATAATTCATTGCATTCATACGCGATACCTGTTGCGGAGAAATATGTATGTATATTAAGTTTTCCCATCACTCAGCCATACCTAGTGGGTTCTTTAGATATTGTAGAAAGCTTGCTTTGTTGTTATAGACAAGGTCATTAGTTGGGATAGTGCTTCAACATATCAGAATCCGGCCACTAAGCAAAACAATATAAAATCCTGCTAAGACGAGAGAGGATGAAAGCTGCGAAAGCAGTCTTAGGTATCTAGAGAGATGGGTTTCACGACCTGCTTATCTTGCAAATAGTCGATCTAGAAAGGTGTACTTTGGCAAAAGGACAAGAATTTCCCCTATAAATCCCAAAGTCACAAAGTTTAAATCCCAAGATTACAAAGTGCAAAAGTACAAATTTCAAGTTCAAAATGTAAAGTGACATAGTGAATCAAAAGCACTATAAAAATCCCTTGCTCAAAGAAAATGGTAACACGTGGACTAACAATGATTTTTATCACTACACATGAGCAAGTAAGAAGGGTGAGAACTTGAATCCCTGGATTGTCCACCTTTTGAAAGCCATAGAGTGATCCCCGATCGCAGCAATGGGTTGGAAGAGTCCCACCTGCAATCGGAGGGGTAGTTCTATTGGGTGATCCCCAAACATAGCAATGGGTTGAAAGAGTCCCGCCTGCATTTGGAGGGGTAGCCCTGATCAATTTGCAAGATGAGCTAGCTCTAGGTACCTAGGATTGTCTAGTTGTATAAGTCTAATCAAAGCTGAAACAAGGATGGTACGATCGTATGAGGAACCCTATCTCACATATGGGTTGAAAGAGTCTCGAATGACATACGGGGTATGCTTACGATCTATCTAAAAATACTCACATGCACACACAGGGATAATGAATAGTTGGGTCTATCACGGCAAAAGCCTTGTCCAATATAAGCCTTGTACAGTTAGTATGTGATTTTTGGAGAAATCTACTAGGGTGTTTGAGTCTCAAGGAAAACCCCAAAAGGTGCTCCAATAGCAACAAGATACCAAATATCATTAGACTTCCAAAATATGAGTCATTCATTCATCAGAATGCATTTTACAAAGCACAATCAAACATATAGGATAGATACCGCATGAATATCAGAAATGATGTTTAGACGACCACTGACTATATAGTGCAGCAAAGAAGAAATATACAAAATGACATAATCATTCATTAGCATTATACCAATCCATTTCACTGCATTTCATATATGGGTGATTAATTGATTAAGTTCTTGTAATGAGAATTATCAATTAGTTTGCATGATTGTTATACATTCTGTGGTGTCATATTTTAAAAATTGATATACACAGTTTACATTCATTCCTTATGTTTTAAGTGATTAAAGCATACAGGTTCATTTCCATTAGATTATGATTCTGTACATAATGCATTACCATACATTGCATAGCATACCATAAACTGCATAAAATAAATGCATGCCCACAAAGCAAAAATAAATATGCATTCAAAAATAAACATCGCATCCATATACATACATCATATATCACACATCTAATCATCTAGATCACTGCATATCATCATCATAAAGTAAAATAGTTATCTAGTGCATGTCATCCATACATCGCATCATATAAACATAGCATTTACGTAAGCCTTGCATCCATGTGCATCAAATAAACATAAAATCAAAATAATAAATACACATGTACACATAATGAGCCATAAAAGATCATATCATATATATATGTATCCAAAAGAGTACATAAGGAGTACAAAATGCCCGTAGGCTACAACTATGTAGGTCCTCGACCTTACACACAAAATAGTATATCAAAACTATAGTCGATAGCTGCTATAACGCAGATCTAGGCTGCTCCCCCTATACTAGAGCTCTCACCGCCTCCCTCCACACTATGCTCTGGAGCCTGCTCTCCTGGCTGACCTGGCACCTATGGTGGATCCTACTATGGATCCTGCCTACCTCCAAAGCCTAAAGCACCCAACACATGAGAAACTGGTAACTGCAATAGGCTAGTCCTCTAACTAGAGGCCCCTGATGTCTACCCTGGATCTCTAGTCCTGGCTTGCAACCTCATTGTGTGTGTACTAGAGGACCTATGCATCCTCTCAATCCTATGAGTCCTGTGACTCGAGCTCACTGTCGATTGCCCTGAGGTCCTAGACCTGGTACACTGAGACTCTGATGCAAAAGGATCCTTAGGAACCTATAGCCCATGCATCTCTATGTAACCGACTAGCTGATCAACATGAGCAAGTCGGGCTGCATGCATCTCATTGGTCCTCATGACCATACCACGCAGTCGCTCTACCTCCATAGTCGGATCCTATGTAGCTGTTGTACCTACTACTGGTGCTACAGGAGGCCCCATAGTAGCCTGAGGAGGTGGCATAGCCCCCCTCGATGATCATGCAAGATCCTGCTCTACCTCTACTATAGTCCATTGTGCCTATGCCAACTCTAGGGTAGTCTATAGTCTCTACACCTAGGCCTCTGCATCGGTAGCTCGAGTCGTGAGCTCCTATACCTGGTCCTGCACCTCAGTCAGGCGCCGCTCCCTATCAGCCACCTTCACCTCTAGAGTGGCGATGGTAGTATCTCTCTCGAGATACTGAGTGTGAAATCACCCAATCTAACTCTGCAAGTCAGCAACCTGAGCCAGCAACCATCCCTCTACGCTATCAAGAGGGACCTCACCCTCCTCTAGAGCATCCTCCTTAGGGTCGATCTCCAGAATATCCTCAATGGTGGCCTCTACGCCCCAACCACCCTTAGTACGTTGGCGCACCCTGTGCCCATCAAGATCTACCTCTGATGGCTCTCGACCTAGAGGCCCTATCCCATGCCATCTGAATAGAGACCACCACCCATCATAGTCGGGCGTGGTCCCAATTGTCTCTACCCCTGACTCTTGGAAGTCATCGGGTGCATCTCCTAATGGCGGAGGAACTATCAATGGGAGATCCCTCTCTAGAGCCAAGCGTCTATACCTAAGTGGCATCTCTGGTATGTCCTGCACCATGCCAAACTATCATAGGACATGAGAGAAGAACTGATACTCTTAGACCTTTGGCTTACGCTAGATAAGCCATCTATCTTGATGGGCCCATCGCAACCACTCGTCCACCTCTGGCCATGTAGGGCAATCCATGTAGGGGCACCAGACGATGTCCCCCAACCCAAGTGATGCGAACCTGATAATATAATGCTCAGTGTTCCCAACATGAGCCCGACTATGGATACCCTCCTCAGCATGAGGCCAACATGTGATGTAACACTGATGGTCGGCATCTATGGTGGTGATGCATAGTGGTAGCTCTACAGGATGCTCGATCCGGATGTGCTACCACCCCCAGATCTATAACAAAAGACTGTAGATGATGCCCTTACAGCTATGCTCTATAATCTGGTATAGCTCCCTATAGAGCTGGCATAATAGGGTGCTCCCCCAAGCTAATAATAGTGGCTCCTTCGTCAAGCTCTGAAGCACCCTCCAAGTAGGGGCTAGCATGTTCCAGGGAATCCTCACGCCCGAGGAGTCTGGAAGGACAATCTGCATGATGAGATGCATGAAGAGGGCCTCTCGTACAGAGAAGACATCATCACGATACTAGTCACCGATGTGCACCCCTCCATGGTTCGCATCATCCTGTGCATCGATGCTCTAGTCACCGAAGATGGCATCAAAGACAACATCCTTTGTCATGTAGGCAGAGGAAATGACAACCTCACCATCGATGGGGATCCTAAAGATCCTGTAGACATCCTCCAGGGTGATGGTCATCTCACCGAGAGGAAGGTGGAATGTGTTGGTCCACGCATTCCAGCACTGGGCCAATGTAGTCAGATAGGCTTGATCTACCCTAATGGTGGGTAGATCCATGATGTAACCAAACCCGATGGCTCAGAACCATGCTCGATCATCATCCGATAAAGCCTCACGGAGAGTCTTCATAAGGTCAGGCTCCCATGCTCTAGAAGTTAACTTTTAAAAGCAAAAAACATAATGTAAGCTAAATCTAGCTAAGCAGAGCTAAAGAAAATTAAAAATTTCTTAATTAGACAACCTAAAAAAAAAAAACCAGCAATCACAAACCGCAACTGCAACTTGCGGTCCCCAATTTGCAAATTGGGAACCGCAGCTAAAACTTGCGGTCCCCAATTTGCAAATTGGGAACCATAGCTAAAACCTGCGGTCCCCAATTTCCAAATTGGGAACCGTAGCTGAAACCCATGGTTCCCAATTTTCCAACTGGGAACCACAGCTACCAGCTGTGGTTTAGGAGTGGCACCCATTTTGGGTACCCTCCTAGACCACTCAAACATGAAATTAAATCCTAAAGCTAACCTAGACTAGTGGGGTTCATTACCAGTAGTTTAGTGAGGTTAATTTTCTGCATTTCTTAGTGTGGTTCATTTTACTGGTATTGAGTGCGTGGTCTCAGTTTCGAGTTACCTTGCCCGCACCCTACCCCCGGCTAGTCGATGGCTGATCAGGATCCGCCATCAGGGTAGATGAGTGTAAATGTGGTAGAGTTTGGCAGCGTTCCATATCAAAGAATGTTCTATCTCTCTCAGAGCTCTCAAATTGCTAGTGGTTGCAAGAAAATAATGAAAAATTTCAAATGGGAATTCAATTTATAGGTCCTCCTAGTCTCTACGGACCGCAGCTGACACCTGTAGTTCTAAAACTAGGGTTTTTCTCCCGCAGGTCTGACCCGTGGTTCCCAAAATTTGGAAATGTAAATCGCAGACCGTACCCATGGTCCGTAGCTAGCAATAAATGCACTCAAAACCCACCGTGGGAAGGTCTAAAAAGACAAATTACTGACTTCCACCGGATAAAAATTCAAAATCAATGATCAAAATTGCAAATTTGGTGATGTTAAAAGCACCAGGATCAATCAAATAAATGCAAAACTAAACAAAAAAATAAAAAAAATCAAATAATGAAAAACCAAATGCGCCTCGTATTCAGTGATTTATCCTATAAAATTGGTGGTTGCAGCGACTTGCGATCCATGCAATCCGACAAGATGAGTAAATCACCATAAGGACATTTGGGGTAAAATTGTCATTTCTTTTATGACATCTTTCAGCAAATCATCGACAATATGATTCAACACAAGTCTTATTGCATTTGTATTATTTTGACTCCCTAAGATGGCTATCATAGCCTGACTGCTCCATGGGATAGAGATGTGCAAATACTACTAAGCGTTGCAATCATAAGCTGAACTAGGCCTAGCCAAGGTATTAAAAGGCTCGAATCTAAAGTTGTTCAGGATCATTCATTATGGTCAAGCGACTTCGTCGCTTCATACATTGTCATTACCCTCATCGACTCGTCGCTTGAGGGGGTAGTCATAATTTCATGTCATAATCAAAATCAACAGAAGATCCCAGAGATCGTAGATCCCTTGATCTTGTCAAAATTGCGTTCGTTCTTGCGAATCATTGCTAACAACTATCATAAGCTTCCCCCTTTGCTTGGGGTAAATAGCAAATATGAAATTTTGTTTGTAGCTCTCATCCTTCGGTTATATAGGCCTAACTCCTATTGTAGCACCAAAGCTACCCGAACGTCTGATGGCGAGTGCAGACTTTTCAAATGTAAGCCTTCCCAAGTTGGAAGCAATGATTCCAGGATGCGCGTCCTTTTGTTGGACCTGGGGCATCTAATGTTGATCAGACTAATGATCATCATAGAACCTTTGGCATCATTTTAGGAGGTCTATTTTTGCTCAGCGTTGTTCGATCTCACAATGCATCTCAAAAGGGGCATCTGTAGACACCTAAAACACGTCATGTCGAGGGTGACTACTCATATGGACATGCTACAAAACCATATGGAGGATCTTGGATAGACTCCAAGATAGAGCAGTGGTTCTAACCACTCAATTTAGGCATTTTGGCCTAAGCAGTATGAACCGTAGCCCAGACCTGCGGTCTCCAGTCTAAACCATGGTTGACACCTGTGGTCTATAGTCTGGACCGCAGTTGTGACCTGTGGTCTTAACTGGAGTTCAGTTAGGCCTTCCATCCGAGCCAAATCGGTTGGAATGGCCAAGAGATCTAGAAGGAGGCAGTTGAAGGATGAAATATTCCAGAGGCTTCCATCCCAACTGTCCTAACCAACCTTCTTGGTCTTGGCTTCTCCATGAAGCCACCCCTAGCCCTAGGGGGCATGCTATAAATACCCCCCTCCAAATGGGGAGAAGGATATAGATGATTTGTATAGCGAAGTGTTGGTGAATTATCGAGAGAGAGTTAATTGATCAAGAGAGCAGCGAAGCCCTATCAAATTGCATACTAAATTTGTGCATTTGAGAGCCCCTTTGCTATCCACCTAAAGACCAATTAGCCATGGATGCCCTAGGTGCCTAGGAGGATCAAGAAACACAAATCCGGGCAAACGAAGGCCCTTCACAGTGATTTGACCACCAAATCTATCAGAGGACAACAAAGGTGACCCTTGAACATCAATTTGGACAAGGAGATCAAGCCCACTACCCTTAATTCTGAGGGTAAACATATCAGAGGTCAAACCACGGTTGTCAACCATGGTTCATAGTGCAGACCGCCCATCACAGCTATGGTTTGCAACAGGTTAATGATCACCTTACTTGCTTTGCTTTTGACCGCATAGATTAGTTATATTAGTCTTTTCATAGGTTTAATTGCATTTTAGAGAAACTCTGACCGTAGAAATTAGACATTTCATGCATTGTATTAAGTAGGATTACATTGGATATTTTATGCCCTTTATTGTTCCTAATTTGATATTTGATCCATGCATCATTTGCTTATTCATGTCCTTCATGTTGTAGCATAATTCTTGATTTAATTAGAATAGTTTAAAGTCTTTCTTTATGCTTTCTTGTTTTACTAGTTTAATGGCACTTACATGCATATTCCCTTAAAGGGCCTCATCACGAGAGGCTATCAATATTTTTAATCATGTGTTGTTGTTTCTTGTTCGCAGAGAGATAGGTGCAAGAGGAGCTTATGTCATAATCCTTCCACATCGCGGAGAAGGGGGTTAGCTCCACCCCAAGGTAGTTTGTGACTAATCAACAGAGCACCATAAGTGTGCCTACCCTATTGAGGGCATTGGCAATTGTAATATCAGTATCATCTTTCAAGTGACCCTAAGAGGGCATTTTTGTAATCAAAACTCATTCAAATATTAATACGAGAAACCTTACATACTTTGTTTCTGTTCAATTTATGTACTTGTGTGAATATTTATGCTTTTATGATGGTATAGATCAATGCAGTAGCTAGGTGCACACTCCGTGGTTAGGTTAGGAGGCAATTCATATAATTTATATCCCAATCAACCTCTTGTCCCTCTTGATTATTATAGAATGATTTTATCTTAGGCTACACAACATGATCGAATGCTAGAGGTTTAGAATTTAAGCTTAAAATTTAGCTTTGAATTTTCCCTCTAGATAATACTTCTTATTGTGTTACTCCAAGAGCATGAGGCTTGGATCAATATAGGGCCTCTTATTGTGTTACTCCTTATGAGGTATTATTATCCTAAAAGGGATAATTGGAGATGACAATAATTTAATGGAACATTAATGGGACCCTAGTGAAATATCATTTGTTCTAGAATCACAATAAGTAGTAAGGCTTAGACTTGGTGAGGATCTTTGTCTATTCCCACCTATTGAATTACCTCTTTACTCACTTGGCAACTTTGTTCTAAAATGAACACCAAAAGAAACCACTCCTGAAGATACCAAACCAAGGTTTGGGTGAAGACCTTAGTCTACCTACTTTGTAGAAGCACAAAGTTGTATTCACTTGGCAACTCCACACCAAATGAGGAACATAAAAATAACCAAATGAGGAACCTATGACTAGGTTTTATGTTTATAAATTGTGGTGAGTTGCTACCACCACCTGCAACCATTATGCGAAGAAGGAAAGCCACAATACATCATATGGCTGCTCCACCTCCACCACCTCCTCTATAAACATTCCCCACCTAGAATTATGGATATCCACTAGCACCACCAACACGAATGAGGCATGCAAATAAATACCCCAATCTACTCTAAAGTCTCTCACCTATTTCACTAGGGAAGATTTCACTACCCCTATTGATAACCTTAACCATGTGGTAAGACTATGCATAATCTACAACATATTAGAGTAAAACATGGATCTAATATTATTGGAAACCTCTTTCAGAGGAAAATCTCAAGAATGGTACATCATACTCTAGTTTGGTTTGATAACTTGTAGGGAGATTCAAAGAGAAGACAGATGGGGTATCACTCTTGCAATAATTGATAACAATCAAAAGAGATTCCATGGAGGCAGTAGAAGATTTCAACCTATATTTCACAATCCTAGCATAAAATACTTGAGGAGATGTATTCTCCACTAGGTATGACACTCATATATTATTTGTAAGCTTTGGATGTAAATTTTTTAATGATGATTAAGGCTAGAGGAGGAAAATATCCACCAAAAGCCAATGAATTGGCCATTCAAGTTGAGCATGATTTGATTTAGATTAAAATATTGGTCCCTAGGCTTCCTATGCTAATGAATTATTAGCTATGCAGAGGGAATGTAATGCCATGAGATACCCCTATCAAAACAACTATAAAACTCCCTTCCCATAAGGGAACTAGGATTATAAAAATCCATCTAATGGTTATCCTAATCCTTAGTTCTAAAATAATAAAGAAAATGATCAATCCCAAGCCCAACATCAACAAATAGTCCTAGTAGTGACCCATTTACAAAAAAAATCCCTAGGTAAATAGAACCTATATAAAATAATTATATAGAGGATCCTACCTCATGGTATTACTTGCTCCTCGAAAGCTACCTTAGCCAAAGTAACATAGGAGAAACATCTCAACTTTTGGCCATTGCAATAACCAAGATGATACCACCCTAGGCATCCATTTCATACTCAAAAGCTAAAAGTGAGATACCAAAATATATCTCTATGCCTTCCACCTTAGGACCTAACTATGTTTCTCAAGAGTGAATCTTAGCGGCATGGTATGAAGAAGAAATTTATGCAGTATTTGATCAGATGGGTAGCCTAATGACCAAAATACCTCAAAATTGATTAAATTATCTAATGAGGTCTAAGAAGTAGGTAATTAAGGGAAGGGATATGAGAAATCCATAAACCCTTGATAGCCAACACAAGTCAACCCAATCAGAACAAAAAAATCCAATTGCAATGCCCCAATGGTTAAAAGCACGTATACCTCTTGCTATCTCTCAACCAAGTGGTCTAAAGGCCCTAAGAAGCCAAGCTAAAGTAGCTGAAGATGGCTTAGGACTATCAGTAGATATGCTACCAAAAGTTTTATCACTCACAAAGCAAGGCACCTTAGTGACCCCAAGGTAGAAGTCATCACCACTAGAACCAACCAAGAATGCCCAACTAATTCAAGAGAGACCATATTATTTCTCAAAGGGCAGTGTCTCTAGGATATTTCAGCATAATGAATCACTTGAAAAATTCCACTATACTATTTTTGATTTGGAAAATGTTAACCATACCAATATAGAAAGAGCACTTGCAAAAGGCCTTGGAAGAAGAAACGAAAATGAGGTAGCCATAAACTACAACAATACTACGAATCTCATCCCCAAGACTTAACAAATTTAATACCCCTCCATTTTATTTGACCCTTGTTTACCAAGACAAATTGATTCATAATTGTATTATAGATTTTGGATCTAATGAATAATTTAGGATTAAGATATCATTCAACAAAAAAAGAGTCATGCAATTAGATTGTAGCCCAATACAAATATTAGGGATTGTAGAAAAGTTTCACTCTCCCTATATGCTTTCCCAAATCAAATAGTTACGAAAGATGTATCAATAATCGATCTTTCTCCTTCTTTTGGAATCCAAACTATCAAGAGATTTCAATACAAAATTGGGAGGATACATATATCTATATTGGTCCCTGATGGTATTGAGAATAGAATATGGGACTAGAATTAAAATTTTGACTGAACCTCTGCATCTTCATCATATAGAGAGGCTATCACCATTAGAATGGAGCAATGATCAAATCTGGACAACTGAAGAATAATGACCCAACCCTTACGTAACGATCGATGAGTTATGACCATGTATTCTAGAGGATGAGATGAGCCAATGGGAAATGAAAATCTATGATCTTGACCACCTAAAAGTATATAGAAAAAATTGTATAGGTTAGGAATAGTTTGAAATGAGATCCATCCCTTGGACAAGGGTCATGCAAATATATATACAAAATAATATTTTTGTTTTTATTTTTTTATTATTTTATTTTGCAAGATACCTTTTTAAAAGAATAATAGCCCCAAAATCCATCAATAGAGCCATTCTTGGAATCAACACTGAATTAGAAAAATGATCAAGACAAATTGGGTGGCAGGTTTGCATTGGCCAAAGAATAATTTTAAAGTGAATATAAGCTAGATATTTTATTAGGTCATATTCAAAACAATAGGAAAAGCTCATCCTAATAAAAGGACAATAAGACAAGGCAAGGTACTAGCTAAAATGAGGTGAAATAAATAAGAACAATTGCTCCAACCCCAAAAGCAAAAAAAAAGTGGGCTATAAAAGAAGACTAACCCTCTCTACAAAGGTATACCCTAACAACTTGTGCCCAATGAATAAATAATTTTAGGTTGAGAGTTTATCTCCTTTTGCAAACATAATGCCCCTTGAGAGTTGCCAAATCTATAGTGATAAATCACTATAACACAGTTAGATTGTGCCCTAGAGATGATGAAAGGCCCAAATAAAATTGAAGGGATTTCAATCAATACCAACTTGAAAGGATTTCATTTTAGATATCACCAAATAGATATCTCCAAAGGGTGAGGATGGGTGTGAAGATCCACACACTATGTGGGTAAGTTGATCACTTGACATTCATAAGGAAGTGACTCATAGTGAACGATCTAAAGACTTTTTGATGATATCTAAGCTAGGATTCATTCCTAATAAAAGCTAATAAATATTTTTGACGATAATTGAAAAATCTCTATCATAGGAGGAGGATCAACCCAAACATCAACTATAGCTAAATCAATAAGACCCACTCTCGTCTGTATTGGTTTAGGTATGCATCCTTTGGCACCTCATATATTATATCTTCACCACACATCCAAATATATCCCTAATGGTAGAGGATGATGAAGAGAAAATCAACAACTAGGGGAAGAATGTGGGCCCTTGCGATGAATCTACTTTAGTGGATGTTGAAGGACATATACTTTTCCATATTCATCAAAAATACTGTTAAGGTGAAAGCCTCTCTACATCAATGAAAGGACTAACTGAATTGCTAACATATTAGCACACATGTAAATATACCTGTAGGTCTAAAATTCTCACACTCCTTTCCTTTAGGCTAATGGATCCACGCCTCGAAGGGGAATGGGAGAATGATAGGTCTACACCTCGAAAGAGAGGTACTTGATCGTACCTTCTTATGGTGATTTTTTGATGAATTAGGTGGGGTTCACCAGGAAACATTTTGTGGTAGTTTCCATGCCTAGGTTTGGGATTTGTTTTGATGTGTTCCTTTTATCAAATCTCGCATACACCTAGTTTTGGCCAATATGCAACTATACTAACCTATATGCAATTTTGATTCATATGAAGACAACAAACAACAGAAAATTAAATTTAGATGAACTATGCAGTGCTTAAAAGAAATTTAAACTCTAACTATATCCAGAAGTCTGATGTAGTTTCTGATTCTTTGTTGCAGGTAAAATCGGTCAAAATCCAGCAATATCAGGTGATCCGATTCTGCTAATCGGGTGGTCCGATTATGCAAAAATCTACCCGATTAGGGCAGAAAGCTGTAGTTTGACAACTTTGATACAAAAAATAGTAGATTTATAGAATAATATGCATCTATTGAAGTGAATTGTGATCAATAATGAACTTAAAAGGATAATGATTGAATGATTGAATGTAGATCTATGCTAAATATATGAACATTCATGAAAAAGCGATGAAATATGAATATAGAAGCTAATATATCAATGAAAATGGATTTAAAATGAGCTAACAGATAATAAATATGATTTTAAATAGAAGAATAGAGGATAGAGAATGCAAACACTGAGGTCTGGATGCCCCCAAGCAAGCTGAACAACATGGATGTGTGATGTAGATAAAATCGAGCAATTTTGTCAAAATCGGGTGAAACGATATCGAAATCGGGCAGAACGATATCGAAATCGGGCAATATGATATCACACAAATCTGATCGATGCACAACTTGAACCTGCAAAAATATAGAAAAATAGCAAAAAGAATGGATGAAATTATGTGGATGTTCTAGGGGGAATTCGAGGTGAGGAGCCTAGATTAAATAGGAAGAGTTCAGCTGAGGGGTTGGGCTAAAATTGAAGGGGGGTTACAACCTCCTCTATTCTGGATGAAATCGGTCGAACCGATCCTACAACCATCGTGTAGTTGCCAGGTAGAGACAAAGAGGTTACAACTAAATTTTATCACCTTGCTAAGGTAGGCATTTTTTGGTTTTGGATAAAATTGGGTGACCCGATTTTGTGCAAAATCAATTTTGTGCAAAATATGTCGATTTTTCACAAAATATGTCGATTCTACAAGAGGGCTAAAACAAACTTGTAATGGGAACAAAAATTGAGGTAACAAGTTGAGGGTAGTTAAATTTGATTTTTTTAAATGTTTATTAACTTAGGTTTGATTAATGTGAGTCATTTTTAAGGTGCTACATTTTGCCCCCTCTTTAGCACATTTTTGAAAGAAAGTGTGTTAAAGAAAAGTACAACACGCTTTACGAGAAAGCAAAAATTTATTGCACATTTTGTTGATGATTTCAAGTTTTATTGTTAAACTATTTTAGGTATGATACCCCCTTCGAGTTTTTGCACCAAATTCCAGGTTTGGTGAAAAACTCGAAATATATATTTTTATATATATATATAAATATATATATATATATATATATATATATATATATATATATATTGACCTTCTTGTCTTATGTGATTTTTATATGATTTGATTGCATTTGATTGAATTTTTATGATGTTTAAATTTCTCATAATCATGCTTTTAATTTAAGTGTTTTGATCATGCTTAAAATGAAAATTGACTTGAGTTTTTGTAAATGTGTTTTTGAAATATGTTTTAAAAAATATGTTTTTGTAAAATAATGAAATAAATAGATTAGAAATGTTCCTCAGAGGATGTTGTGTTGTTATATGACTGTTGGTGGAGATCGGTGCTCACTAAGTCATGAAGTGAATCCTGTTGTGAAGAATTTTGTATTGCTAATAAGAGAAAAGTTTTTGTGGTGCTCAAGTATAATCTTGAGGCTTATGGTGATAAAAGAAGATGTTTGATTTTTTATTTTGAGACAATTTGACTTGTAAGAAATATTTTGATAAGTTTATTGGTGGTGATTTAAGCATGAAAATTTGGGAAGGATGACTTGCGCTAGGCATGAACTTCCTAGTGTGAAATTTGAGAAGAATAATTCCTAGGAATTATACCATCATCGCGAAGTCAAAATGCAATGCATGATAATGTGAAACTATTTATTTTGAAGACATAAGTTGATATAAAACAAATCATTTGTATCACATATTTAAGAAGATTAATAAATATGGGATGGTTTAGACTTTAAAATTGAGAAAAATGACTTGCGCTAGGCATAGAATTCCTAGTGTGAAATTTGAGAAGAATAATTCCTAGGAATTATACCATCATCGTGAAGTCAAAGAAAAATGCGATGCATGATAATATGAAATGGTTTATTCATAGAAATGCAAATTAATGTATGACAATTCATTGTGCTATATGAAATTATTAAAACCTAAAAATTGAGAAAGATGACTTGCGCTAGGCATAGAATTCCTAGTGTGAAATTTGAGAAAATAGTTACTAGGAATTATACCATCATCGCGAAGTCAAAATGCAATGTATGATAAATAATTTTGGATTACAAGTTCTTTTGGAGTGAGCTATTTTTGAGATTTTGAAGAAATGAATGATGATAAAATGTTGTCTAACAAATTTTAAAGAAATATTTTAACTTATTTCTAAGACAAATTCAAATTTATCAAGAACCAGTGTGTGATAAGTGAGTTCATTATCCATATTGATTTGACACAATGATACAAAATCTCTCAAGGATCAAATGTGTGTGCTTGTGAAATTGATTTACTGATTTTGAGTAAGGTAGTGATACAAGCAAACTTTTATGAACCAATGTGTGTGCAAGTGAAATGTTCATTAACCATGATTTTGTGCATGCCATTGTACCAACTACTATGTAAGTCAAGTTACCAAAAGCTAGCTAATCCACAAGCGGACATTGGTCTATACAAAATAAGGTCGCTAATGTGACAGACATGTCACCATGCGAAAGGGATTACCCAAGGTCAAGCGGGTTGGGCACAAACCACCTGTTATGGGGCTTACCTCATGGCTTTCAAATAACTGAGGAATTCCAGGGATTCAAGCTCACTACCCCCTTCTTTTCTTCAAATTTTTGGAATAGGGATTTCTTGTTCATTTCTGAACAAGGGGATTTTATTGTTTCTCTTTTCTTTCTTTTTTATTTTTATTTTCTTTCTTTCTTCTTTATTTTTATTTTTTTCTTTTTCTTTTTTGGGATACTTGCCCAGATTAGACGTGGGGCAAGGGATTTTTATTCGGGTAGGGAGGGAGCTTGTCCTTTTGCCAATTCTCAGTATTCTAGACCATGCGCATAATAGGATAGCAGGGGAAACTTTTCTCTTAAGGAACTAAGACTACTATGTAGTATCCTTTTCGAATTTGCAACAAATCATTTTTAAGATGTGAGAGTGTGTTCTTGGTTCAAGAAGTAGCAAGATCATTTCCCAAAACTCAAAATTTATTTAGTGAAGTAATAGTGCTTTTCGATACAAGAGAGATTTATAATCAAAGCAACAAAATCAAAATTATGAAAGATGTAAATTAAGTGCATGGTTCAAGATAAATTTTGAATTTATCTGAAATACAATAAAATATAACTTGGATTTTTGGAAGATAACACACACTGATGCAAAATGAATAACTTAACAATTTTGAAATATTTTTGGAAATTTTCATATTTTTTAATTTTTTTGTTATTTTGATAATATGAGGGTTGCAAATGATGAAGAAATTTATTTACAATTATGTACAGAGATGGAAATTTTGATTTTATGCATAATATCTCTTTAAATGCATGATATTCATGGGTTCCTTGAGATCTTTCCCATCCAAGGAAGCCAATCTATATGCACCTGATCCAAATTTAGTAGTGATGACATATGGCCCAAGCCAATTAGGTTGAAATTTTCCTTTTAGATATTTTCTTGCATTAGTATTTTTTTATTTTCTTTTAAGACTAAATCTCCAACTTCAAAGGATCGATTATGAACTTTCTTTGCATATGATCTTTTAAGTTTGTCTTGGTAGGCATGAAGATGCTCTAAAGCATGGATGCACTTTTCATCTAGAAGTTCTAGCTGACTAAATCTGCCAACGTGATATTCATCTCCTACTTCAGTATCTTGAAGCAGAAGAGCTAAAGAAGGAACTTCTAATTCAAATGGAAAAACTGCTTCGGCACCATAAACCAAGACAAAAGGTGAAGCGCCTGTAGGAGTACGAACACTAGTTCGATAAGCCCACAAGGTAGGATATAATTGTATATGCCAGTCATGACCAGATTTATTAACTAATATTTTTAGGATTTTGATTAAGGTTTTATTTGATGCTTCAGCTTGGCCATTACCTTGTGGATAATAAGGAGTGGACCATCTATGTTGGATTTTATATTTTTGACATAATTTCTTAACATATTTGTTCTTAAAACATGTTCCATTATCAGAGATGAGATTAGATGGAATTCCAAATCTATAGATGATTTGATTGAAAATGAATTTAGAAACTTGAACTCCTGTGCAAGAAGCTAAAGGTATAGCTTCAACCCACTTTGTAAAATATTTTGTTGTTGTTATTATGAATTTATGACCATCAGATGAAATAGGATTGATTTTACCAATAATATCTAAACCCCATTTAGAGAAGGGCCAAGGAGAGGATATGGCTTGAAGTTCCTGAGTAGGAGCATGGATAAGGTCAGCATGCTTTTGACACTTATCACAATGATGCACATAATCATTAGCATATTTTTCCATGGAAGGCCAAAAATATCCCATTCTAAGGAGCTTTTTGGCAATGGCACTTCCACTAAAGTGTCCTCCATAGGATCCATCATGGGCTTCACTTAAGGCTTTCTTAGACTCTTCTAGGTTGAGACATCTTAATAGAATACCTTCAAAATATCTTCTATATAAGGTATTACCAAAAATTACGAAGTGAACGACTCACTTACATAGTAGCCTACATTGGTTTCTATCTAGTCCTTCAGGGAAAATCCCTTTCTAGAGAAAATTAAAAATATCTGCATACCAAGGCTCTGGGGTAATTTCATCAATCAAAAACACATCTAATGGTTCTAAACATGACTTAGAAGAAGTGGGTTCTTGGAGTTGGTGAATGATGATAGTAGCATACTCATCATCCAACTCCAAAGGCAACAAAGAAGCAATTACGACCATAGCATCGACAACACGGTTGCTAGTTCTAGGAATAGCTTCTAAAGTTACTTTTTCAAACAATGATATAAGCTTAAGGACATATTATTTATAAGGATGAAGTTTCTCATCTCATGTTTGATAAAATTCATTGATTTGATTTATCACAAGCTGAGAATCTCTAAAAACTAATAAAACTTTTATTTTTAAAGCTAAAGCAGCTCATAACCCAAGGATTAGAGCCTCATACTCTACAGTATTATTAGTACAAGCAAATTGTAACTTAAAATATAAAGGTATAAGATGCTTTTGGGGATATTTCAATATGATACCGACACCTGCACCACTCATACATCTAGCTCCATAAAAATACAAAGACCATGTCTCAGAATGATCTTCTTCTAGATTAAGGCACTCATCAAGAAATTCAATTTTCATAGGATGAGTAGATTCTAAAGGTGCAACAACTAACTGATCAACTATAACTTGGCCTTTAATAGATTTTTGGCTGATAAATGTGAGTTCAAATTCACTAAGAGCAAGAACCCACTTAGTTGTGCATCCTGATAAGTAAGGTCTACTCATCAAGTACCTTAATGGATCAGATTTAGCAATAACATATGTTTTCTGACTAAGCATGTAATGATGCAAATTTTGCGTAGAAAACACAACTGCTAAACAAAGTTTTTCCAATGGAGTATATCAGGTTTCATAACTTATTAAAGTTTTTCTTATATAGTATGTGGCTCGTTCTTTCTTTTCATCATCAATTTGAGCCAACATAGCTCCTAGTGCAAGTTTCAAAGCAGAAATATATAAAATAAATGGATGATCTGGTCTAGGAGGAACAAGCACTGGAGGAGTAAGAAGATACTATTTAATACTCTCAAAATCTTCTTGACATTATTTATCCCAATTGAAGGGAATATTCTTCTTAAGTAATTTAAGAAAAGGTCATGTTTTATCCGCCAACTTGTCGATGAAGCGATGGATAGATTGAAGTTTTCCTTGTAAACTTCTTAACTCTGATATGTTTTTAGGAGGTGGCATATCAAGGATAGCCTTAATTTTGAGAGGATCTACTTCTATACCTCACATAGAAACAATAACCCCCAATAATTTTCTTGATTTAACTCCAAATACACACTTGTCAAGATTTAATCGTATTAGATATTCTCTTAGTCTATCAAACACTTTTCTTAAATCATTAATGTGATCATCTTATTTTGCTGAATGAGCTATAATATCATCCATATAATCATGTAGAATATCATACATCATATCATGAAATATGTATGTCATAGCTCTTTGATATGTTGCACCTGCATTTTTTAATCCAAATGGCATTACTTTCCAACAAAATGTTCCCCAAGGAGTAATAAAGGTTGTTTTAGATTGGTCTTCAGGAGCTATTTTGATTTGGTTGTATCCTAAAAAACCATCCATGAGGGAGAGCATCCCACTCCCGACTGTGAAATCTATGATCTGATCCATATTAGGGAGGGGAAAATCATCTTTAGGGCATGCAACATTTATGTCTCTAAAATTAGTGCAAACCCTAATCTTAGTAGCTTCTTTCTTAGTTACTGGAACAACGTTTGATATCCACTCAACATAGTCAATAGCTTGTATAAAATTTACATTCAAAAGATTTTCTAATTCACTTTTGACTAGTAGTGCTACTTTAGGATGCATTTTTCTAAGTTTTTGCTTTACAGGTTTAGCATCAGGGCGCACTACTAGATGGTGCATAACTATAGAAGAATCTAGGCCTGGCATATCTACGTATGTCCAAGAGAAAACATCAACATATTCTATAAGAAATTCAATATATAATTTTTTTTTTCTTCACTTAATTCTGATCCAATTTTGACTAGGCGAGGGTTCTCTTCTATTCCAATATTAACTTTTAAAGTATCTCCAACAACAATATTTAAGTCTCTTTCAAAGTTGGGTGGTGTGGGTGATACACCCATTTCTTGTAACTCTTCTAATGTGCATTTGGCTAGTTCTTCTTGAGGAGTAGTTGCTTCAACATGAGCTATACATGGCATAGATCCATCAAAGAAGAATTTATTCCTTAAAACTTCATCAAGAGATATATCATGAAAGATATCACCTTCTAAACATTCATCCGGAGAAGCAATCATTTTTGGATAAGCTATAGTTAACATATTGCAAGTATATATCCTTTTAAAGAGCTCTTTTTGTTCCATATATTCTTGATATGTTATGAGGTGATCATCATATTCATATGGGAATGGTTCTATTTTTATGGGAATATAGCCAAGACCACATCGAGTAGGCCAATATTCAACTTCTAAAGGTTCTTTCATACCATTTTCATGAGGTCCTAAACCTTTACCTCTATAACCCATATTACACATCATTGGTTTTGATTTTATATATCCATAAAAAAAATAACACTTAGCAAATCCATCTCGATCAATTGTAACTTTTACAACTAAAATTTTACCCCAATCATACCCTGCATACACAAAGGCACAACTCCCAATATGGCAAATGCTTCCCTTCTTTGGCAAGCCCAAGGTTTGGGGAGATGGAGGTAACTTAGATAACACTAAGGAATCTTGGGTAGCAAAATTAACTTCTTTGTATTTGCAAGGACTGAAGATAAGTCCGGTAATACTTCATCCGAAAGAGCATATGAAGTAGATGGAATATCTTCCTTAACTGGTTCTTTAGATGCTGTGAATTTAAACACTGTAGACTCAGGAGGTGGATCTGATAATGTGGATTTAGGAAATGGATTGGATATGGGCTCAGAAGATGATGATGATAATGACTTAGAATTTGTTGATGTTGGTGATTTAGAACATGCTTTTGATGATATGGGTTTAGAAGGTGATGATGATTTAGATTTAGAAGGTCTTGATGATGAGGGTGGACTAGGATGAGTAGAAGATATAGCAAGATAGAATGGAACCCCTATAGGCTCCACCATAGCACACATATCAAATGGTCTAGGATCACCATGGATGGTGACTAATTGATTTTTGAACTCAAATTTGACACATTGATGTAATGTGGAAGGTACTGCTCTCATTGCATTGATCCAAGGTCGACCTAGAAGAATGTTGTACGATGCAAAACAAGGTACAACAAACACAATCATATCCAAAATTCTTGGGCCAACTTGCAATGGGACTGTCATTACTCCACATGTTTCTTGAGTTTCATCATTAAATGCTTTAATAATCATTTTAGTACTTTTCATATCTTCTTTTTTAAACCCAAATATTTGAAAAAAATCATATGTGCAGATATTTAAAGATGATCCATTATCAATTAGAACTCTTTTGACTCCTACATCTCCGATCAATGTTGTAATGTATAAAGGATTATCTCTATACAAAATTTGAGGAGGAATATCTTTGTCATGAAAATCTATGAAATTTGTTTCATCCAAAGTCACAACATTCACCACAACATTAGGTTCAATATCTTCAGGTACCATCATCTTGCTTAAAGTTCTCATTAATTCTTCCCTATGTATGGAGGAAGTTCTTAAGAGGTCCAAAAGAGAAATTCTCGCTGTGATGGTAGCTAATTGTTCATTAATATCATATGGAGATCTTTGTTGTGAACTTAATACATTATTTCCCTTAGTGGGAGCTCTTAATACAAAAGGAGCTGATTTCTCATTTTGACTTTGTGGTTGAGAATTTTGAACTTGTGCTTGTTGTCTTGTGACAACCCCAATGGTACCCACAATGTTGCTATGTCGAGGATTACCAAAATGGGGTCTAGCATTTTTTGCTTGTTCATTTGAAAGCCTTTGTTGAGATGATGGTCTAGTAGTTATTCTTCTTGGAAATGGTTCTTCTAGAACTGATAAATCTGTAATAGGAGTGACTTGATCTGATTCATACTCAGAACTATTTGAAGCAATCTCTAGTTCACTCCTAGTTTCACTTTCTGTGTCACTTTCTGTATTACTTTTAGTATCTTCCGAAGATGATTGAAAATATTGTATTGGTCTAGTTGTGACCACAGATAAAGATGTTTGCAAATCTTGTTGTGGTAAAAAGCTACTAATGGTTCCCACATATCAAGTTGGATGAGGAACATTGTGATGATCTACTTGGTTTACTGCTTCTTTACCATGGTTGGGTAAAGGATGTTGAAAAATATCTAGGTTTTGATTTGCATTTTGATTTGCTTGTTTTTGGGTATTATTTTGAGTATTATTGTTTGCAGGAAATTGTTGAACTTCCATTTTTCCTTTGTCAATCAAATCTTGTATCACATGCTTTAACCTTTTACAAGAATTTGTAGAATGTCCATCTACTTGATGGAAATTACAATGTAAGTCAGCCCTATATCCAACTACAGTAATGTCTGGTTGTCTTATTTCAGGAAACCGTATCAAGCCTTGTTCCAATAATTGAGGTAAAATCATTGTTAAGGGTTGATTTAATCTTGTGAATTCTCTTGGTGGCTTATCAGGAACTTTCAATAAAAACTTCTTAAATGTTTCTGCAACATTGACAATTGGAGTATTCCTGCTATCAGTAACTCCGTCACCCACTACTTGTTTATTTTTATATTGATTTTTAGAAGCTTTATCTTCATATTTCTTCTTAAATTGACCTCTTCTAATAAGGGCTTCTTCTACCCTTCTTGCTAAATCAATGGCTTGATCAAAGGATGTTACTGTAGCAGTAGAAAGCTCATAAGATAATTGTTCTTGTAAATTACCAATGAATATATCCAACATTTCACGGTGAGGTAAAGCAAAATGTAATTTGCCTAAGAGTTGTCTCCACTTAGTCAAGAATTCAGAAAAACTCTCATCTTTTCCTTGCTTCAAATTATACAAATATTTAATAGTCACATGCCTCTCTATGTAAGCATTGAATTGGTGGACAAACATCTCTATTGTTTCTTCAAAATTCCTTAAAGAGTTTGTAGGTAACTGATAATACCACTCTAAAGCCATGCCTCCGAGACTTTTAGGGAACATCTTTAACAACAACAAGTCATCATGAGAAATATCATGACATGTTGTCCTAAACATGCGAAGATGCTCAATAGGATCTTCGGTTCCTTTATATATCGATAGGACAGGCATAGGGAAATGCTTAGGATATGGTTGAGCAACCACAATAGGATCCAAGGGTTGGCTACACATCTCTCTATAACTATAAGAGGGATGGTAGGGATCTATCTGATCTAGTCTTGAAGCTAACTATTTAACCATGGCTTCAAGTCCTTGTTGTTGTCCACCAAATTGATTTTGTTGTACCATATTATTGTGTCTTTGATAATAAGTTGGTGTTGTTGCATAATGATTCCCAACTGAAACACTATTATGTAGAGTGTTACTAGGAGGAGTATTATGAAGTTGATAGGGAATTTTGTTTTGTTGAACCTTTTGCTGATTTTGACTAAGATGGTGCATCTTCTTAATTCTTTGTGCTACCTTTTGTGAAGTAGAAGATGGTTGTTTTTGTTTGGAATTTGAATTTATTACTGGTGGTGGTTGTGCTATATTCTGATTCAAATTTTGATTTACATTTTGAGATGTACCAACTTGATTTTTGTTCATGTATGTTAATGGATTTCCATTCAATCGGAGAGCAGCCTCTATGGAAGCCTCCATTGAATAATCTCCCATAGGGAGTTGAGCTTCTATCTATATCACATGGTTAATGACATCTATATTATCTTTTAGAAACTCAGTGAAATGTTGTGTGGAGGTAAATTTAAGATTACCTTCTTCATCTACTTGAGGCCTATGATAGAAAACCTCTTCTTCTTTATCATGGTTTTCCTCATCTGATTCTGATGATACATAATCTTCAATTTGAACTTCATCTTCAGGATTTTCTTGATCTTGTTCTCCTATATGCTCATGTTCTACTTGTTTTCCACTTCTTAATTTAGGCATTTTACTTAAAATATTTTATCTTGCAGATATATATATATTATATATATATATGTGCTTAATGCTTGGGGTATATATGTTATATATATACCTAACTAATATATTATATTATATTTTTGGGTTTTTGTAGTTTTTTGGATTGCAAAAAAAAAGCAAATAGAATAGAAACTATAATATTATAGATATTATACTTTAATTTTCTTGGAAAAGCCTATAGATATCATTAACAGGTTCCAATTCCTTAGGGGTCATATAGTGTTCTTCTTCAAACTAAAAGTTGGCTTTTAAGAATTTTATGAAATGAGCTATAGTGATGCAATCAACTTCACAGTTTGACATATAAAAGTACAATTCATGGCAATATTCTTGATAAAGCACAACCCTAGGAACTCTATTAAATCTTCTCTTATCATCTAAGACAACTTCTTGATTTTCCACATGTGATAAAAACTTATGTACCATTATTGCATTCTCAAGATAATATTCAAAGGAGTAAAGACTTGGGGAAATGACAACTCTCTTATCCGCTAGCCACCTATCACATGCTCTTTGAAGGTCAAAGTAAAAAGGTGCACTATCGGGATCCAGGATTCTAGACAAGTCAAACCTTATGATTTTCTTAAGTTCAGGTTCTTTAACCCTTATAATTTCTAATCTTCTCCAAATCTCAGGGTATGGCACACTACCTAATGAAGAAAATTCTTGGGTTGACAATACTGTACTAACATTAATTCGGATAGTTCTTCTTATGTTGTAATCTACCATCTATGAAATTCACAAAATTATGTGACTTAAACTAATGATCTTGAATTTTTGTTTTGTTCTATATTTTGTATTTTTTATGTTTTATAAATCAGAAATATGCCTAATGTTTTCACATCAGGTTCACCAAAGAATGTAGGTCTAAAATTCACACACTCCTTTCCTTCAAGCTAATGGATCCATACCTCAAAGGGGAATGTGGGAATGATAGGTCTACACCTCGAAAGAGAGGTACTTGATCATACCTTCTTATGGTGATTTTTTGATGAATTAGGTGGGTTCACCAGGAAACATTTTATGGTAGTTTCCATGCCTAGGTTTGGGATTTATTTTGATGTGTTCCTTTTATCAAATCTCGCATACACCTAGTTTTGGCCAATATGCAACTATATTAACCTATATGCAATTTTGATTTATATGAAGACAACAAACATAGAAAAGTAAATTTAGATGAACTATGCAATGCTTAAAAGAAATTTAAACTCTGACCTATATCCAGAAGTCTGATGTAGTTTCTGATTCTTTGTTGTAGGTAAAATCGATCAAAATCCAACAAGATCGGGTGATCCGATCTGCTAATCGGGTGGTCCGATTATGCAGAAATCTACCCGATTAGGGAAAAAGCTATAATTTGACAACTTTGATACAGAAAACAATAGATTTATAGAATAATATGCATCTATTAAAGTGAATTATGATCAATAATGAACTTAAAAGGATAATGATTAAATTACTGAATGTAGATCTATGCTAAATACATGATCATTCATGAAAAAGTGATGAAATATGAATATAGAAGCTAATATATCAATGAAAATGGATTTAAAATGAGCTAAGATAAATATGATTTTAAATAGAAGAAAGAGGATAGAGAATGCAAACACTGAGGTCTGGATGCCCCCAAGCAAGCTGAACAACACGGATGTGTGATGCAGATAAAATCGGGTAGTTTTGTCAAAATCGGGTGGAACGATATCGAAATGAATGATACGATATCGCACAAATATGACCGATGCACAACTTGAACCTACAAAAACATAGCAAAATAGTAGAAAGAATGGATGAAATTATGTGGATGTTCCAGGGGGAATCCGAGGTGAGGAGCCTAGATTAAATAGGAAGAGATCAACTAAGGGGTTGGGCTAAAATTGAAGGGGGGTTACAACCTCCTCTATTCTGGATGAAATCGGTCGAACCGATCCCGCAACCACCATGTAGTTGCCCAGGTAGAGACAAAGAGGTTACAACCAAATTTTTTCGCCTTGCTAAGGTAGGCATTTTTTGGTTTTGGACAAAATCGGGTGACCCGATTTTGTGCAAAATCTGTCGATTTTGCACAATATCGATTTTGCAAGAGGGCTAAAACAAACTTGTAACGGGCATGAAAATTGAGGCAGCAAGTTGAGGGTAGTTAAATTTGATTTTTTTAAATGTTTATTAACTTAGGTTTGATTAATGTGAGTCATTTTTAAGGTGCTACAATCCCAAATAAATACCCTTGGATCTAAGGGTTAAGCATCATCAATATTACCTTTGAAAGAATATAGAAAGCATGTGATCACAAGGTAAAGGTTATTGTGAACAAAGGGAGAAATAAATTTCAATACAAAACAAAAGTAGAAACTAGAAGGTATAAAAAGAGGAATGATTGAAAGTTTTGATAAGACTCAAGGTGAAGAAATAAATTTTGATAAAAGGTCTGATACAATGAATTATGAAAACTCATAAAAGTCTTAGAGAAAAGAGGTAAGAAAAAGTCTCGATAGTGTGAACAAAAATCCTTGATAATGGATAGAGATCTCAAGGAAATGTTTTAAAAAGGCAAGAAATTTTGAATATAGACAAGACCATTAATACTAAGAGGGAGGTAGGTGATAGTGCATGTATTTCTAAAAGTACATGAAGAAATATAGTGCACCATTATTAAGAAAATATGGGTTATCTATTAGGAAATCTTCGGCTTAGCAAATAAAAAAGGTAGGTAAACTATTAAAGATGAAGGAATGAGACCTACAAACATGACAACTATGGACTAACAAAAAAAATTGCCAAAGGAAACCTCATTCAATATTTAGAATCCCAAGGAAAAGGTAACCAAAAGGTTAAATCATCCTACAAGTTTTGGAGGGAAAATTTCCCTATTGTAATATATAAATAGTTGTAGTTTAGACTATAGAAAGGATCAACAAGTTTAGTATTATATTCTGTTGTAGGTTTTCCTTTCATTTCTTTTTGTAAAAATAGTCAACTCTTAAGTGGTTTGGGGGAAATTTTAAACCCCCACTTTTGGCATAATATTTGTAAACATTTGCTTGCATATATATATACAAAAAATTGCATCAATTTTTGGTTTAGCCATATATGGCTTCCTTCAAAACCATTTTTGTGTGTATGTATGTGTCAATAATATTTTTACCTAATTTGGGTTTTATCAGTGTATGTATGTGTGAGGGACCTGCATCTATTTCTAGATAGCCATATCTACTAGCTCTCCTATAAGACCTTTCTCTTTATGCATGTCTATGATTGACGACCCTCATTTGTGCTTCACTGTGGCAAGGAGAGTAATTATTCATCATTGAAACATATGTTTAGGCCTATTTTTGCAATCAGATCTTAGCGAATCTTTTGGCCCATAACCCTTTTTTTTTGAGTTATTTCACATTTATCTCTTGCACCCTCCTTTTTTATTTTGTTAAGTTCAACTACACCTAAAATATCACATCTTACCAAGGAGTTGATCTTGTAAAAAACTCTTGGATGCCATCGATTGAGGCAAATTCTACCTTATCATTCGAGGCCCTATTGTATCACTCCCTATGATGTGTGATTACCCTACTAGAGACAATTAGATATGACAACACTTCCATTTTTCTGACACCATTTGCAGTTTTAAATACTTGAGCTTTGAACTCAAAGAAAATGTGTAATCCTACCTTCTCAGTTGAGGTTCTATTGTATCACTCCCTATGAGGTGTGATTACCCTACTAGAGACAATTAGATATGACAATACTTCTATTTTTTTGACACCATTTGCAGTTTTAAATTATTAAGCTTTGAACTCAAGGAAAATGTGTTGTTTCATTAATGATAAAAGGAAGTGTTACAAATTTGATACTTTTTACAAGTCTTTCCCATTAGGCTACAAATAGGATCTTTTGATAAAGAAACCCTTTACAAGTAATAGTTAACAACACCAAAGATCTTCTATGGGGTCCTCAAAAGGAGTGGACTTACTACACAGACCATTGTTGGTTTTAGAAGTCCCTCTATACTTTCACAACCCAATAGAATCGATTAATGATGTTTGGAGGTCTATCTCAATCAGATACCTTATGATAGAAGACAAAAATATTAAATGAAACTAAGCTTAATGCATTATAAAAGCTGGTGAAAATGATAGAAAATAATGATAACAATGTTACTTACCTAGCTTTGTGGTCTGCTATAGGGTTTTAGACTGAAATGGGTCCCTAGATGGGATTATACGCATGGGTGTGATTCAGATGATCATACCTATCTGTATGATTAGCTCTATATTACCTAGACATAAGGTTGTTATGCTATCAAGGTTTATTTAGTATTGTTGGAGATTCTATTTGCATTGAGTAATCTTTTGTACCTGTAACTAAGGACAAGTTATCATTCAAAAAGGGGTGGTGAGAGAGACATATGGAAATCCATGGTGGTTTATGGTAAGTGAATATTGAGTGCACTAGAGTCTAAAGTTATTTCTATAGAGTTTGAGTATGTAAAAATGTTATATATTACAAATTATGAAAATGGACTTCTATTTATAGACTTGGCCAAGGCTAGGGGGGATGAGATGTCCTGTGAGGTATTCCTTAAGGTGGTATGGTGTGCCATACCTCATAAATTAATTTAGGTGAGATAAGTCCTCACCCATCCACATGCATTAAATGGGCATGGGTGAGCCATCCCTCATAAATGCATGGGATATGAAAGTCTTCTCCCCATTATGGCATGGTGGAGGATGACTCATCCATGCTTTCAATGCCTTAAATACCTTGAATGCAAAAGTCTTCAAAATTCATTTATGGAATTGAATGCACATGGGAATATGTGGGGAGCAAGGGTTAATGTTAACCATGGTTGGGTTGACCCTTGGTTTAGGTTTGACCAATGGTGAGGTAGAGGCTAGGCTTAGGTGGAAGCTAGGCTAGGGTAGGGTTGACCATGGGTTAGACTAGAGTAGACTAGGCTTATATGGAAGCTAGGCTAGTCAAAGGGTAGACTAGGGTGAGGTGGCCTTAGAATTAGGATTAAGGGGTGGTTGCAAGGTGACTAGGGGCTAAGAGTAGGAAAAGGGTTTAAGTGTCCAAGGAGGCTTAAGTGGGATGAATAATAATTTTTAGAAAATTATACAAATTTTGTAGATTTTTCAAACTAATCCATAATTGGCACTACACAAGGATAACTGTGACATTTTTAGGTGTCTACATTTATCTCTTTTTGTACTACATTTTGTGAAAACACGATGTAATGCAAAAAATTATGGTATCAAATTAGTGGTTGATTGTGGTTATGGAATGATTGGTTATGACCGTTGTCATATCATGATGACTATTGATGGAGTAGAGGTAAGATTACCTTATATCATGATAAATGTAAGATTCCCCAATTATGGAAGGGACATGTATCCTTAAAACTTTACCTTCAACAAATTGTTGAGCTTGATTTTGATTTGGTAAGCTATCTAGTCATTTGCAGGCATTATTATGATGCTTTGATCACAAGTGGTCTTACATCAGCCACTTCGATGAAGGGAATTCATGATTAACCATACAATTATAAGCATGGGGTGTACCAAATGTTTGTTTTTAATTAGATTTTTGATTGAGAAGAGAAATTCTACTTTTGTTTGCCCTAGCAAAGGAGGGTTTGTGATAGTCTCAGACAAAGGTTCTTAGATAAAACACAAATTCTAAGATTGAGTGTTTGAGTATTGATCATGCACAAGGCGACTTTAGTATATGATTTCTACCCCCTCAAGTGATAAGTTTATGGATGAAAAATTAAAAAATAGTGACAAATCCCTTGATAAAGTGGTCATTGGGCGAGAGGTGTGGAAAAAAGATATGTAGTTTGTAGCAAAATTTTTAGGAAATTTGTGTGATTGTACAAAGGGGTGTGATCAAATATGAACACACCTATTCATATGATTGAATGGCACATGCCTATAAAGGCATGATGATAGGGTGCACTTATCATTTTTGCTATACGAGTGAGGAGAATAGGGAAGAGAGGAGTGGTGAGGTTGAATTTATGACATAGAATGTTGTCAAATCAAGAATATAAATCAACAATATGTCTAAGGGTGCAATGAGACCTGGCATTGGAGGGTGTGTAGTGTTAATAAGTGGGTTTTTTCCCCTATTTTTGAGATTTTGGAAATAAAATGAACTCTAGGGTTCTATTTTTAGTGAAATTAAATCATAGAAGAAAAATAGGCTAGTGTAGGTGGTATGAGGAAAAGTATGAATGGGTTCAAGACTTGCATATATGTATGTGTGTTGATTTTTTATGGTATATTATTTGATGTGCATGTGTGTTTGAGCTGTGTGTGTGTGTATGTTTATGCATTTTTGAGTGGGATCAAGATATATTTCAATAAGAGGGATATATTTTAGCTAAATGGGTACCCAAATCTACCTTATTTTTATTTGATTGTATGATCGTATGAAGCCGTATGATCATACAAAACCATATGATTGTACATATTATATAAATCAAGATATTATTTTTTGTGTTAAGGATAAAATATAATAGTAGTGAATGATGGTAGGTCATGGATGTGCGACCAAGACATCAATTTTGATTGTTATTTGATGATTTGAGGAGGGTGTGGATGATAGAAAATTGAGATTAGTTGCATGAGATAGGATTTTAATGAGTAGTACACATGGAAACCATCCATTGTGACTATTATTATCTATCGGTGCTATGTGAGCATTGGGATTGAGACCAGGATACCTTCTATTTCCCAATGAGGAAAATGACTATTACACTAGAGGATATATACATGATTTATAGGATTTTTATAAAGGGAGTTACTATTATAGCTATGAGAGAGAGTGAATAGAGAGATGCTACATTACAAAGGGTATTCATTCTTGGGTGGCAAGGAATATAGTATGATGACAAGGGTGTCTTGTATGAGGATTATTGGTGTATCTAGGTATTATCATTGAGACACTCTAGTGATGGTCTTGATTGATAGTTATGTGTTGCTAGACTCTTTAGGAGTGATATTCATCTAGAAAATGGTTGGTATTGTATGTGAGATGGTGGAGTTAAAGGTATGCTTTGCATGGGTACCAACATTGTTGGCTTAGACCTACAAAAAGTTGTATGGTATAAGGATGACTTTGCAGATAGGGTTAAGCAATAGTTTGGTGGTACAACTATGGTTATGGGAGCATATAGTCAGGATGAAGCCTTTGGTATTGTCATATCAGGCACATAGCCTAATGGGGAGGATGTGCCATATTCATTGAGATGGCATATGAATATGGAGGAGAGGGTGAAGAGGTCACATGAGGGTAATGTTGTATATTACTAAGGGTGATTGGGAGCTTGAGACCCCAAGATATCATATGAAAACCATGGAGAGGAGCACTAGTGTGGATAGAGGATGTGGATGAGTTAATCTAAGTTAGGTGGGGAAAATGGGTGGTCGATCGCTATCAGACCCAAATTGAGTTCTTTCTATTTTCATGTGTGTTGAGATAGTTTGGTTTGTGATAGGGGTTGCTTGACCTGCTAATGGTGATTTGGAGGTTCAAGGGAGATTGTGGGATGTGGCCATAGGTAGACCCCTTGGATATTGGATTGGGTGAGGATATGGTGATACCAGATGTAGATTATGTGGGAACCATGCAAGAGTATGATACCTAGTGGATAGCCCAAAGGTGAAAGCCTAGGATAGGAGTAGTGGATGGTGTTGGAAATGAAGGGATATCAATAGCTAGTGGGTTGGAGTGGGTTGTAGATGGGACTAAGGTAGGAGTATATAGCTAAGGGATAATAATAGGTGGTCTAGATACTATAGCTAATATTGGTGATGATGGGGAGGAGGTAAAGGAGGAGTCATATCTTAGGCAATGAGTGCATTGCTAGACATATAGTGGAGTGAGTCCTTCTGGTGTAGCAACAGAGGGAGGGATAGAAGATACATGACAATAGGTACCAATAGATATATTTTAGGGTGGATTTACCAAGGAATTATGGTAGGGCGATGTTGATGACCTTTTAGATATAGATATGGAGGAGTTGATGGAGGCTACGTAAGAGTCATATATGCTATGAGAGAGGGCGAGGTAGGTATAAATGATCGATATATTATAGAGGATTGAGATAGTAACAAAGAGAGATGTAGTTTTGGTTGATAGAGAGAGGCTACAAGGAGAGAGATATGTAGTAGTTTTGGTGGGAGAGGGACTTTAGGGACAATACAAAGAAAGAGAGCTCAAGTGGAGTGGGAGGAGCTACAAAGAGAGTAATGGTGGATAAGAGATACAAAATCCTAGAGGAGGTGAGGCACCTAAAGGTACAAGGTGATGTGACCAATTTATGCTAAGATCGCTACCATTCTATGGGTGAGGGATGACTATATTTTTTTCTATTTTTGAGAGAGGAATAGAGTGTCAATTTTGGAGGTAGATATCGTGAGATGGGGTGTACCAATTCCATAATATTTAATCTCAATATTAGTCATGGTGTAGTTATAGGAGCACACAATCAATGGTTCTAATAGTACTTTGATTCATTGAGCCTGCAACATTATAGGTAGGGGGATAAACCCTAGTATAGGGTGTAGAAAGGCCATACAAGAGTAGATATGAGATTCACAGAGTACATTAGGTGAGTGGGAAGACTCCTAGAGGTCAATAGAGCTGATGTTATTTTGGTATGGCATATATACCACTGATTTCATCTATATTTTTTGTATATATGAGATGTGTATGAGGATGCACAGTGCGACATGTGTTTTAGCCTACAAATAATTTTGATTATGTATATACATTATCTTGAAATAATATTTTTGATGAGCATTTATGATTATATATGATGATTTGGTGTGGATATAGTGTGTGTGATGTATGGTTTTAGATAATATATATGATCATGCAATGAGGTATGTAGTTTGATAGATGGTATATGATATGTAGCATTCCTTTGTTATGTGTTAATATTTAAGAATAAAAATATATGTATTTCAAAGATGTATTGTATGTACACTTTATATGTGCTTGTGTAGTCATTATTTTTGGATGTATGCATTGGGATTTGATAACCTCAAATGGTTTTGATTGATCAATGACAAATTGAGAGTCACACATATTGACATAATATGATGCAAATAAACATTCAATGTGTATTATGAGAGAAAAGCTGTTAGATTTTGAAGCTAGATACTTAAGATAAAATGATCACAAGATCTAAAATAAAGTTGCAATATGAAATATAATATAATGACAATATTCTAAACATATAAAACTCAAATAAATTCAATAATAACTCATATAATTACCATTAATAAATGCTCATGAAAATTGTATCTCCATTGAATAAAGAACCATACTTCCACACACTCTCTGTACAAATCCATATCTCACACTCACATCATAGTTACATATATCATGGAATGTGAATTTTCATATGGAGCACTCTTGGCCTTCACTCTTTTAGAGACTCTTCATCTTCCAATTCTATGGACTCATGTGCACATGGACTATTATCCACATTTACATTACCAAAATACTTTACACACTAATAATACTTGTGAATTTATTACATTGCATAAACTAAATACTCACACTCTAATCTAGGACATTCTCCTAATCTAAAGATGTATCCAAGGTGGTATATTAGCATGTACTAAATAATGTAATATATTCCAGCACCCCCTGTATTACTTTATTTGGTTATTGAAGACTTTAGTCTTCAATATGCTCTTCATCCTTGATCTAAAACTTATGCTCTTATTTTCTACTTTCTTCATTCTGCTCTTTGTTTGTATCCTGGTCGAGAAAATGATTAGTATCTTCATAAAATGCTATATTTTCTAAAAGTTCTTTAACTTCATGTTCTTCTATAGATTCTTCTAGTTCTTGAATTTCTTAAATATCTTGAGCTAAGTGTCCCTTTTTTCCCTTATCTATATTACAATTGAGGTTGACTGTATTTATTCTGATGCTGGAATAGTTGCTGATGTGGACTATATTGATTTTGATATTGTCTTGGTTGAAATGACCTATTTGATTGGTTCCCAAAATTTGTTTAATTCCTTTGATACTAATTAATTGGATTGAATCTACAATAATTTGTACTATGTCCTCTCTTTCTGCATACTTGACAATATCTATTATTCCATTTTGATCTACCTATTGAGAATGAAACAATATTTCCTTGTGGATTATATTTTGAGACTAAGACATTGTTAGTATTTTCATATTTGACTAAATTCTCCACTTCATATTATTGTAGTATATTGACTAACTCATCAAATGATGTATCTTTACTTAGAATTTATAAATATGTAACTAGATTCTTGTAGCTTTCAAGAAGTGCTCTTAAAATTACTTGAACAAGAAATTTGTCTTCTACCTTCTCTCCTAAGGTTAATAATTTTTCTTTTATATATGCCACTTTTATTAGAAATAATTCTATACTTTCATCACTATTAATTTTTAGAGAATGCAATTGATCTAAAAATCCAAGATAGTATCTTTGTTCTTTCTTTCAAATATCTTGGCTAAAGTATTCTAAGCTTCTATAGAAGTTACTGCTGAACTAATGTATGGTTGTATATCATCTGTAATTGTAAATTTTATTATCATGAGTGATTTTGCTTCATCTTCATACTTTTGAATTTCCCTAAACTATTAAATAGGTTTAGTTTTTTTTCCTTTAACTATATCCCAAAGCTTTTCTACTACCAAAATTGATCTCACTTTGTTTTTCCATGAAGTCTAGTTAGGAACTTTGAGTAGTTGAGATTTTGAAAGAAAAAATTTATGTGTTGTCATAACTAACACTTGTAGACTACCTTATTGGTGAAGGGCTACTCCACCCAACACTCACACAATACTCAATATCATAGAAAATTTCAAAAGAAACCCAACATCTAATATTACTTCAATGAAATGGAAATACAGAATCAAAAATTACAATGTTATGACCACAAGGTCAATTTTATTACAAATAAAATCTACTAAAAATATGGAAGTTAGAGCCACGATCTATAATACTGGACTACCTTTAGTAATATCTATTCCCCCTTTTATAACTTCCATAGAATATTTTGGAAAGCGTAACTCCTCTTTTCCCACCATTCATTTTCCCACCCAAGAAGATATTCATTTGAAATTTGAATTTTCATTTTCCCGCCCAAGAAGATATTCAATTGAAATTTAAATTTTCATTTTCCCGCCCAGGAAGATATTCATTTGAAATTTGAATTTTTGTGGCACAACTTCCCGGAGCCATAAATTTTGACTCGATTGTCCGATTGGCTATTATAATATATCATTGGAAAGCTCACGAAGAGATCTAAAACATAAAAATTATCTAAAGATCATTTCATAAAAATTTTATCCTTTTTTGGGGCCTCTAAGGTCTTCAAATTTTATTTTTAAACTTTATTGGTGAGATTTCTTGGGATGAAAACTTTAATATCTCTCAAACCATTTAGGATATTGGGGTGATTCTTTCGCCACCGGATACATTTTTCAATTTTGCTCCTTGGGGTAAATTTTCAAGTCCATACATGCCCGTTTAGGCTGACTTACTAAAAATAGCAGGTGATATTTTTTATCTTTTTGGACTTCTGACTGACTTACACCTCTCAAGTGTCATCATGGACTCCAAAAAAACTAAAGAAACCTACAACCGAAAGAGAAAATACAATTTTTTTCTTTGGTGATGCAAGATTACCCTTACACCACTGGATTCTCTTGCATCAGACACCCAGGATAAATTGAGAAGTGACCTTCACTTCTTTAGTGTTGGAGGAAAACCAAGATGGTCAACCTTTGCCTTAGAAAACCATGATGAATCTTCAACAGGCCTTCCTTTCCACTTAACCAGATATTCTTCATACTGCTTGTTTCTTGTACTTCTGCCCATATGACTATCCAATATTTCTTCTATCTCTTCTTTATCTAGAGTAGATGTTGGAATATTCCATAATTCTCCTACTGGTCCATCCTTATTGTCTCCTTCATGATACTTTGTCAAGTCAAAAATGTTGAACACAAGTGATATGTTAATTCCACTTGGTAATTCCACCTCATATGCATTTCCTAAATCATGTTTCTTTATGATCCTACATGGTCCAAACTTCTTCATTTTTAAATTGTTATATGTTCTAACATGAAATATTTTTTTTCTCAAGTGAACCATAACTTCATCTCCAAACTAGAATTTCTTAAAACTCTGCTTTTGGTATACCTTTACCTTGTATTGAGTATTCATATTCTTAATATGCTTCCTTACCTCTTCATGCAAGTTATTTAGGTGCTTTGCAAAGTCCTCAAAATCAACACTATTTCTTTCTCCTTTGTTAATATTCCTCAACTCAAAAGCATTCCTTAGGCTGATCCCATATACAATCTGGAATGAGGATTTACCAATACTCCTATTGACAGAATTGTTGTAAGAAAATTTTGCCTATGGTGTAATCATATCCCATCCCTTGGGATTATCTCCTACTAAGAATCTCAATAGGTTTCCCAAACTCCTATTCACCACCTCTGTTTGTCCATCAGTATGTGGATGGTGTGCAAAACTGAAATTTAAATATGTCTTTAGCTTCTTCCATAAGGCCATTCAAAAATAACCAACAAATTTGGTATCTCTGTCTGAAACTATACTCTTTGGTAGACAATGTAGTCGTACCACATCTTTCAAAAACAACTCTAAAATATGAACTACATCATTAGTTTTATGGCAGGGAATGAAATGTGCCATCTTAGAAAACCTGTCAACCACCACAAATATTGAGTCATGTCCTCTCTGCATCCTTGGTAAGCCAAGAACAAAATCCATGCTAATATCCTCCCATGGTTTTTATGGTACAAGTAATGGATGATATAGCCCAATGTTCTGTCTTATACCTTTGGCCATTTTTCATACTCTATAAATTTGTATAAACTTCTTCACATATTTCTATAACTATGGCCAATAATAGTTCTCACTAACAAGGGCAATGGTATTATATTGACCAAAGTGTCTAGCCAACCCTCCACTATGCTTCTCCTTGATCAAGTTATCTCTCATAGAACTCCTTGGAATGCACAACTGGTTTCCTCTAAACAACATTCCATCTTGGATTAAGAAATCCAACCATTTCATTCTATCCAAAGTAATAGGTTCCAAGCAAGCTCTCCAAGCTTCTGCAAAATCTAGATCTTCAGGGTACAAACTCTTGAGTTCGTCAAACCCAACAACCTCCACCTTCATCTCTATCAATAAAATTTTTCTTTTATTTAAGACATCTACAAATATGTTTGACCTTCCACTCTTGCATTTCAACACAAAAGTATAAATCTGCAAAAACTCAACCCATTTTAAGTGCATTTAATTTATCAAATCTATCTAGTGATTAATCTTCCTTACTAGTGGTAAACCTTTAGGTACATTATCTGATACAATATCTTGGAATTCTCCTAGCATATCTGAGACTTCTACTAGTATATATTCATATTTTTCTTCATTAACTCTAGGAATCAATGCATAGCACATATGCTCGTGCTTCATACCATCCAAAAATTTTCTACCATCAACTAAAAAAATTCTTGCACTACTACATACCTTTTCTTCCACCTCCTTTAGGGGCTTCAACTTGTGGTGAACTCCATCCTTTGTTAGGGAATAAGTGTTGGCATGTCCATCATGTACTGCATGTCAATAAAATTACCATGACCTTCCCAATAGCATATGACAAGCATCCATAGGCATGATGTCACATAGTACCTCATCATGGTAATTTCCAATATTGAACTTCACTAAACATTGCTCATTGACCAAAGCTCTATGGTCCTTCTGCAACCATGCAATATGATATGGATGTAGATGTCTCCTTCTCTCTAATTATAATTTTTTAACCATCCCCTCTGAAACTAGATTATTAGTGCTACCATTATCAATGATAACATTACAAACTTTACCTTCACATTTGCACCTTGTGCAAAATAAAATCTTCCTCTGAATTAGATCTTTCTCCTCATTTAGCAAGGCTCTCCTTATGACAAGAACTTATCCTCTTTTTGCCTCTTCAAAATGCTCAGATTCAGCACCTTCATCTACATAAGAAACTTGTGCATTACCTTCAGGTCTCTTATTTGTCCTTCCTTGATGTTGTGGACACTCAAATGCTCTATGTCCTTCTTCTCCACATTGAAAATAGGTTCCACAAAATCCTCCTCTTCCAGGTCCTCGTCCAAATCTTCCTCTTCCTCTTTGGTCACCATTATTTTTCTCATGGGGGCGGTAGGCATTATCCCATTTTTGATTTTGAATGCTACTAACTTCTCCATTCTTCTTTTGGTCTTCATTTCATCCTCCATATGGTCTTTTGCTAGTCCTTCCACCATGACCTCTTTCTCTCTACTTGATTTCAAATATTCTATTCAACTTCTCTTCTACCTTTAGGGCAAACTGATAAGCATCTTCTATGGTAGTCATTTTGATAAAACTTAGCTCCTCTTGAATACTTGGCTTCAATCCATTTATATAATGGGATACCTTCTCCTTTTTGGCCTCAGAATGGCCTATTCTAATCATGACCTTGTAGAAATCTTATGTATACTCTTTTACAGACTTACCTACCTACCTCAAACCTTGCATTTTCTTCAAAAAATAAAACTTGTAATCAACTAAAATGCATTGTCTCTTCAAATTTTCCACCATCAGATCCCATCTTGTTATTCTTTATTTTCCTCTTCTACTTCTATCTAGTTGTATTTCTTTCCACCAAATATTACCATGAACATTCATCTTGGTATTTATAAATTTGGCCCTCTCAAGATATTCCACCTCCTTATACTGAAAGTACTCCTCCATATCATTGATCTAATCGATCAACTCTTCTCGGTTAAGATTATCAAAAAATTTAGAAACATCAATCTTCAACCTTTTTCCAATCTTGGAGATGACCATAAATAATTTGACTTGCTCAGGTTCTACTGCATCTTGTTCTTTTTTGAACTAGGTTTCTTCTCTTCTTGGCTCAAACTCTCTATGCAGCTTATCTTGCAATGCTTGAACTTGTCTCTGTAGGGCTCTAAAATCCTCTTATGGTACCACAATATTTCTCCCACCACCATGGTTTCTTTGTGGAGGCATTCTGATCACTTTTCTCACAACCCACAACCACAAGTCCTGGTGCAAACTACCTCATGTTCGATGATCTATTTACACACTTAGGAACTACCACTCTTATACCACTTGGTGAAGGGCTACTCCACCCAATGCTCACACAATACTCAATATCACAAAAAATTTCAAAAGAAACCCAACATCTAATATTACTTCAATGAAATGGAAATACATAATTAAAAATTACAATGTTACGACCACAAGGTCAATTTTATTACAAATAAAATCTATTGGAAATCTGCAAGTTGGAGCCACGATCTGTAATACTGGACCGCCTTCGGTAATATCTATTCCCCCTTTTATAACTTCCATAGAATATTCTAGAAAGTGTAACTCCCCTTTTCTCGTCGTTCATTTTCCTACCCAGGAAGATATTCATTTGAAATTTGAATTTTCATTTTCTCGCCCAGGAAGATATTCAATTGAAATTTGAATTTTCATTTTCCCGCCCAGGAAGATATTCATTTGAAATTTGAATTTTTGTGGCACAACTTCCCGAAGCCATAATTTTTGACTTAGTTGTTCGATTGGATATTATAATATATCATTGGAAAGCTTGCGAAGAGATCTACAACAACAAAATTATCTAAAGATCATTTCGTCAAATTTTTATCCTTTTTTTGGGCCTCTAAGGTCTTCAAATTTTATTTTTAAACTTTATTGGTGAGATTTCTCGGGACGAAAACTTTAATATCTCTCAAACCATTTAGGATATTGGGGTGATTCTTTTGCCATTGGATACATTTTTCAATTCTGCTCCTTGGGGTAAATTTTCAAGTCCATACATGCCCATTTAGGCTGACTTACTAAAAATAGTAGGTGATCATTTTTTGCCTTTTTGGACTTCTAACTGACTTACACCTCTCAAGTGTCATCATGGACTCCAAAACAACTAAAGAAACCTACAACCGAAAGAGAAAATGTAATTTTTTTCTTTGGTGATGCAAGATTGCCCTTACACCATTGGATGCTCCTGCATCACTTAAATTTCCCTAGTTTTGAATATATTGTCTTTCTTGATAAAATATTTTCAACTTCTAAATGAGCAACTACTATTTTCAATTCTTGAAGTTCTCTACTCTTTTCTCCTTAGTTAGACTTGCCAAATAATACTTTTTGACTTAGTATCAATGCAATTTTTAGTTTTTCAAAAACTTATGTTGAATTCCTTTTATCTCCCAAATATCAAAAAATATAATTTCTTTAATTCTAAATTTCTCAATCCTATGTTGATGTTGAATTCCTTATAACTCCAAATTTAGAAATTCTATAAAAAGATATTTGCAAGTTTTGTATTTCTAAGTTGATGTAGGAAACCTTATTTCTCCAAAATTATCAAATTGTAAATATTTAATTTGTTTTGTAAAGTCAAATAATAAAATTACAGAACATCAAATTAATTCCTTCAATTATTCAAATAAATTTTCAAATCTTCATAAAACTTTCAAATAGCAATCAAGTTTCTAAGGTTTCAAATATTACTTCAATAACTTATCTCTCCAATAATCAAGTAAATAAAATAATTTCACTTTAACCTTAGAAAATAATAATTTCCTCCAACCTTATAACTCCTATCTTGGAATATAATTAATTTCAAATAAAATAAATTACCTCCAATCTTGAGGTGCTCCTTCTTCTCTATTGTATGTATGGAGCTCTTACTCCTATCAACTTTGTCTCTCCTCTTTGACTGGTCAACCGTCCTCCCAAAATTTTTAAGATGCTCAAATATGTTAGCCTAGTCATGGTCATGGTAGTGGTAGTGGTGCAAAATTATTTTCAGCCCATGAATTAATAAGCACTCCTAGATGTTGCACCTTCCTCCAATGATGATTGGCTTGCTGAATATCAAGTGCCAAATGGTTCCAAATGTCTCTCTAACTTCAATAAATGTGTATGCACTTCATAATGCATTCTAAAATTATTCTTCCTTAATGACTTATGGCATTCCTCCTTCCATATGCCAAATGGCATGAATAGTCTTATGACACTCAATCCAACCTTATGAGCAATGATTTCAATATTTCACACTCCTGGTAATGTTCTATTCTACTTTGGCTACATTTTTCTCTCTCTCAACACTTGGCAACTTGTGTAATGTCTTTTACCTTACCAAAAAAGTGATGCAATGTTGTCTTCTCTACAATAAATGTTATGAATGCCAACTCATCACTTCTCTTCCTAGTAGTTGCAAAAAATAGACCTTTGATTTCCTCCTTTTGCCTTTTCAATATTTTAATGTTGTGTCTTCTATTGCTTATGTCTCAAAATTTACAAGTTGCAACTCTTCTTCTCTAATGGTGGATCTTCTCCACTTCAGTGCTTCTTTACTCCTCATCCTAGGCTTGGTGTCTCCACCCTTCAATGGTGGCTCTCTAAAAAAATGCTCCTCATGTGGCTCTTCATGATGGCTCTTCTCCTATAGATGGCTCTTCTCTTCTGCCCAGTGGTCCTTTTCCTAGGCACTACTTGGATGCTTGCCCTCTATGCTTTGACATCATCTTGACTCCTCTTCTATGGTGCTCAACCTTTGCTATTTAGTGGTTCTTTATTCAATATAGTGGTGCTTCCACTTGCTTAGTGGCTTATACTTTCTCATTAGATGGATGCTATTCTTTTATTCTTTGACTATCATTCTTGAACCTATAACTCTTCTCCTTACATTGGTTGAATGCTACTTAGCTTCACTTTTTTTGGCATAATTTTATAATGCTTATGTTCCTATTTTGGCACTAATTTTTTGACTTTTGATTCTAAAATTTATGCAGGTTTTGAAGATGAAACTCAAGCTTAACTTCCTTCAAAAACCTATAAGCTTTACACAATATTTGAGTGCTCTTTTGTAGCCTCTTTACTTGCTGGTTCTACCTTCAATAATGCTTACAAAAGCAACATTTAAATTATGCTTTTTAAAACAATATATTCCTTCCCTTATTACTCCTTTATGCAACCTCTAACTTGTATCTTTTGTTGTTATATTTTTAGATTCTAATATGGCAACATCATCTCCTTCTTTATCTTGGAAACACTCTATTTTGAATTCCTTTTTGATAACTTTGAAACTTGAATATGTAGCTATTAAAACAACATCTATTATGCCTTAAGAAAATACTTTTATAGCTACCTTTTTTCTTTCCAAGTTTTTTGCCCTAAAATGGTAAAATTAATGCTCCTCTTTATTTTGCTTTGTTGTCTAAAACTCTTCTTAAAACTACCTTGAACTTCTCCAAATTAAATCTCTCTTTTCTTCTTCTAATGCTGCCCATAAAATCTGATTTTTGTGGCTTCAAATCTCCTCCAAATTCATTCTTACAAACTCTAAAACTTGCAGCTATTAGTGCTGCCCAAATTTTGCCATCTTGCTATTCAAAAATTTACAATTTTGTAGTCAATTACTTTTTTTTCTGTCCAAATATACCTCAAAATTCTCCAAATTTCTGCATTTTTTTTCTATCAAGTCTTCCTTCAACTTCTACCTCAAAAATCAGCAACCTTCTTCTTTTCAAATCAACCTTCAAAATATTTGTGGCTGTCCTCAAACTTCTCAAAACTATGGCCTCTTAAATATTTCTTTCTCCTTCAATATTCTTGTCGAGTTCTAACTTCAAATCTTATGTCTTCCACTGTATTATTCCTCAATAATCTGAATGTCTTGAGATCTTCAAAAATCTTCAAAATTTGGCAACCTTCTTGCCAAATCCTTCTTCCTTTTGGGCTTGTTGTTGGATGATGAAAATTATCCCAAATACTTCTTATCAGAACATTCTCCTTGCTTGCAATCTTCTATCACTAACTTTCTTCAAATATCCTCCAATGACCACTTCTTCAATAGGGATTTTCTAGCCTTCTTCTTTCTCCTTTCAACTTTGTTTGAGATCTCTTTTCTTGGGTCTCCAAATTTTACAGTTCTTCAAGTGGATATTTTCTTAGTCCTCATCTATCTTATTTCTTAAATATACAATGGAAACCTCCTTCTTGGACCTTCTCAGCACTCAATGTCTATATTTTTGCAACAACAAAGAACTAATCCCTGCATGAGAAAAACACATAGACTTTCAAGTAATTGAAGATGAAATTATTATTTATCCATTGTAGGAAGCTTCTCAACTTCTGAGAGCTAATATTTGTAACAAAAAAATTAGATAGTAGCAACCAAGTACATTCAAATTTATATAACTCTAAAATCAATAAAATTCACTAGTTACTCTCAAAACTAGTGGAAAGAAATCTATGCTGAATCCTAGTTTTATGAGTTTTCCTTCAACCATGTGGAAATATTCTACAAAAATAGCAATTTAGAATCTTATTCAATCTATCAAAATTTTAAATAGGATATCCTTCTTAGGTATCTTAATCTCATCAATGTCAATGTCTATCTTCAAGACCTATAAATTTCCTTCTATTTCAAATTTGCTCTTGGAATAGGTAAATCTTCAAACTTCAATGGTTTTCCTTCAACATAGTGAAAAATACTATCTTCCCTGGTTTTCGTTTTCTAGAGGTAATCTCTTCAACTTCAATGGTTTCTCCTTAACAAGTGGAAATATCCTTTGCAACTTTAAAACCTGTACAAGATAAAACCTTATTGTAGCTCTGATACAACTATTAGCTTTTGATGCTAGATACTTAAGATAAAATGATCTCAAGATCTAAATTAAAGTTATGATATGAAATATAAGATAATGACAATATTCTAAACATATAAAAATCATAAATAACTTCAATAATAACTCATAGAATTACCATTAATAAATGTTTACAAAAATTATATCTCCATTGAATAAAGAACCATACTTCCATACACTCTCTCTACAAATCCATATCTCACACTAACACTCATAATTACATACATAATGGAATGTGACTCTTCATATGGAGCAGTCTTGGCCTTCACTCTTCTAGAGACTCTTCATATTTCTATTATATGGACTCATATGCACATGGACTATTATGCATATTTACATTACCAAAATACTTTGCACACTCTAATAATACTTGTGCATTTATTACATTGGATAAAGTAATTACTCATACTCTAATATAGGAAACTCTCCTAATCTAAAGATGTAACCAAGGTGGTACATTAGGATGTATGAAATAATATAATATATTCCAACAAAATATAACAAGAGACATAGGTAAGTGATGAAAATGATGGTTTGAGTAGGCACTGAATGACTATACATAATGATCCTGATAACTTACTAATTGTACAATGTACTAGTGATGTGAAGAGAACACTGTTGTTTAGTAGAACTAGCTGTGATGTTGTCTATTATTTCTTTCGAGTGGTTTTGGTTGCTAGAAGAATTTATAAAAATTTAAATACCATAGTTTGAACAATCAAACTCATATATTTGTTAGCCAAGGTTCTACCAAAATATTGACTATCCTGACTAAGATTAAGCATATTGTGGACTAGTGCATGTGCAATGATGTACATTTATCCATTTTGAGTAATATTGGACTAACCAATTATAAAATTAGCCAACATAAGTTAGATCATACATGAGCATGCAATGGTATGTACAAAAGAAGGTCACTAATGTGACAAAAATGTTGACACTCGTAAGGCATACTCCACTATTAGACAATCATCTATAGCCCCAATGGAGGTTAAATCCATATTCTATCAATATTGCTCCACTATCAACTATACATCTATGGCCTTGATGGAGTCAAATAAAATGCTCGAGGATATTGAATACAAGTTGTTTGGTAGTTCTCTTTTTTTTCTTTTCTTGTGATTATTTGATATTTTTCTTACTTTGTTTTTGTAGACACCTAAAACATGCCATATTGAGGAGACTACCTATATGGACATATTTTAAGGCCATATGAACCACCTTGGGTATCCCTAGGGCTTAACAAAGGTTCTCACCACTCAAACATGAAGGAATTTTTCTTTGTAGTAGATACCATCTCACCCCAAGATGACCCTCAATCATGATCGTCTCACCTTGAGATGGCTAGTAGTCATGACCATCACACCTTGAGATAGCCACACCTAAAACAAGCTCCCATGCTATAGTTCAAATAGTTACATGCCAACCAAGCACACTGGTTTCTTGATAATAGTTTCTTGATAATGGTTTCTTGAATTTAACCATTTCTTGGCTCCTTCAGCAAGCTTTGGACTCCCATTGGGGAGTCTATTTAAAGGTGCTTAGCCTCCATTGAAAAATTTTGAATCTAAGTTTTATGCATTGAAGTGCTATTAGATTGAATAACTAGAGAGATCTCACTCTCATAAGCAATGAAGTGCTTCCAAAATTCAACCATGGAGCTTCCAAGTATGACAATGGATCATCTCAAAGGTTAAAGATAAAATTAGTACTTATTGTGTCATACAATACCCTTTCTTTGGTCAAAAACCACCATTAAGTCATTCCTCACAAGTGCATTAAGAACCTTAATTAATCCATAGATCAAACCCAATGTCACCTCACATCGACCACAAGGAATTATCTCACAGTTTAGTGGTCGTCTCGCCCTAAAAATACAAGTAGACATGACCATCTTACCTCGAGATGGCCAATAGGCAAGATTATTCCTCATAGAGATAGCCTCACAATAGAGGTCTATTTTCCTTGTTTTCTTGCTTTAATCAGTTTTAGCAACATTTTAATTACTTCTTAGCATAGTTAGATTTCAATTTTCATGCATTTATTAGTCATATTTCAACTTCTTTATCATTTTATTTATCATGGATATGGGCCTTATCTTGAAAGGCTCTTCATATCATTTTTATGCTCTTTAGATTTTATTGTGTATAAATTATAGGTCTTCATATGGAGCAATTGTCATAAAGAATCATACCTCACCATCCAAAATTGTGATAGTCACCAAAAACCTGTAATTATCAGTTTTTGAGATGCAAAGGAGATCTTGTGTGATACACCTTGGATTACTTTTCTTGTTGTAAATTTGTATCAAATTGGTAGCAAATCCCTCAATGGGATCCCATTGTAACCTCTCTTGAAGGACATAATTGATATTAAAAAAAGGACACCATTATCTCATTTCTTGTTTTATCATTATGATTACATAATTTTATATCTATTTTTTTCTTTATTTCATTGTATAGGTGTACCATCTATTTTTTAGCATTTTCAGCGGTGATCATGATCAAAATTTGTCCATATCTCATAAACTCATTGCTAACTATTGTATTTCTTGGTATTTATGATTTGCAGGTACCACCATTCCTAATAGAGATGGTTAGTAGGTGCAACCATCTCACCTGATATGGCTAGTAGGTGCCACCGTACCTCCTAGAGATAGCCTTAGAGAAAAAGTAAAAAAAAGTTTGAAACAACATCTACAATAGACATAGAATACACTTGTGATTTATTCTATCATTCCTTTCCTGCTTTTAGTAAATAAAGTTAAAATTTTCATGCTTAAGTAGAGGAATTATAGAAGATATTTTAGTTTTAAAATATCCTATCTATAACCGTCACTATTTTAGACAACCTCTATCTGTGTCCATCGCTATCCTAGATGATCCCTATTTTTGACCATCCCTATGTTAGATAGCCTTTGCTGCAGACCGTCCCTCCTAGAGATGGTCTCTATTTTATTTTTGTTATGCTTGATTGCTTGCTGCCTACTTAAAGGATGTTTTCATTTAGGATTCTGCATCTGATAGGTTTTTAAAATTAAAATATTTATTATTTAGAAATCTTAATTTGAAACATTCTTTTATGCATTAGTGAAAGATATTGGAAATGCTTCTTGCTTTTAATTTCTTTTGCATAAAATAAAAAGAACCCCCACACCATGTTTCTCTTTAACATTAACGAGTTGGACTTCATCCCCAACTATTAATCAAGACCAATGATGGTGGGCTTCATCTCCATCCATTGGCTCACACCCTAGCAACCTAGTTGGCCAAAAGCAAGTGGATTTTTGGATTTCATCATCATAAGGTCTACTCTTGGATGTTCCCAGAGTAGGAAGGATTAGTAGTGCCCTTTTACCATAGGGTGAAATACTAAGTGGAATGTACCTATTTTTTTGTCCAAGACATGCTCGAGTGTTGAAGTGAATTCCTTATTGGGCTAGTAGTAGGACTCAAACAGTGCGGTCTCCTTAGAGGGATGATTTTAATTTCTTAGGTTACCTTGATCTGACATCCAATAGGAAACCATTATTTACCATTTGAGTATATTATCTGTTAGGGGGGTGTGCTCAAATTACCTTCTGGTGTTTTCTAATTTTTTTACCCTTAGTTTTATAGAAATAGGGGTTTTAGAACATCAAACTACACAAAATATTATAGGTATTCACAAATAAAACTTAAAAGAGATAATCACATTGCATTATTTATTTATTTATTTATCGTTTATATAATCAAGATCATGGTAACTACATGTAGCCGAGATTAGTCACGAGTTGGTGATGCAAAACATTTACAAGAAGGCCCACAACATCTCTGATTTTGTCTTGAGGACTTGGTCATTCCCAAATGGTAACCTGGTATCCATCACAATGGTAATACCACCTATAGGGATTTAGAACTTCAGTATGTCCCAATCTAGGAGGTATCTTTAGACCTCTGAGATGATCGAGAAGATAAAATTCTTGGTTGAAGCCGATATCATACCACTACTAGATATAACCTGTCCATTGAAGGGCCTAGTAGGGTAGTTTCATGGATTTGCATCCCATCATGATCCATAAAACATGCTAAGTATAAGTGATATTATACACTAGTGACTAGCCTGGATGAGCTGGACACCCAACTAGATCAACCATGAATGAGCCAAATATTTGCTCACTTAGACAGATACGACCCTCATTGTCAAGGTAGAAACATAGCCTCATCTGCTCACCTTTGTTTGGAATATGAGGAATAGGAAGGTCCAAGCTATCATAATTTTTACTGTGGGAATTGCTCCATGCAAGTACACTGTGCCTCTACACCATATCAATATGAAGAATTGACCTTCAAATATGAGAACTAGGTTAACGTGGCTTCCCTTGATCATGGGAAATGGGTTGCCAACCTTGTTGGACCTATAGAACAAGCAAAGTCCCTTCACATTGATGCAAGGGATTGCAAGCCTTGCACATTTGATCCACTACCTAGTCCAAACATAAACCAACTATAATTGGATAGGTTGCAAATGAATCAAGAATACCTAGATCATACCAAATTATAACAACATAGGGTGCATCAACAACGTTTGCACCAGAAAATATTACAAAAGTAAGCTCATGAGGAAGTTTCCATGCCTAGAACCTATAGGCAAAAGACTTATCAAAGGCACATTGCATAACACCATGACCTACTTCCTAGGCCTAATCCTCCTCCTTGTGTGCCCACACAAACTCATCGGTCTCAATAATGTCAAAATCATCAACTTGAGTACAAGGCTTATGAAGAACTAGAACCAAAATACCAGGACCATGGGTATCCTAAGATACTATTTTAGGGCATATATGATGATTATGTTCAAATATATCATCCTAATAGAAACCTTCTACCTCCCCCTCTATGAGCATCAATACAAGAAAATGAGATAATCTCATCTCAAACCTACAAGGTTCTCACAAAGTGCATAAAGTCATTGGAAAAACAAGGGATAGGCTATCAAAATCCCAAATTACGTTATTTGTGCAGCCAAATACTTCATCCCTCAAAACCATGTCCTCCATATCATGAGAATTTCAAAATACCAAATATTGGATAAATTCAAAGGGGATGAGGATACATAAGAATACGTGACTACCTTTATGAAACTTTATTTCTAAATTCAAGATGATGATGCCTTGTTGCTAAGGAATTTCTTGATAACACTCTCTGGTCCAATATTAGAGTGGTACAACCATTTACCAAGGCATAACATCTATAGTTTTGAGTAGCTTGCAAATGCCTTCCTAGAATATTTTTCATTCGACGTTAAGAAGAAAGCCAATTTGACTGACTTGTCTAACCTTAGATAATTTAATAATGATCCAATAATAGACTATGGAAATAGATGGAGGAAGGTGATTTCTAAATTACCTTTCACTCTATCTATAACAAAATTAACTTGAATGTTTACAAGAAGTTGTTCAAAGCAAATTTTGCTTCTCCTACAACTGTAACAATATCAAACATTCAAGGAGGCTTTGGCACAAGCCAAAGTCATAGAGGACATCAAAGTCTAAGAGGGGGACATTAAAATATAAAAGGAGTAGAAAAAAAACCTAGAGGTAACCAAATGCAACAAAGACTAGCTTCGATCAACCAGGTTGTCCTAAGCGTTCCTAGGCCTAAAAACAAGAAACACCCCAACAACTAAATTACTAGGCTCAAACACCTCCCCTGCAATACAACAACCAAAAAACAAAAACTAAGACATGAAATTGGCCACATCGCCTACCTTGCACCTATACACCATTTCCTAAATCTTTGGCATCATTATTTAATTGATTGTGTAAGGCAAAGACTATCACATTACCTAATATTCCCCCCCTAGATCTAAACCAACCAAAATCTAAGGGGTATAGAGAGGCTATGTACTACATATATCATAGATAGAATTACCATGATATACATACCTGTTATGCATTAAAAAATGTAGTACAATATATGCTTTATAAAAATCAATTACAAATTGATAATCCTCTTATCCCCGATAACCAAAAAATGGGCATCTCCAAAGATCCCTTGCCTACTCACTAGGTTAAGGAGGATAAAAAAATATCCATAAAACCCCACCTAACCAAGGGTTCATTGGAATGATTAATATTGTGATGAGAAGCCAAAGATATGATAAATTTGCATCGCTTGCAACTCTTGTTAACATTCCTTCTACATCACAACCCTTTTCATCTCAAAATTCTATCCAAGGTCCACCACCTCAATCGATGGTAACAATAAAAAGTAGACTTACACAAGGCCTACGTACGACATCGACTAAAATGTCCATCTATGAGTTAATAGAACAATCATCAAGACATTGAGAAGCTCTGATGGATATTTTGATCTCAATTGAATTACAGCCCCACGATCCTAATGCTTTTACTAATTTTATGGGGTATATTCAAACATGCAGGATCCCATTATAACCTTTCAAGATCATGAGATGAAACCAGTGCCTCTCAACATAGTTGATCCTCCATTGCACATCATTACATTAATATATAGGATTCCTTATAAGCATGTGTTGATTGACATGGGTTCCTCCATAAATATCATCACCATAGTTGCACTAAACCATATCAGTATTTCATCATCACATATTGTGGCATCTACCTTTACTTTACAAGAATTCAATGATACTGTTTTCTCTAAAGTTGGAATGATAGTCCTTCCTATCAAGGTTAGACTAAATATGATTCTAGTATTGTGCCATATTATAGAAGGTGTGATGCAATATAATATATTAGTTAGATGAACTTGGATTAGGAACATGAAGTGCATCCCATCTATACTGCACCAATGCATAAAATATGCCCATGAGGTAAAAGTTCATGTAGTCTCTTCAAACTCTAAACCCTTTAAATACATCAATCTGGTCAACAATATACAAGAATTAGTCTTACCATCAACACATCTAGACATTCAACCTGATGGCCCTACTAAAAATTTAGAACCCTCACTAAAACCATCAACCCCATAAACTGATACATCTACATTTTCACCTTTGCCTTAAACCTCATCGTTGGCTTTGTTTGACATACCTTCCTCATGATCAGGTCCTTTGAGCAAGAAAGAGTTGAAGGTATAAATTGAGGAAATCCAATCATTCACCCCCACTGTATCTGCAATAGAGATTTCAATTCCCATAAAGGAAGATGAATTATCTACTATAATAGATGAACCATCTCACATTGCACCTCCTTCATATCTATCCTCTCCACCACCTTCACTGTAGGTCACGGTTCACTTATCTCACCCTAGTATCACTGAGTACTTGGTATAGAATATCACATTCATACCACTCATTGAGTCCGTTCAAGACATGGGTAGACCTTGTATGTCGTATTTACCCATTGGTACCATTGTACCCTTGGGGTCCCATAAAATCAAATGAATTTCATTTATGGGGACTTTGATGACTCTATACATTAGTTTCCCATGATAAGATACGACAATGAACCTTCTTAGGAAACATTGGGTATATGCCAAACCTAGAGTTTACCTTATGATACTTTTACTATTGCTATTAGAATGACAATAGCCTAGGATGATATGAGAAAGATCTCTGAACACCCTTCCAACCATAATACAAAATTTTTATAGATAAATTTGGCTTAGGGTATTCCATACGTATGCTAGATGAACTCCTTGCAAATTCCCTTCAATGCCTAACACTAGGCTTTGGGGAGGATATTGATGAGAATGATTAAGTTGACCCAGGATATCTTCATATATTGAGAGATCATCTCCTCATTATGATGGTTTTTGTTTAATATTCTATTTACCTCAATCCATAGGAGACACCAATCCCCTTACTCAAGCTTGTAGACACCAATCCACAAGAGATACCAATTCCCTTGCTCAAGTTTGTGGGCACCAATCCATAGGAGACACCAATACCCTTTGCTCAAGTTCATGGAAACCAATCCACAACCTACTCACCAAATATATTCAAATATGCTCCAAAAATTGCTCACAAAATTTGCTCAAATTTGCTCCAAAACCTGCTCATAAAACTTGCTCAAGTCTGCTCTAAAACTTGCTCACAAACATTGCTCAAATATGCTCCAAAACCTGCTCATAAACATTGCTCAAATCTGCTCCAAAACTTGCTTGATAATATCATCAAGTTCTTTACCTTTTATTGAGTTTGCTTTCTTCAAATAAACATAATTCAGATATATTCTACCCATAATTCTTTTATCTTCATGAACATATAGAGAATGATATGCACTAATGTAGTAAGCTTCAAACAACCAATATGTTCTTCACATTTATTAAGTCTGTCACTTCCACATATCTCACATTTATTATATTTTAAAGGTAGCTCAAGTCTATCTTAGATAACTTACTTGTTTGTTGAATTGGAGATGCTAATACCTTGCTCTTCTTCTACTATCATGTGTATGTTTTCTTCTTCCTAAAATGGCCGAATTGTCCTTCCTTGTTAATTGAATGCTTGGGTGAATATGTGCACGTAATATTCTTTGAAACCTTGACTTGTTCTAAGTTTGTGACCTCCAAATCTACTAATAGTGATGATCTTCCTCTGGCATGTGTTTTTCAAATCCATTCAATAATTCTCTTTTTCATTTCTTGATTTAAATATCAAATCAACCACTTTAAACCCTTATCACTTATTTTAAAAATATACATAATAAAGTTTGAAAGTGACTCCTAATATCTCCCTTTTAAAACTTACAAAATAAAGCTTTAAAAACACAACATTACACCTTATATCTCCCTTTTATCAAATTTGCAGAATGAAACTTTATAATAACAATATGACCCTTATATCTTCCTTTTATTAATTTTCAAAAATAAAACTTTATGCTAACACCATGACCCTTATATCTCCCTTTTATTAATTTATAAAAATAAAAAAAATTTACCCTTACCTTGTACAACTTCGAATGAGATTCGATCTTCTGACCTCTAGAAGTGTAGGTTCCTAACACGGGCTCGTGATCAACTGTGCTATTGCAGCAGATGAAACCAAAAGGTGCAACACAATATTTAACTCCTTTGTTGCACTATCTCAAATGCTTCAACAAAACAGGTTTCAAAGAGATTTGACCCTCTAACCTTTTGCACAACAATGCCCTAGTTTGGTATAGGTAACCAAATGGGCTAACCGAGTATATGAAACCAAAGGTGCACCATAAACTATATAGCTCCTTATTCGTGCTATAAAACACAACAAAATAGGCACCGAGGGGATTTGAACTTCAGACCTTCTACACCACAACACTCCAACGTGAGCTAGGCTACCAACTAGTCTAACCACTTGGTTAAGATAGAAGTGGCACAAAAAAATATTTAAAGTCTTCTTTCAATTGTTGCTACACCACCAAACTTGTGCTCCTCTCCTCCCTTGTCTTCTACCTGTTGCTTACTCTCCACACGAATGATATATTTGAATTTCATGCCATTTCCAAAGTGAATTAATGGCCTTATATTAATATGCATTTTTTCATTCACACCCAAAGAGGTCAACCGATTATTTGAATATTTAAATTTTCAAACTCTCTTCTGTATGGTGCGCTCAAGGAGGTCGGCCCATGCATTTTTTTTTAAACTTTTTATATATTTAAATCTTTTGATTTGAATATAAACCTTCCACTTTATTTTAAACTTATATATATTTAAATATTTTGATTTAAATATAAACCTTCCACTTTAATATTTAAATATTTGATTTAAATATTAAAGCATATGAAATCACCTTTGAAGAGATCTCTACCTTTTGTTGGAAATATGAGCAAGTTTTGTTGTCATTGATGTCAAGAAATTGATGTTCAAGTTTAGTCATCATTAATGTCATCAGGTGGTTTTTCCAAAAGGCAAGGAAGAGGTTAAAAGAAATAGGATATAATATTTATTTTAATATTATATGCCTAAAGCGGCCTAAAATATTAAAAGGAAGGAGAAGCAGGTTTAAAAGGACATAATAATATTATAATATTTTGGGCTAAAGGTTGAAGTGAAGAAAAACGAGGTCCAAGGAGTCTTTAAAATATAAATCCTCAAAAGACCCATTTGACGTAATGTGAAGGTTATTATTTAATTTATTTAAATTAAAATATTTTAACCATAGGTTAAAATTTTAATTTAAATAAATATTAAAGGCGCCATAAGTCTAAGTTTAAAAAATTTGAATTGGAAAGTGCTGACGTTTTGGAGTACATAGCAAAGGATATAAAAGGGGGAAATATTTTTTATTTCAAACCATCCATGCAATTCGAATGCCCAAGAGAGAAAAATATTTCGTGCATCGAAGAGAAGAGAAGAGGATTTGCATGTGTTAAAAATAAAAAGGGCAGACCTTGTAATAAGACAAAGTGGAGCATTAAAAATCTCACCAAGCGCTTGGTAGCGCAAGCGGCGATCGACGACTGGTTAAGGCGTTTGTGCAAGGCAGGTCAGGGGTTCGATTCGCGTCCCCTTCATTTTGAGTGTGGCAAAGGTTTTTTCTTTTTTTGAAAGGCATCGGAGAGCAAGGGATAAAAGGTGCATCGTGCACCTTTGGTTTTGTCTTGGGTGTGTGGCCCAATGGTAGCCAAGCCTTAGGGCTTAGGCATCGTGGTGATGGTTGGTCGTGGGTTCGAGTCGAGCGTAGTCGTGAGGGCATTATTTTTATCGTGGGCCATCGTCTAAGGTAAGAGGTTATTTTATTTTTCCAAGGTGTGAATAGTGTTAGGGGGCCACGTGATTTTTGATGGTGCTTTGATTAATTCTTGCTAAGGTTAGAGATAGGGAGTCATAAGGGAGTTTAAATATTTTAATTTTTACTTAGCATTAAAATAGAGATTGGAGATATAAGGTGTTTGAAAGGAAATTAATTGTGTTGAATATTATTGTTTGAAGATTGGAGTTAAAAGTGTTAAACAAAGGAATTAATTTTTATTTTTGATAAGTGTGAAAATTGGATTTATAAAGTGTTTTCAAAGAAGTTTTGATTGGTTATGAATTGAATATTATTTTTGTGAAGTTTGGAGATTATAAGGTGTACTTGAGAGCTAATATTTTTGTATGGTGAGATAATTATTGAAGGAAATATTTGAGTGGAGATTTTGAGATAAATTGTTGCTATTTAACCTTGAAAGTGGCAAAGAGAATTTGATTGTGATTGAGACAGGTTTTGAAGACATATCTCCATCAAACAAAAGGTATGGGCACATCTTCCTTGTGAGTAAAATATTGTTGATTGAAGTTGTGAAATGCAAAGTTGGAGTGAAAAGGATTGTTTGATAAGCATTGTTGGAAATAATTGAGTGAGCATTCATGTGCATGATTAGGGTTTGTGAAAGAACATGAGTATCATTGTTATGTGAGATTGTTTGATAAGCATTATTGGAAATATTTGAGTGAGCCTTCATGTGCATGATTAGGGTTTGTGAAAGATCATGAGTATCATTGTTATGTGAAATTAGAATCATCTTGAGTCAAGGTTTATAGTGTGAGTTGTTGGAAGTAAAGTGAAACACTTGGTTAGGGTTTGTAAGCAAGTTGTGTTTCATTGAGTGGATGGTTGAGTGAAGTTGATTGAGCATTATTGATTGAAAGTATTGGAGTGATAGTTCAATTTTTATGAAACAAATTGTTCTCTATTTTTGAATTGATTTGAAAGAGAATTTGAAAGTGATTGAGTGATTTGTGAGTGTGAAACATATTGAGTCTCTTACCATTCTCTATATGTTTCTATGGTTAAACAAGATTCTGAGTGAAACTTGTTTGTGTGATTGAAGAGGTTTTCTGAAAGAGATTAAGTTGAGTTGTGTATGCAAGTTTTGTAATTGATTTGAATAAGATTTTGTGAAAGCTAGTGGACAGATTTGAGTAAGTCCTAGAGGGGACTTAAGGACAAAATTGAGTAAGCTTTTGTGAAAGCTTAAGGATAGATTTGTGTGAGATTTTGTGGAAGCTTACAAGAAGATTTGAGGTAAGTCTTGGTGAAGACTTGTTGAGCAGATTAGACAAGTTCTAGGGAGGACTTATTGGACAAATTTGAGATAAGTCTTAGTGAAGACTTGAGAGCAGATTGAGCAAGTTCTTGAGAGGACTTGTGGATAGATTTGAGGTAAGTATTTGAGAAGACTTGAGAGCAGAGTTGATTGATTGATTTGTTCAAGCTTTGAGTTAAGGCTTGGAGAAGATCTAGCAGAGTTGATTTGTGATTGAGTCAAGATTTGTGTTAAGGCTTGAGGATAGATTTGAGATAGATATTGAGCAAATTTTCTAGCTAAATAAGGACATGTTTAATTATATAGAGATTAAGATTTGTGCTAGACCAAGGATATGTTTAGTGCAGATTTGAGATAGATATTGAGTAGATTTGTGCTAGACTGAAGGACAATATTTAGTGCAGATTTGAGATAGATATTGAGCAGATTTGTGCTAGACTAAAGGATAATGTTTAGTGTAGATTTGAGATAGATATTGAGCAGAGCTAAGAGCAAGCTTTGGAGGTGATAGAGTAGAGGATAGTAGTCTCTAGTGGATAGAGATCCATTAGCTAGGGTAGTGAGGATAGAAGTCTTCTGAGTGAGGACATAGGTCTTCTATGGAGAGAGATCCACAAGCCAGTGCAGTGGAGGTAGTAGTCTTCTAGAGGATCACCAACCAGAGCAGAGGAGAAGGAGTTCTCCTATGGATAGAGATCCATAAACCAAAAAAGGGGAAAGAGTTCTCCTATGGATAGGTATCCATGAACTTGATTAGGGGATTGGTATCTCCTTTGGATAGAGGTCCATAAACATTGTAATAGGGAAGGATTCCCAAGAGATTTGTTGAGAAAATTTTAGTGAAATATTTTCTTCGTGGAGTAGCCCACATTGGGTGAACCATGTTAAATTGGTGTCTCTATTGTGTGTGATGATTTGTGCATTACTTTGATTACTATTGTTGATATTTCCATTGATAATATTGGATAATATTATTTGGGAAAGAAAAGTAAAAAGTGGTCTTATACTATTCACCCCCCTCTCAGTATAAGCTTGTGTTCTTCAATTGGTATCAGAGCGGGTTCCTTCGGAAGAGTTTAACAACTTGAAGGAAAATCTTACAGGAACACAGATGGATTCTTAGAGTGGATCTTCAGGAAATAAGGCACCATTGTTTGATGGGAACAATTATGCATTTTGGAGTGTAAGAATGAAGGTTTACCTAATGGCACTAGGAAATGATATATGGCAAGCAGTTGAGGATGGGTACATACCACCAACTACTCCACCTATAGATAAATATGGTAAGCTCCTACAACTAAATAATTCAAAGGCAATGAATGGAATCTTAAATGGTTTATGTGAATCAAAGTTTGTAAAAGTTATGCATTGCACATCAGCAAAAGAGATTTGGGATAAGTTAAAAAATATATATGAGGGAGACAAAAAGGTCAAGATGGCAAAATTGCAAAATCACAAGAAAATATTTGAAGACCTAAAAATGAAGGATGAGGAAAACATTGCTACATACCTACTTCATGTGGATGAGGTTGTTAACTCCATGCAAGGACTTGGGTTTAAAGTGGAAGAATCAGATGTATGTCAAAATGTTTTAAGATCACTTCCTAAGAGGTATAGTGAAAATATTTCAGCCATAGAAGAAACAAGAGATATAGAAACTTTGACAAGGGATGAGTTACATGGAACTCTCACAACTTTTGAGATGAGAATAAAAGAGGAATCTATTCCTCAAAAAGAAGCAACCTTCAAAGTTACAAAGAAGACAAAGGGTAAGAAGTCAGATTCAAGTAATGAGTTATCCAGTGATGAAGAAGCAAACTATGGTAGAAGGAACAAGGACACAAGAAAGTACAAAGGTACAAAATTGGTTAAGTGTTTCAAATATGGTAAATATGGTCACTATGCATCTGATTGTCCAGAAGCTAGAAATAGTAGTGGTGATGAGAAACAGGATCATAAGAACAGGGAAACAAGAAAATACAAGTATCAAAAGAAAAGTAGGGATGGACAAGGCAAGCAAGGAAAGAAGTTTTTCCAAAGGCATAAGAAGAGTTTTTATGCAGATAAGGTAAGTAAGAGTTCAAGTGATAGTGATGAAAGGTCCTCAGATAATGAAGAAGAAGAAATTCTATTTCTAATAGTAGAAAAAGAAGATGTTAAGAAAAGGTAAAAAGGGCACCAATAATTCTCAAGTGTTTTAGGTGTGGTAACTTTGGTCATATTGAAGATAGTTGTACAAGGAATGGGTTCAGTTTCAGTGAAGATGAATATGAAGATGCTCTTGAAGGTCCAGAAGAAGAAAGTCTTCTTATGGAAATAGAAGAAGAAGGAAGTGCTTCTAGTGGAAATGAATAGAAAAGAATGAAGATGATCTTGAAGACAAAAGAATAGAGGAAGAATCAGAAAATGAAGAGGTAGGAGAAGTTGATCTTGAGGGTGAGCTTATTTCTACTCTCAATGCATTAAGAAAGGTAAGAAAGTAGAACTCAAAACTCAAGATTCAATTTCAAGAATGTGATGAAGAGAAAGGAAAGCTTATTGAAGATCTAACCAACTCAATAGCTAAGACAAGGAGATTTAAAGAGAAGTTAGAAGCAAAGGTTTTAGAATGTGAAAGGTTAGAGCATGAAGTAGCTTCACTAAGGAAGGAAGTAAAAGAGTCTAAAGACAAGCTACACAGGTTTGGGAGAAGCTCAAAGAACTTGGATAAGATTATCAAGGTACAAAGATCTTCATCAAACAAGACAGGACTTGGTTTTGAAGAAGAATATAGAGGACGAGGAGAGGAGTCAATCTCAAGCTCCAAAGAAGAAGAAGCTTCAGAAGAAGAGAGTGAAAGAGAAAGTGAGACCTCTAAGGATAAGTTGGAAAATAGGAAGTTCAACAAGGAAAGGAACAATGCACAAATAAGGAACAGATGGAACAGGAAACAACATAGGGAAGAAGAGACTAAGAGACCAATGGGGTCTAGGCAAGGTTTCTTCAATGGGCATTGCTTCTCATGTCACAGGTTTGGCCACAAGGCTTCACAGTGTAGGACACATGAAAGATAGGGATATGGTTTCACCAATAGAAATTTTAGAAATGGACATCTCTTTCAAGGGTATTGCTACTCTTGTAATCAGTTTGGTCATAAGGTAGTTAATTGTAGGGTTCATGATAGGAATGGATATGGCTTCACCAGGAGGAACTACAAGATATTTGCACCTTCAAGGAACCACAACATTAAGTGTCATAAGTGCAATAATGTTGGGCATATGGCTAAGTGGTGTAGAGAAGAATTTCTAGAGACAAGCAGGAACAGGAACATTCAAAAAAATCAGAAGGATCAGTTGAGAAAGAAGGTGGACAAAGGTAAAGAGCAGTGTATGCTGGGAGTAGAGATACTCCCACCCCAAAATTAACCACCTCAAGAGAGGAGGTGGGGGAGGGGCTAAGCTAAGAGTCTCATTCTTAGCCCCAAGCCCCAAAGGTGGCCCTTTGCCATTGATGTCAAAGGGGGAGATTTGAGTTAGGGGGAGAGATTTGAGTTAGGGGGAGAGCATTCAGTCAGGGGGAGAGCATTCAGTCAGGGGGAGCAGAACTGAAAAAGGAAAAAGAAATGGTAAAAGGAAAAAGGGTTGCCATCAATGACAAAGGGGGAGATTGTTGGAAATATGAGCAAGTTTTGTTGTCATTGATGTCAAGAAATTGATGTTCAAGTTTAGTCATCATTAATGTCATCAGGTGGTTTTTCCAAAAGGTAAGGAAGAGGTTAAAAGAAATAGGATATAATATTTATTTTAATATTATATGCCTAAAGTGGCCTAAAATATTAAAAGGAAGGAGAAGCAGGTTTAAAAGGACATAATAATATTATAATATTTAATATTATAATATTTCGGGCTAAAGGTTGAAGTGAAGAAAAACGAGGTCCAAGGAGTCTTTAAAATATAAATCCTCAAAAGACCCATTTGACAGAATGTAAAGGTTATTATTTAATTTATTTAAATTAAAATATTTTAACCATAGGTTAAAATTTTAATTTAAATAAATATTAAAGGTGCCATAAGTCTAAGTTTAAAATTTGAATTGGAAAGCGTCGACGTTTTGGAGTACATAGCAAAGGATATAAAAGGGGGAAATATTTTTTATTTCAAACCATCCATGCAATTCGAATGCCCAAGAGAGAAAAATATTTCGTGCACTGAAGAGAAGAGAAGAGGATTTGCATGTGTTAAAAATAAAAAGGGTAGACCTTGTAATAAGACAAAGTGGAGCATTAAAAATCTCACCAAGCGCTTGGTAGCGCAAGTGGCGATCGATGGCTGGTTAAGGCATTTGTGCAAGGCAGGTCAGGGGTTCGATTCACATCCCCTTCATTTTGAGTGTGGCAAAGTTTTTCATCTTTTTCAAAAGGCATCGAAGAGCAGGGTAAAAGGTGCATCGTGCACCTTTGGTTTTGTCTTGGGCGTGTGGCCCAATGGTAGCCAAGCCTTAGGGCTTAGGCACCATGATGATGGTTGGTCATGGGTTCGAGTCGAGCACAGTCGTGAGGGCATTATTTTTATCATGGGCCATCATCTAAGGTAAGAGGTTATTTTATTTTTCCAAGGTGTGAATAGTGCTAGGGGGCCACATGATTTTTTAATGGTGCTTTGATTAATTTTTGCTAAGGTAAAAGATAGGGAGTCATAAGGGAGTTTAAATATTTTAATTTTTACTTAGCATTAAAAATAGAGATTGGAGATATAAGGTGTTTGAAAGGAAATTAATTGTGTTGAATATTATTGTGTGAAGATTGGAGTTAAAAGTGTTAAACAAAGGAATTAATTTTTATTTTTGATAAGTGTGAAAATTGGATTTATAAAGTGTTTTCAAAGAAGTTTTGATTGGTTATGAATTGAATATTATTTTTGTGAAGTTTGGAGATTATAAGGTGTACTTGAGAGCTAATATTTTTGTATGGTGAGATAATTATTGAAGGAAATATTTGAGTGGATATTTTGAGATAAATTGTTGCTATCTAACCTTGAGAGTAGCAAAGAGAATTTGATTGTGATCAAGACAGGTTTTTGAAGACATATCTCCATAAAACAAAAGGTATGGGCACATCTTCCTTGTGAGTAAAATATTGTTGATTGAAGTTGTGAAATGCAAAGTTGGAGTGAAAAGGATTGTTTGATAAGCATTGTTGGAAATAATTGAGTGAGCATTCATGTGCATGATTAGGGCTTGTGAAAGAACATGAGTATCATTGTTATGTGAGATTGTTTGATAAGCATTGTTGGAAATATTTGAGTGAGCCTTCATGTGCATGATTAGGGTTTGTGAAATATCATGAGTATCATTGTTATGTGAAATTGGAATCATCTTGAGTCAAGGTTTGAGTTCCATAGTGTGAGTTGTTGGAAGTATAGTGAAACACTTGGTTAGGGTTTGTAAGCAAGTTGTGTTTCATTGAGTGGATGGTTGAGTGAAGTTGATTGAGCATTATTGATTGAAAGTATTGGAGTGATAGTTCAATTTATGTGAAACAAATTGTTCTCTATTTCTGAATTGATTTGAAAGAGAATTTGAAAGTGATTGAGTGATTTGTGAGTGTGAAACATATTGAGTCTCTTACCATTCTCTATATGTTTCTATGGTTAAACAAGATTCTGAGTGAAACTTGTTTGTGTGATTGAAGAGGTTTTCTGAAAGAGATTAAGTTGAGTTGTGTATGCAAGTTTTGCAATTGATTTGAATAAGATTTTGTGAAAGCTAGTGGACAGATTTGAGTAAGTCCTAGAGGGGACTTAAGGACAAAATTAAGTATTTGTGTGAGCTTTTGTGGAAGCTTACAAGCAGATTTGAGGTAAGTCTTGGTGAAGACTTGTTGAGCAGATTAGACAAGTTCTAGAGAGGACTTGTTGGACAGATTTGAGACAAGTCTTAGTGAAGACTTGAGAGCAGATTGAGCAAGTTCTTGAGAGGACTTGTGGATAGATTTGAGGTAAGTCTTTGAGAAGACTTGAGAGTAGAGTTGATTGATTTATTTGTTCAAGCTTTGAGTTAAGGCTTGGAGTAGATCTAGAAGAGTTGATTTGTGATTGAGTCAAGCTTTGTGTTAAGGCTTGAGGATATATTTGAGATAGAGATTGAGAAGATTTGTGCTAGACTAAGGACTATTTAGTGTAAATTTGAGATAAATGAGAATTTGTAGAAATTTTTATAATTTGAATTTTTTATTTTAGTGCAGATTTGAGATAGATATTGAGAAGATTTGTGCTAGATCAAAGGATAGTGTTTAGTGCATATTTGAGACAGATATTGAGTAGATTTGTGCTAGAATTATGAGAATCGAAAGGATAGTGTTTATGTGAGATTTGAGATAGAAATTGAGTAGATTTGTGCTAGACCGAAGGACTAGTGTTTAGTGTAGATTTGAGATAGAAATTGAGTAGATTTGATGAGACGAAAGGAATGTTGTAGTATAGATTTGAGATAGAGATTGAGTAGAGCTAAGAGCAAGCTTTGGAGGTGATAGAGTAGAGGATAGTAGTCTCCAGTGGATAGAGATCCATTAGCCAGGGTAGTGAGGATAGAAGTCTTCTGAGTGAGGACATAGGTCTTCTATGGAGAGAGATCCACAAGCCAATGTAGTGGAGGTAGTAGTCTTCTAGAGGATCACCAACCAGAGCAGAGAAGAAGGAGTTCTCCTATGGATAGAGATCCACGAACCAACAAAGGGGAAAGAGTTCTCCTATGGATAGGTATCCATGAACTTGATTAGGGGATTGGTATCTCCTTTGGATAGAGGTCCATAAACATTGTAATAGGGAAGGATTCCCAAGAGATTTGTTGAGAAAATTTTAGTGAAATATTTTCTCCGTGGAGTAGCCCACATTGGGTGAACCACGTTAAATTGGTGTCTCTATTGTGTGTGGTGATTTGTGCATTGCTTTGATTACTGTTGTTGATATTGCCATTGATATATTGGATAATATTGTTTGGGAAAGAAAAGTAAAAAGTGGTCTTATACTGTTCACCCCCCTCTCAGTATAAGCTTGTGTTCTTCACCTTTATTATCAATGACAATTCAACATTTCATCCTTGAAGATATTTCTTCCTTTGACATCAATGACAACCCAATATTTCTAACAAATCATCCTACACATGACCTTGTGTTAGCTTCCATAGTTTATGCTTTGACTATGTGGGGCACTACTTTCTTGGGTAAATATTTGAGTTTAAATTTGATCATTAGAGTTTTAGATTTATCTTTATGCAACCAAATACCAATTCCTAACAATGAATATGGATGGAAGTACTTTATGAGTAATATTTTGATATTTTGTATGTCAAGGGTAGGAAAAACGATGCTAGAGATATTGTAAGAAGAATAAGACATATTTGCACTACCATAGTGATAACTATGGATTTTAAGGAGTAACACAAAAACTAGTTTACAATAAGATTGTTGATACAATGAAATTAGAAAGGTAAAATGAATAAATGAGTTTGAGAAAGATAAATATTTAGAATTTTATTTTGATAAGGATGTTTCACTTTGGTTTAAGAGGACTTGATATGTTCCATTAGCAATGGATTTATGATACTTAGATTTTAATTAATTGCTTAGAGTGTCATATGAGGCTCATATTAAAGTGAAAAATATGTTTTTACACTTGAGGAAAGTATTCTTTTGTCTAGGAATGAAAAAATAAAATAGTTGCATTTGTGGCTAGGTGTCTAGAGTTCTAGTGAGCTAAAGTGGAACATCAAGATACCACCACTTAGTTTTATCCTTATGAGATATTGGAATAGAAGTGTGATGTAGTTTCAATGGATTTCATCACTAGTTTACCTTTGACCTAGGAAAGTCACGGTTCTATATTGTTAGCAGTGGATAATCTAACTATAGTTACTCACTTTCGACAACCTAGAAAACTTCTATAGTGAAGGGCATTGCTCAAATTTATATGAATGATATCGTCAATATTTATGGAGAGCCCAAAATAGTTATTTTGATTGGGATTCCTTGGGCATACAATTAGACTTTAGCATAACATATCATACTAAAATAGATAGAAAAATCGAAAGAGTAAACAAAGTACTTGAAGATATACCACTAATTTCTATTATGGATTAGCCTAAGCAATGGGAAAAGTATCTTAGCTTGATAGAATATGCTTACAATAATAGTTATCATAGTTTCATTGGTATGGATGCATAAAAGGATTTATATGGATGACCCTATAAAATACATCTATGTCACGGTTGATTCAAAATTCATATATAATTAGTCCTCAAATATTAGATAAAATAGTGTTGACTATTTAGTGGATTAAACAAGCTTAACATTAGTAAATTTCAAACTCCAAAAAGAAATGTGTAGGTAGGTAACAAGGTATTAATTATAGTTTATTTTCACAATGTCTCTATTATGTTTGAAAAATGGGTAAATCTTTTACCTTGACTCATAGATACCTTAAATATTCTAGATAATATATGATTTTTTTCCCATCATCATGTACTACCATCTAGTGTATCATGAATTTATAGTATTCTTCATGATCTTGTCCTTATAAAATATTTTCTTTAATTAAATCATGTGCTTTATTAGGAATATTTATAGTGGAAGAGGACAAGGACATTACCATTGAAACCATTTTTATGTTAGATAAAATAACTAAGATCTAAGAAATAGTATAGTGGATCATCTCTCAATGAAATAAGATAATTATAGGGAGAACTTTGCTATTTGGGAAGATATGATTGAGATGCTATAGAGCTATTCATATATTTTTAATTAAATTCTAGAAGTAGGTTATTATAAGGGAGGGGGATGTAGTGCATTAATTTTTTATCTTTAATGAATTTAAACCATTTTAATGATAACTAGAAATTTTTGATGTTTTGAACATAGTTAAATGTGGGTTGTGAAGAGAATTTAATAATTAGATGGTACTAATTATTATTTTATTAAATTGAATTCGTACATTTTATAAAATATTGTTAAATAAAAATTATTGAATGATAATTATTTACTATTATCTATTTTATTTTGATATATATTGGTGTATATTGTAACTTTTCATGCATTAATATTTTAAAAATAGAAGGAAGCATTTTGGACATGAATCATGATATTGCAATGATATGTATCAAAATATGTTGAAGTCTAAAATTAAAATATTCTTATAGGTTGGAATCACAAGGTGGATGAGAAAGGCTATCTATATTTATGATACTTTTATTGCCAAGAAAAATATTATTGGTTGCTATTTGAAAGTGTTGTTTGATACATTAAATATAGAAGAATATATTTTGAGCATGAATGATGATATTGTAATGATATGTATTAAAACATATTGAAATCCAAGGTTAAAACATGATTGTCGATTAGAATCATAGGTGGATGAGCGAGCTTATCTATATTTATGATACTTTATGTTGCAAAGAAAATAATTATTGATTTTTATATTTTTGATACTTTATGTTGCAAAGAAAAAAATTATTGATTTTTACTTAAAGGTATTATTTTATAGTGTAATGTTATCAAAATTGTAAATTTTTTATTATAAATTCTTAGATGCATACACTCATTACAATATTATCCAAAAGAGTACAAAAGCACAATAGAGATAGTCAAGAAATTAAATCAAGAGAGAGCATCTAAATAAGAAAGAATAAGGGATGGATACCCATAGGTACACCCATGATAAAAAATTACTAGCTAGTGCAATGGATTAGTCATTGGGTGATATTTATTGTGATATGTAATCCATAGTAAAAAGCTAACCTCATGTTTGCATAAATTGACTTGAAACTTAAATTATAATATATTAAATATATTTTACATTTTAACTGATGTCTTTTTGGTAGATAATAAGGGGTTGTACTCGGGTCCCCCACCCTTGAAAAATTACAACTCTCTACTTTAGACCTTGAGAGAATAAAAAATATACACTTCTCATCTCAATTGAGATGCTATATCTAAATTCTTAATTTTCATTTTCTAGATCTTTTTAATTTTTTGTATGAATACAATTATTCTATAAATTAACATCTTTCTTGACATTTTCCTATAGTAGCCTTCAAAATGCCAAAACTTCACCTCTACTATCTATGCTTTGCATCTTAGTAGAGTAATATTTCCAAAATATCACACTATCATAGTCCACTTTACCAAATCTAAATTGCTAGTTTCCTTCCTCACTAAAGTCCTAGCCCTTCATTGCTCTTCCCATCATTCAAACCCTAGATGATAAATATTTGCAATTTCATTTTTTACGACTTGAAAAATCATCACTACCCTCAATAATTCTCATATTCTTGCGTATGACTACTCATTTTAAAGCTATTCAAATTCCACATAATTTGGTTCAAGAATCAGCTAAATCATATAAATTTCCATGAAGATATGGCTCTTAAAAGATGAGATATTTAAAAATATGAAACCCTAATCCTTCGCACATTTTTTATTATAAAGAGGAGGGAAAAACCATGTTAATACCTATGGATTCCAAATCCATAGGTAGAACAAAGATAAAAATAGGGGGTTTTAGTTGACCCAACCTTCCACCCAACAACCTGACATGTTGATGCACTACACTCAACAACCCAACCTGTTATTGTGGTTCCCTCAACTGATCTAATCTCAAACAAGCCTTTCACCCAACAAAGGCCAACCTTCCATGCTCCTTCAGCCTAAGCTACCTTCCATGCTCCTTCAACCTTCCCAATATTCCACTCAAAATCCTAGCCTTCTATTGTAGCTACTTTAGCTAACCCAAACTTTAATGCTCCTTTAGCCTTATCAGCCTTCCACATTCCTTTAGCCATCCCAACCTTCCACCCAATATCCTAGCCTTCTACTATAGCTCCTTCAGCCAACCCAAACTTCCATGCTCCTTCAAACAACCTAGCCTTCCACACTTCTTCAACCTTGATACTCAAAATATCAACTCATCATTTAGCCTTCCATGCTCCTTTAGCATTCAAATTTATTGATCTTGGTTACCCCCGTTAAGGGTACAATCTCCCCATATTTTAACTGATGTTAACCATATAGGAGGTTTAGATAATATTATTAAGGATGAATACATCAAAACTACCCATAAGCTTACATGTAATATTCCCATAGTATTACATTAAATACACCAGTAGTCATGCATAACGAATGCTTATAGGCTTACATATAGAATACTTATAGGTTTATATGTATAGAATCAATAGGATTAGAGAGAGAGAGAGAGAGAGAGAGAGAGAGAGAGAGAGAGAGAGAGAGCTTGTAGGCACCTCATTAATATCAACCTTGGCCAATAAGTTAGTATTACTTCCTTGCATAAATTGAACTAAGAGGCTAAGAAGATAATATATTACAAATGGTAACATCCCCCCTCATAATGAATGCTTGAGTGATCCAATGGATCTTCTTTATATAATATGTTATTTTCTCTTGCCAAAGTTACATGGATTAGATCCTTGAACATGATTTTATGGCTCCACATTTTGGGTTAAGATGTTTATATTCTAATGAGAATATCTTAATGCCTAGGGATTGGAAGATCATATAATCTAAAAAAAAGGCTCAAAACACTTTTGTTTGCAAAATTCATAGCGTGTAAAGGATGGGAATATTAATAGGATAAAATAATAAAAAATTAAATTTTAGACCTTAGGAGAAAATTCTCCAATGATGGACTCTCATGTATCACATATAGAAAGTGCCATCTATGTTGTTCTAACATCAAAATATCTGACTAGATTGTCAACTATGATGGCATGACTAATGAATAAATTCAACCTGGTTTATTTTTATTGGTGGAGACTCAGTTATATATAACTTTTTTAGTCATGTAGTGTATTGAAGCACCATCAGAAGCTCATGTTATCAAAGTATGGTAAAATAGGAATTTTAGAGCTAAAATGGATATCATCTTGATATGGAGTGAAGGAGGGTGTGCTTTGGAAATAAAATGTAAAATAGAACTTCTCCTCCATGATTGAAACATAAAACCTTTTCATAGGAAGACTACCTACAAATCACTACACAAAATGAGCATGTTAGAGTTAGGATTTACAATGTATTATATGATGTAATAAGGGAACACTTCATAAAAAATACATAAGTTTTTTCTTACTTAAAATCCAAAAGGGTATTACTATGGATTGATACCCTAAATTTTCTTCTATACAAGAGGTTTTTGATCACCACACATGTCTAGCTTGTCAGGCTAATCATTTAATCATCAATCCAGGTCAATTCGATTTAAAGAACAACAATCCCATATAGATTATCCCAATACAATAACCAATTTACTTTGATTCGTTTCCTTAAGATCAGGTTATAGGAAATAAAATACTTTTAAATGCAAAATAAAATACTTTTAAATGCAAAATGAAATTTACTTAATAAATATAAATATTTAAGCTAATTGTGTGGATCCACGTGCAGCTAATTATGATTTTAACTATTTACTTTAGAAAATAAATAATGCAGATTAATTTCTATAAATTCTATTTAATATTAATCTAATTCTATTTTATTCTGCTACCCTATACTACACTACACTACAGGAGTGGGAGAACAGGGACTAGTCTTCTAGAAGTGGGCCCTACCTTCGAAAAGGTTAGTTTATTTCTCTTCTCCTTCTACGCTACTTTACTTCAATACTTTACTATTTCATCTACTTATTCTAACTATTGATTATTCATTTATTGCAAGAAAATAAAAGTATTACAGAGTAAAGTAAATCATTATGAAAATAGAATAATCATTGCAAAAGACATGGAAGAAAAGTAATACTATTTTATTGTTGGAAATTGAATGGGTACATCACTGAAGATTACATCCACAGTCGACTTCTTCAACTCATATTACAGATGACTCAAAAAATAATGCGAACAAAAGGTGAGGTAAGGCTAGGACCTTTTCAATGGCCTCCCTAATGTAATTTATACAATAATATTCAAAGAAGTCTTTTCGTAACATTCTTTTTTTTCTCCAACTAATAAAAATATAAATCCTAACTATGTACTAACAATTTTCTAAAACAAATATAATTTTGTAACAAGACATAACTTTGACTAATCAGTGCTAACACATGTGCAACTGACTTGTTCTAAACAAACATGAATTTCTAACAAATACAACTTGGACTAATCATTATGAGGCCAAGTGGCACTCATCTTAACAACTTTTCTTAATATAAGAGACAACATAAATAGTCTTATGCCCTATTCTCAAGGAAAGAGAATATTTAGTTGGGAGGAAATAAAAAGTTTGGATCCTTTCCAACTTTTAATAAATCTTTACAACTTTATCAAATAAAATAATAATTTGCCAAATATTCCTTTGATCACATGGACATCCAGAATGAGTGACTGTGCAAGGTGCATCCTTTGTTGGTCATGATGTGACACTAATGCTTAGTCAACCTTTGACTCTAGCTCTCTGTAGTACTTCAATAACACTTCTTCGTAACACTCCATCCATAATTCCTGTAAGTGTGCCATGTGTCCAACTAGTCTTCATTCATCTATGTTTTGGTTCAGCATCCACGGTCATTCATCCAGCTTCATACATAGTTACCTAATAACACACAAACTTACACAAAATCCATGTAAAATACACATATAATAACATTTATAATAATTAATCTAATTAACACATAAATGACAATATTAAGGTAAAATAACAGTAAAAAGTATTCATATCCATTCATGTATAAAGAAATATATAAGTAAATCTAGTGTAAATAATGTAACACTTTGGCACTCATCATTCCCCCAAACTGAAGGAAATGCATGTCCTCATGCATACAAGTCTTAAATATCACAACGTAAAACATTGCAAATATTATAGATGAGATACAAAAAAATATATGATGAATAAAATGATGCGGTTTTATAGAAATAACTCTACAGATGTATAAAACAAAATATTGTAATTGTTTATGGAGAAAATAGTGCAAATGTATGAAATCAACATACTTGATTCTATCCCTTGTATAGAACGTTCTAGTGCAATTAAGTTATATTTCATGTGAGATCATTGTTGAACAACCAAGGTTTTGCCCTATATATTTTATGGAAAATATGGGTTTCAAAATTAGGGATTTCATGTGTGATCATCAAGAATATCATGTACTACATGTAATAAGACTATATGTTCATGTTTTTCCTCCTTATCAATCACTTTGCCTCACACAAATGCTATAGTGGAAATATACTTTTAAGACCTTTGGACAAATTAATCTTCATGAAAAATTTAAGTTCATTAAATTTAAATAATATTAATATAAATAATATTTTAAATACATTATTAAAAGTCATAAAATAAAATACTTTAAAGAACATGTGATTTTTTTATTTTTATTATTATTTTTTATTTTTTAATATATAAAAAAAATCTTTATCAAGCATTATACCTAATAGAGAGGTATGGAATTATATCTAACTTAATTTTAATTTAAGAAAATCAAATTAATAAGGTTTCCTTGTATAGCAAGTCAACCATGACTTACCAACATTTTTTAAAATAATTAATTAAATAATAAATATTCTTAATGCAAAAAAAATAATTATATGTATATAAAAATATATATTAACTGTGGGATAGATTTTTAGGCACAAATTCACCTCATACCTACATATAGGACTTTTTTTTTTAGGGTGATACGAATGCCCACAAGGCAACACCAACATCTCTATGATGATGCAAGTCTAGTGGCATATTCCTGTTTGGAATTTTATTCCCCCTATTACCTCTCTATCTATGATTCACCCACACGCGAATCAGAATCATGGTAGATACAACACCATGCTTTTCCCCTTCTCCTTGAAAATATCTTCTACATACTCCAATAGTATGAGGATAACTCCTATCACAAACATGATTAATCCCATGAGCCAATCCACGGGTTTGTTGGCCATAAAAATTCCATTTCAGGCATGCCATATCGGATTCTATATCACGGAGTAATCCTTGCCAATCCAAGCCACGACAAAGGATTTGCAATGTAGCATACCCAGAAATGGAAACCCTGACACGTAGAGGAAGAGTATAAGTCGTCTATACCTTGTATTATCTTTCTTGCCTCTTTTTTCTATTTTTCTCCGCCCCCCCCCCCCCCCCCGTTCCGGCCCCCCCCCTCCCCCCTTTTTTTTTTTTTTTTTTTTTTTTTTTTTTTTTTTTTTTTTTTTGTCGCGCGCGGTGGGGGGGGGGGGGGGGGGGGGGGGGGGTAAAAAATCCCTTTATAGTAGATACCATAAATTGTGGTAACCTCTCCTTCTAATAGAATTTCATAACATTCATCACTCAAAAATTGTGATGGGCTAGGAACTCAAGATGAGAATGAAGCCACTACAAGTGTAGGTACATCATTTGGAGTAACAGTCTTCAAGATTTTTGCAAGAGGAAGGTTGCTATATTTTATGTAGGATTTGATGATTTCTCCTTCTGTAGTTGATGTCTTTGTGGCAGGAATTCAGATGGGAAAGTTGTACCACTATTTTTATGAGAAATTATAATAACACCCACACCACCATATTCAAAAACCTCTTCATCTACATGACTATCTGAATCCATGTGGCAAAGGACTATATTCCCTTCAACCTTCTTCGAATCCAGTGAATTCGTATGACAGTAGCTTGATTTTAGCAAAGTAAATCCACCAAAAACATTAGATGCATCTCCTCCATATATCAAGGGATACAATTGTTTATCCATTTATAATGTGTATAAAGAGATTCCCACAATAGAATATCCATTTATTAGAACTAATTATTGACCTAGTGTGACTTATGCCACGTTGACCTAGCATGACTTCCAGGTTGGTATCATTCACTTACCTTCGCCCAATAAAAACTACCATCCTGCCACCTTTCCATAATATGTGGTAACAAACTTGCTAAATTTGGTGTTGCATTACCATGACGATGTCTTAGGGAAAATGGTATATAATTCATGATCTTCACTTTCCTTATTTTGTGGCCCCCAATATGATATAATTCATGAATATAGAGTATACTTATACGATTTCTTTCCATCTGGTGTCACAACATCCTTTATCGATGGTGATCAAAAAATTATGCTCAGAGTGTGACACATACACCACCAATTGATATGATTGTCATTAAATTTGAGTATATCCTGCATATTTCTTTATTTGATGCTCTTCTTGGTTGTTGGCTACATCTACGATAACAATTGGTGACTGTGAGAGCAATCTCCAGATGAAAGTTTTAATGTATTTCAATAAGCAATACCTACCATGTAGTTAAGAGGTATGCAACTAGACAACCAATATTTTAATATTAATGTCTTCCCTAAATCATGAGATTTCTCCCATTCCTATTGTAACCACTGAAAATGAGATCTACCCAAGCTTGGCTCTTCGGATCAGCATTGGCAGGATGAAATTGTTTCTGTGTATTGCACTCAAACTAAATAATTTACAATTTCATTTTATGTCGCATCACATTAGTTGAGGTCCCGCAGGTCACCCTTTTTAACTCAAGGTAGATTTATGACAAACATCTAACACTTCTTAAAGAGGACACAACAATAGGACCTCATACCAACCCAACTTAAACTGCATGCTTCCACTAGTTAGCAGTCTCCGTACCAAACAAAAACATGCTCCTATATACTATATAATGTAATGTGTATTGTGCATGTGCATCTTTTACCTTACTATATTTATCTATGAACTCTAAGAATTTAAGAATCAAAATCCTGGTTAAAACCCATTTTATTTACTTGGATCATTCTTCTCAAAATACAATATGCAAGTTCTTTTCATAGATTTTGTTTCCAGTTGTGAAGTTACTGTCACTGGTCCTAGGTGTATCATGTGACTATTTTTGAGATAGAACTCATAAGATTTTCATATCTTGCCACAGGCTGGCCAAACATCTCCAAGATTCATTGACATTTTTATATCTATCCATACATCCTTCTTGGAATCAAAACATGACAAAAAATTATTGCATTGCACCTGAGCTCCCATTTCCATTAACTTTTACAAATGCAGATAAGCATAGTTCAGATATATCTGAAAATTTATAACACTAGAGTAATAGAATGGTAAGGAGTAACATGCAACAGATCCAATTAATAGATAAAGCAATGAAGTAAAGAGCATAAGGTTAATGTCAAGCATGATAAAATTATTTTCATATAAGAAGTATGCCAAGTCACAATTCTATAATTTTTTTAATATGCAATGAATAGGCCAAAACAATCCCTGACAACTTTACACTAACAAAATAGAAATTTCTATTAGTTCAAATAGTGAATGCATACCATTAGAAGTCATTTTATAAAACTCTCTCAAACCACCTACCATTCACATGGTTCTAAATATTACCTCTTATTTTTCTTGAATTTTCTATCTCCTTCTCTTATATTTAGGATCTCCTTCTATAGTCCTACCCTTATTTTTACCAATTTTAAAAACTCTAAATTAAAAAATATCCTCCATATGCTCTCATCTGGTACTTACCATTTCTTTTGGGTGACCCTATGATGCATGCCCATCCAATAAACCAAGTGGGTGAAATGATTAAGTCCAGCATTTTCTATACAAAGGCCACTTGAGTTACCTCTAGAAATAGCTATGACATAAGATAAATCTCCCCATATGATGCTCCAAAAGTGAATGCTACATGATCTTAACTACCCCTTCTAGCAGGTCATTAGCACAAGGTGCTAAAATTCAGTGCCTCAGAGTCTCTTAGCTTAAAAGCATAAGGGATTTTAGCCATCATGTAATGAACTAGTAGTGGTTCATATTTCATTGTGTGCTTAAAACAAAACCAAACTCCCAAATGCTCAGCCAATTACACAGATGGATATGTACCTCTTTTACCTGATCTATGTAAACATCATGGACTCCTATCTATGATCACTTTCCATGTCCATAATGCTTTCCAACTTAATATATCACACTAGACCATTCTCAATGATGGCTCATCATAAAGCAAACATGATATAATCAAAATTACTATCAGTCCATCCACGGGATTTAGAATACACAACCACACTAACTGATGCATCACTTGTTGAGTGGTTCTATGGGCAAAAGTTCATACCAAAACCTCCAGTTGGGTAAGAGAATATGAAGTCCAACCAAACCTCCATTCTAATCATTCTTGTCTCCATCATTGTCTAATTTTGGTTCTAAATGGGGATTTTAATCAAGAAATGTTGATTTTGTCCAAGTTAAAATGTATCTATAAAATCTTGATATGTAGTTTGCCTTAATAGTGTTTAAGAGTCTAGGGAAGAGTTGCCCTTGTATAGATCAAAATACCAATCCCATGGAGGCTCTACAAAGTGAAATTAATATGATGATCGGAAATTCTACATAGGACAATCGGTATAATACTAAAATTCTACATCTATGGTGTCACAATAGTCAAAGTTTATTAAGAATATTCTCACTAACCAAGATGCATAAATAACGAAAAAAAGTAAAAAAAAAAAAGTAGCAAATATATTTGTTAACTAGGCAAAACTTATCAGAAGAAACAAAAGACAAAAACAAGTTTACAAAGGGTCACGAGTCCTATTCGACTTTAATCACCTAATGATTGAAATTAATTTTCTTACCAGTACAAAAAATCAAATTCAATGACTTATCAAATTGAATCATCACTGACTAGATATAGACTTTTGATGCATATTTCCTTAAACTAGTGCACAAACATGTTATGGTAGGTGCAATTTGGAATGTATTTGTATTATTTGAAATACAGACAAGTTTCATCTACTCAAATTCTCTATTATATGAAAAGTGCATGTTTTCTAAATGATTATCTATATTTGTTGATAGAAGAAACCAGTTTTCATTACAAAGCCTATCCAAGGTTTCCCATATAGTACTATAGATGGCAAAATTAAAAAAAGGACAAGATGCTGATTTTGATTTATTTTTACTTTTACAAAACTCTGGGCTTCCTTAGTTACTTTTGCATGGATTATCTTCCTACATATTAATATGCATGATTTAACACTATAATAAATACAAAGGCCATTAGTTAATGGAATACATGATGATATATTTTTTAATGTAAAAGAATATTGTGTTTGGGATATTCCATCTACAAAATTAGAAATTTATTGCAAGAATATTTGGCTCAAAAATCCCCCTGTCTTGCAAATAAAGCTTCATAAAAGGATGTTGATTTTCACCTAATTTTTTAGAACAACATGCAAACTCAATTCCTTCCTTCCATAATGTTATTCTTTCATTACCTACTATTTGAGAGAGTAGATGTAGCAATTCCTTAGGATCTGTACACACCCTTTTGTTTTCATTGTTAGAAATCTGAAGTCCAATATATCTGGACAGAAAGCATTGTTTTGGATATGTTAATAGCTAAGTATTTTTGTGGTTTTAGAACATGTTGTTTGGTTTTCATTGTGTATGGTGCAGTAGGGATATCAATTGTTTGTGTATTTATCAAGTGGACCTTTCTACAAACTTAGTACTCAATATATTTTAATTCAATTTTGTTTATTATTTTTATGTTTTAGTCTTGTAATTTGAATCTTATATATGTCAATCTCAAAACTAACTATATTAAGTTGTAATACTAGGAAATAAACAAGAAATTTTTTTTTAAAGTAATTGAATCTTTTATCTAGTTAATGGTTGTAGGTTATTTTATGAAAGTACCTTTGGACAAAATATATGCAATTATTTATTTTATGACAAATTTAACCTTTTTGTTACAGAGGTCCAAGAGTTCACTTTCCATGTAGATGTTCGAGCTACTGAGCATTTGAAATTTGAAAAGAAGGTACACAGTTAGACACCCAAGATTTTTTTAGAATATGGTTCCTTAAGTGTCTATATTAATTCACTTAAAAATCAAATGCAGGTGTTGAAGAAACAAAACATGTATAAGAGATTTAGGGAGGAGTATGAAGCTGCAAGGAAGGTGAGTTTCCAATGGTATTATGCTTTTAGATTTTATTTAGGTCTTCCTATATCTCATATGCATCTACCTATTGAGATTAAAGCCGATGAAAATCTCAATCATTTGTTCTTAAGTTGCCATTTTAGCATTGCCTACTTTTACTGTCTGATTCTGCTAGCTTAGGATGGATATTTGATATATACAAGGTTGCATCCAACCTTTTTTTTTTGAATTGTATCAAGGATTTTATTGTTTTAAGCCTTTACTTCTCCCCCAAACTGTATTATAAACTTTATTGTATTAGCTTTATACCTCCCCCAAACTGTAATTTTGGCTATATAGCCAAAAGAAAAATAGAGGGATATTTTTATATAAAGATGCTTATATTTGTAGGAAATTTATATATTATTTTAAATGGTATGGGGGTAAATATATATTGATGTATTATATATATATTATATATATTTTATTATATATATTTTATTATTTATTTTATTATTATTATATATATATTTATTTTATTTTATTTATTATTATTTTTATGGAAGATTTTCTTCTTTTAATTTCATAAGGAGTTCCATGTGAGAAAAATAATGGATACAAATCGAATATCAGTCATCAATATATAAAATGGGGCTTTTATCAAAGGCTTAGATGATTAACACATAGGATATTAGGGTTCTTGGAAAATACAAACCACACTTTTGTAGGATGGGATAAACCATAGTACTTAGGAATTAGTTTATGACTCTTGCTTGCTTACAACATTCTAGGGTTGTTTTACAAAGACTCAGACATCCTAGAGACTTTGAACAAATTCATCTATTTGTCTCACGAATCAGTATGATGCTAAGGGTGTCCTAATGTTTTCAAGCCTCTCGAGGACCAACTATGTGTGCAGTGAATGTTCATTCCTCATCATGAGTAGGAATTGAGTAAACCAATGGTCACTTATGCCAACAAGCTAGCTTATCTATGAGCATCCATAGGTCTTGTCCAGACTTAGCGCTATTGCATAAGGATACCTTATTGTCAAGTGGGTTTCATTCAACCCATTGTTGTAATGAGGATCACCCCATGGTTTTTGAAATACTAAGAATTCCAAGGATTCAAGCTCTTCACCCTTATTTTATTTAACTTTATTTGGGATACTTGCTTATTTTGAGAGGAAGCAAGGGATTTTGATTACTTTTTGGGATTCTTGCTTATTTAAGAGGAAGCAAGAAGATAATTTTTGGGATACTTGCTCATTTAGAGAGAGAGCAAGGGATTTTTTTTTATTGCTTTTTGGGGTTCTTGCTCATTTTTAAGAAGCAAGAAGATACTTTTTGGAATACTTGCTCATTTAGAGAGAGAGCAAGGGATTTTTCTTCTTTTTTTTCAAAGGTGAAGGGGGAGCTTGTCCTTTTGCCAATTCATTAGCTTTCTAGACCATGCACATAATTTGGATAAGTAGGGGAAACCATTCACTCTTATGGCAATAGTAACTCATAGGTTAGTCTTTCCAAACTTCACAATGTTTTATTTATTATAAAGTGTGTAGTCCAAGAGGAAACTTGATTGATTAGGAGCAACTTATAACATCCAAAGATTGTTTGATTTTCAATGAAGATTTACTCAAAACACTAGTGGTGACTGAGTAATTGAAAACACCTAGATTTTTTTTATTTAGCAAGCAAAAGTATCATGCAAGATGTGGTAGTAACTTTCCTACAGAACTCTCAAGTTGATGCAAAATAAAGAAATATCTTTTTAGGATATTTTTGAAACAACATTGAGATTGAAAATTCTAGTGGAGAATAAAGTGAAAGTGATGCAAACATTGGAACTCTTTTATGAAACAAAAAGAAGCATAATCCTTTTTTTATATATATTATTTATATGAATATATTTTATACATATGTATATTTTAGATATAAAGCAACAACTTATTTAATAGGTAGTGTATTTGTTGCTTATTAAAGAGAAGTATTTATTCAATAGTAGTGATTTGCAGTTTAGATATACATTGCAAATCAGTTTGTTGCTTAAGATGGTGCATGAACTCTTCTTTAGAATGTGGCTTTTTATATAATTTAAGCCTATGTCCATTAACTAGCAATTTTTTGGTTGAGTCATCAATAGGCTTGAGTTTTACTATACCATTTTTGAATATCTCTTCAATTTCATAGGGCCCAAGCCATCTTGTCCTTAACTTCCCCTGAAAATCATTGAAGCGAGAGTCAAATAGCAAAGCCTAGTCTCCTGGTTGAAACATTCTAGGTACAATGTGTTTATCATGCCATTTCTTCCTTTGTTGTTGTGTTAATTCAGTTCTATGAAGTGCCTCGAGTCTCCTTTCATCAAGAATATTTAACTTCTCCAACCTAGCCCTTTGTGCTCGATCTAAGTTCATATCGAGTTGTACTATTGTGCGAAGAGTCTCAATCTCAAACTCGATGGGCATGATGGCTTGCTTACCATAAGTCATCTCATAAGGTGTTAAACCAGTGGTAGTCTTCCAAGTTGTGTTATAGGCCCATACAACTTCTTTTAATATTTCTACCCAATCTACTCTACTAGTGGCCACAATTTTAGTTATTATATTTTCAAGCTCTTGATTGGTTACTTCCACTTGTCCATTGGCTTGAGGATGATATGGTGAAGTTTTTCTATGTTTTATTTGATAGATTGTGGTGAAATGTTCTATTAATTTAGAGAGAAATTGAGTTCCTTGATCTGAGACTAGTTCTCTAGGTGCTCCAAAGTGCAACATAATGTGTGAATAGAGAAAATCGGCAATAGGTTCAGCTTGTGCTCATGGCATAGCTTCTACCTCTACCCATTTTGTAACATAATCTATGCACACAAGTATATGTTTATTATTTGCACTCGAAGGATCTATAGGTCCAACGAAGTCAATTCCCCACTTCTCAAATGGCTCAAACATAACTTGAGGTACTAAGGGCATCTCCATTGTAGGGGTTGGTTTACTAGCCCTTTGGCATGCATCACATCTATCAACAAATTGGTGAACATCCTTATTTATAGTAGGCCAAAAGTATCCAGTTTGATATATTTTACTCATTGTTCTTTGGGCTGCATAGTGACCTCCACAAGGTTCTTCATGTGTTGCCCTAATGATATCATACACATCTTCTTCATGCACACATCTCCTAACTACATGGTCTGGGCAAGACTTGAATAAAATTCCATTAATCCACATGTAAGGGGCACTCTGATGTACTAACCTTCTTCGCTCATAAGGTGTGAAATTTTGAGGCATCTTTCTAGTTACCAGATAATTTACTATATCAACATACCATGGAGTGAAAATAGAAAGAGCAAACAGATGCTCATCCGAAAAGCTATCAGGAACTAATTCATCATCATCAAGTATTTGCATATGAGATAGATGATATTTAATGATATTGTCTTTGCCTACTTTATCTATGATTGTAACATTAAATTCTTGAAGCAAAAGAAGCCATCTAACCACCCTACCTCCTACTGTAGCTTTGTTCATTAAATACTTAATGGCAGAGTGATCAGTATGAACAAATACTTCATACCCTATTATGTAATGTTTAAATTTATTGATGGCATGAACTACGACCAAGAATTCCTTCTCAGTAACTGTGTAATTCAATTCAGCCCCATGTAAATTCTTACTTACATAATAGATAGCATAAGGCATCTTATTTTCTATTTGCTGAAGCACTGCTCCTATTGCATATGTCGAGGCATCACAATGGATATGGAAGGGTAGTTTCCAGTTTGGTCCTCTTAATATGGGAGTAGTAATCAATTTTTCTTTTATGATTTCAAAGGCTTTTTGACATGCTTCGGTCCATTCAAATTCACAATATTTAGTTAAAATTTTAAGCATAGGAGATGCAGTTTTGCTGAAGTCTTTAATGAATCTTCGGTAGTATCCTGCATGTCCTAGAAAGCTTCTCACCTCTATTTGAGTTTTTGGAGGTTGAAGGGACTGAATGACTTGTATTTTTGTAGGATCTACCCTAACACCTTCTTCAGAGATGTAATGTCCTAAAACAATACCTCCCCTCATCATCATGAAACACTTTTCATTACTTAGAGAAAGGTTTTATTTCATGCATCTAGCTAGGAATTTTTGTAGATTTACTAAAGTTTCTTCAAAGGTGTCACCATAGACTATAAAATCATCCATATAAACTTCTATGCATTCATTAATCATATCAGCAAAAATAGTGAGGACAACTCTTTGGAATGTAGCAGGTGCATTGCATAGTCCAAAAGGTAATACCTTATAAGCATAAGTTCCTATGGGACATGTAAAAGTGGTCTTCTCTTGATCTTCTTCAACTATGGAGACTTGGTTGTATCAACTAAATCCATCCAAGAAACAAAAATATTTCTTACCAGCTAGAGTGTCAAGGACTTGATCAATGAAAGGTAATGGAAAGTAGTCCTTCATTGTCACTTTATTTAGTTCCCTGTAGTCTACACAGATTCTCCATTTACCATTATTTTTAGGAACTATTACCAATGGTGAAACCCATTGACTATCAGAGATAGGGTATATAAATCCTGTATTTAAGAGCTTGACAATTTCTTCCTAAACTATATCTTTCATAGTTGGATTTAATCTCCTTTGAGGTTGTCTTACTGGGTGACAACCTTCTTGAATGAAAATACGATGGGTACAAATACTTGGATGTATCCCTTTCATGTCCTCATAATTCCATGTGAATGTTGTCCAATATTTTTTTAAGACTTCTATCAGTTGTGATTCCTGAATGTTTGTAAGTTCATTGCTTATATTTAAAGCTTTTCTAGATGTAATATCTATTTGTTTATAATTACTATCTATACTCATTATTTCATGCTTGAGAGTATTTAGTTGATAATTATAAGGGGCCATCGGATGAGGGTAACTTGTGCTTGCTTCACTATTAGTCATGATAACTTCATTAGCACCTTGTTCCTCATCAAGAAGTGAAGCTAAGGGCCCTTCAATTTCTCATTGAAAACATTCTCCTAGCATATTGATTGATAAATTTTGTAGATCATCTAAGTCTTCAGGAGAATCATACCACAATTGGTTTGAAAAATTATTGTCTTTTATTGATTCAAGAAACAAGCTAAGATTTTTAGTATACTTACCATTTGAAATAGTCATATTCCCAGATCTACAACTAATATAAGCATCAATTGTTGCAAGCCATGGTCTTCCCAATATCAAGGGGTGCCCCCTAACTTTCTATTTGGTTGTAAGACTATAAAGTCTACAGGGTATTCCCATGAGCTTACGAAAACTATAATGTCTTCTAGTTTCCCTTCTAGTTTAATGGTAGATCTATCTGCAAGTTGAAGCACTATAGAGGTTGGTTGAATCATGTGTACCCCTAAATATTCTATTGTTTCCTTCATCATGACATTTATGGCAGCCCCCAAGTCTACTAAGACATTATGCAAGGTTGTCCTACCAATGTGAACTGTGAGTATAGGTACTCCAGGGTCTGTATACTTTGGTAACAATTTCTCACCAATCATGATTTCAGATAGTTGCCCAATAACTTGAATAGTCTTAGGCTCATTCTTCTTTCTCTTTTGTGAACTTGTTATACTTTTTACCAATTTGGAGTAGATGGGAATGTCTTTAATAGCTTGTAAAAGAGGAATTCTAATAGAGACATTTTCCAATTCTTGAAGAAAATTGAAAGTTGGTTTAGATGGTTCTTTAGGTATAGCCAGTATTTCAGGAAATGGAGCTCTTATTTCTTTTTGAGAAATTTGAACTTCTTTCTATTGATCCAACACTTCTTCTGGGGGAATTTCTATTCCTTCCTCACATTTATCATCTTGTCCTTTTTCTTTGCTCAAGATTTTGGTAGATTCTTCAAGTTCTGTGAGGGTTGCTCTATGATCTTCCAATACTTTTCTAGATCTTAATTGAATTTTTTGATAGGGCATTATAGATATTGAACATGCCTCATTTGTTTCATAGACCTGTTGAGTATTTTTATTATTATTGGGATTAGGTACAGGTTGAGCCGGTAAAGGTGGTTATTTAGGAGGATTATTGTTTGGAGGTGGAAGGAGTCTATTTTGAGGTTGGTTTTGAGGTACTTGCCCCCTAAATTGATTTTGAAAATTTTGTTGTTGGGTCTGCCCTTGAGACCAGCTAGGTCCTGCCTGATTGTATTGGCCATTCCAACTAGGTATGTTTTGATTTTGGCCTACCATCCATGGAGGTGAATTTCCATATGCATTGGGCATGAATTGTGCCCAAGGAGGCATATTCCAATCTTGATTATACTGATTCCAATTTGACCAATTTGGAGTATTTGACCAATAATTGGGTCTTTGTTGGTTGGAATAGTTAGAGTTTGACCAATTGGGTGGACCATTAAATGGACCATTCCTTATTTGAGCTATAAAGTAGACATATTCTGCCTCTTCGACCTCAAGCTCTTTGATAGCAGTTTTGATAGCTGAGATATATTTACAATTTTTGGTATTATGGTTTTTGTCACAGATCTTGCAATAGGAAGAAATATTGGAAATATTTGTAACATTCAAAGGGCATTCCCTTAGATTATGTTTCTTTATGCATCTATGGCAATATATCTCTTCAATATTTTGGTCCTTTGGTTTCTTATCCATGAGGTCGAGGGATGATGTCAATGTGCTTAATAAATCGGTTTTGAGATTTTCTAGCATATTACTAATTTTAGCTCGTGTTACTCCTCCTCCTGATGATGGGTATTTATTACTTCTTAATGGTTTATTTCTTGAGTAATTCTTACAAATATTTATGATCTCTCCTAATCCCATATGATGGATATCTCCTTTTACCATAAGGTTTAGTATGTCCAAGACATCTTCCTTAAGCCCTTTTAGAAAAATTTCTTTCTGAACTTCCTCATCCAACTCGATATTTACCCTAGATCCCACAAACCGAAATCTCTCGAGATAGTCCTCAAGGGATTCATCATATTTTTTATTCATACGAAACAATTCTACTTTCTTATCCCGAACCCTACAATAGTCTTGGTATCTTTCAAGGAATATGTCTTTTAATCCTTGTTCTCCATCCCATCGATTACAAATATTTTCCCCTAGACCCATGAACCATATTAAGGTTGCATCCTTAAGTGTAGAAGGGAATAGTCTTAGTTTTTGCTCATCCATGGTGTAAAAGTAAGCTTGGCACACCACTTCAAATTCAAAAAGGAAAGCATCAGGATCTTCATGTGGTTTCCCATGGAAAGTAGGCAAAACAACAATAGAGACTGGTTTCGGTTCTCTTGTTAGCCTATCTTCGAGAGAAGGGATTGGAAAGGCAAAAGTCTTTCTATATCCACCCCCCCTTTGGTTTTCTACTTCTCCTTGATCCATTAGTTCCTTGCCTTTGGTTTCTATTTACTTCCCCTTGTTCACTACCTTGATCAACCATGACTGAATATAGAATTTCAAGAATTGGACCAGGTATAGGGTCGATAAAAATAGACGAGGGATCGATATGATCATCAAACTCTAGTTTGGGTAGAAAATATGTTTTGGGATCTTGTTCTAGAATTTCAATTTTCTTAGCTATCATAGAATCTAAAGATGCAGTTTCAGTTTCTTTTAACTCAGAAGTTTCAGATTTCTTACTATGGTTTTCTTGGCAATCTACTTTTGGTTTACTGATTTTAATGAATCTACCCTTTGAGTCTCTAGGTCTGAACATGAAACTTTGAAATAAATTTTAGTCTTCCTTGAACAACCTATAGATATCATTGATTGGTTCGAGTTGTTTAGGAGTCATATAATGCTCTTCATTAAACCCAAAGTCTTTTGTTACCAGAGTAATCAATTGGACAATAAAAGCCTATTTGAGAATTGGATTAGGGAATTTTGCTCAATCAGTAATTTTTTGAGGTCATGGATGTAGATTGTTTACTATTTTCCACCATCTAGCAAATTTTACTTCTCTCTATATATATATATATATATATGGTTCTATTTTTGTTTTTGTTTTTTGTTCTATTTTTTTAAACTTTTCTAAACTTATTGAAACTAAATGGATTGGCCAGCTAATTTCAACATAATAAGAAAAAGTAAAGTGTTTGTTGTTACTATTTTACTTCTAAGAAATATTTTCACTATGACTGTGTCACTCAGTCACACCTACTTCCTGTACTACCTTGTGTTTCTACAGGCCAAAGTCTTAGATTTAAACTAGCAACAACCACACTATGTAAGAAAATAAATTGCTTGAAAAATAAATTACTAAAAAGGAAATTGTTGAAAAAGTAAAGTCAAGTGTTGTTGTTATTGTTTTACTTCTAAGGGATGTTTTCACTATGGTTGTGTCACTCAATCACACCTACTTCCTGTACTACCCTATGTTTCTACAGGCCAAAACCTTAGATTTTAAACTAGGAACAATGACACTTGTGCAAGAAAATAAATTGTTGAAAAGTAAATGCTTTAAAAATAAATGCTAGAAAATAAATGACTAAATTCTAGGAAAACAATAAAAATTGATTTTAAGAAAATTGGAACCTAGTCCACCTAAGGTGGAGGATGCTTGTTGTGTGTATGCATTGATCACTACTTGCGCCACCCTCCACACGTAGCTCCTCACGTGCGTTGATCACTACTTGTGCCACCCTCCACGTGTAGGTAAGATTTCCTTCCTTATGTGGTCCAATAGCTTATAGATTAATGTAATGGTGCTGCTCTCCTCGAAAATGATGCCAAAAATATCTAGCTTGTTAGGCTAATCATTTAATTATCAATCCAGGTCAATTCGATTTAAAGAATAGACAATCCCATATAGATTATCCCATAACATTTAACTAGCTTACTTTGATTCATTTCCTTAAGATCAGGTTACAGGAAATAAAATACTTTTAAATGCAAAATGAAATTTACTTAATAAATATGAATATTTAAGCTAATTGTGTGGATCCACGTGCAGCTAATTATGATTTTAACTATTTACTTTAGAAAATAAATGATGCAGATTAATTTCTATAAATTCTATTTAATATTAATCTAATTCTATTCTATTCTATAGGAGCAGGAGAATAGGGACTGGTCTTTTAGAAGTGGGCCCTACCTTCGAAAAGGTCAGTATATTTCTCTTCTCCTTCTACACTATTTTTACTTCAGTACTTTACTATTTCATCTAACTTATTCTAACTATTGATTATTCATTTATTGTAGGAAAATAAAAGTATTACAGATAAAAGTAAATCATTATGAAAATAGAATAATTATTGCGAAAGACATGGAAGAAAAGTAATACTATTTTATTGTTAGAATTTGAATGTGTACATCGTTGGAGATTACATCCACAGTTGACTTCTTCAACTCATATTACAGAATGACTCAGAAAATAATGCGAACAAAAAGGCGAGGCAAGGCAGGACCTTTTCAATGGCCTCCCTATTGTAATTTATACAATAATATTCAAAGAAGTCTTTTCATAACTTTCTTTGTTTTCTCCAGCTAATCAAAATCTAAATCCTAACTATGTACTAGTAATTTTCTAAAACAAATATAATTTTGTAACAGGACGTAACTTTGACTAATCAGTGCTAACACATGTGCAACTGACTTGTTCTAAACAAACATGACTTTCTAACAAATACAACTTGGACTAATCATTATGAGGCCAAGTGGCATCTACTTAACAACTTTTCTTAATATAAGAGACAACAAAAATAATCTTGTGCCCTATTCTCAAGGAAAGAGAATATTAGTTGGCAGAAATAAATCAATAGTTTGGATCCTTTCCAAATTTTAATAAAACTTTACAACTTTATCAAATAAATAGAATATGCCAAATATTCCTTTGCCCACGTTGACAACCAAATGAATGATTGTGTAGGATGTGCTCATGATATGATGTGGCACTAAAGCTTGGCCAACTTTTAACTCTAGCTCTTTGTAGTACTTCAGTAACACTTCTTCGTAACACTCCATCCATAATGCCTGTGAGTGTGCCATGTGTCCAACCAGTCTTCATACATCTGTGTTTTGGTTCAACATCCATGGTCATTCATCCAACTTCATACATAGTTACCTAATAACACACAAACTTACACAAAATCCATGTAAAATACACATATAATAACATTTATAATAATTAATCTAATTAACACATAAATGACAATATTAAGGTAAAATAACAGTAAAAAGTATTCATATCCATTCATGTATAAAGAAATATATAAGTAAATCAGGTGTAAATAATGTAACACTTTGGCACTCATCAACACCGATGAGCATATTGGAGTTTAAGAACAACATGCCAAAAGAAAAATGAACAATACTTCCCCAAATACCCAAAATAACTTCACTTGAGAAGTATCAAACTTTGGATCTCTCAGATAAAAGTAAAGTGTCAAATCAACATACTATTAGCCTATTGGAGATAATGATAAAATAAATCCTTACATTGTTAAAATTTGGTTTGAGAAGAACATATGCTTTGTACTTATGTGGCCTATAGGAACACTTTCTTTGGATTTTTGTCAAATTTTTTAGATGAGAGGAAAATGGTCTCATGTGAATCAAACTATAGATATAATATCTATAACCAATATTACTAACCACTATATCATGTTTATGATTAGAATTAATGTTGTTGCACGACATATTAATAGTTCACATGATAAAAAGAGATAAAAATTCTAATTCCCTTTGAATCTATGACCTTTCCAAATATAACTCTTATGGATTACTAAGATAACTAGTTATGTTAAAAACCTTTGCTTCTCATAAATATAAAAGTATCTGTAAATATAATAAATAAACCAAGCCACAAAAGATAATATATGGTAATACCTTTTAGGTAGGGTTACACCTATTTTATTCCTTAAGGAAAGAACCAATCCACAATATCACCCAGGATGAGAGTTGAACCATGAGAAAATATTGTTACAATACTTGATTAGATTGGATTTGGTGCTTTATTATTACTAGGCACCTTTATACACTTAACCTCTAGTGCTATTTTGGGAAAGGCATAACCCTATCCTTATCCCACTCATTATTATAATATAATTTCCTATAAATAGACCTTGGGTTATTTTTAGCCTATGCTATTTACATAATATAATTGGGTTATTTATGGTACATGCAAACTATAAATATTACGTAATATATTGATTTTCAATTAAACGAGATGAGTTCAAGTCTTTAAATAGGTCAAATTTTAAGGCAATGAAACATGCTAAAATCTTGCTAAGGGACACATACATATATATTATTGTCAAAATGATATTATAATGCTACCTTTTGGTCTTGTTCAAACACTGTGGAAACATTGTCACGATGTAGCATAGATGGAGTTACATTGTTAGACTTTATTGAGTATGAGATTTATATTTTTTAACCATATAAGAGAGGATGTGTACCTTTCTTTGAATGGTCTAATAAAAGTCTAAAGTGCTTTATTAGACTTATTATCTAAAAGTTACATTAAACCTTCAAATTTAATATGTAAATATGATTATTTAATATCCACAAGTGATAAATTTCACCAATATATTATTTAGAAGATATATACCCAACATATATCAACCTATATTTGTTACATCCTACAATAGTTGAATATATTAGAAGGGCAAATTGTATATGCAAATAAAATCAAATAATACTATTTATATAAAATATGCAAGAAAAAAACAACCAAGAATAATAAGTGTTGTTATCATCTTAATATGATTTAATTAATGACTAAGAAAAGCATAACAAATTATATAAGAGAAAATTTAAAACCTTAAAAATAAGGGTTGTGAAGTCTTGGTGGAATGGTAATGGGAAGTACTAGCACTAGAGAGATCAAAAGTTTAAGTTCCTAAACACTCAAGAGTGCTCTTACTAGTATGAGGTCTATATATACATGTGTAATATCACAAAAAAAAATACATAAAACACAAACTGAAAAATATTTACAAACTCCATTTTCCAACATAAAATATGTGCAAATTTAATATTTTAAAATAGAGATGAATAAAAGACTCCAAATATATGTTTTAGAGAATTATAACTTTATGGTCCGGGTTCCAAAAACCCTAGCACATAAAATTATTGTTGAGAGAGAGAATTTATCGCTAGGTGAATTTGATGGAAATGTTCATCTAAATCTAGATTCTATTCAAAAGTAAATATTTTTTAGATGGAATATAAAGGGTTCTTTGCAAGTTGTAGCTCTCCCTTATCCTTTTTTATTTTACTTGCAATGAATATTTTGTTAGGGTATTGATGGGAGGATAGTGGTTTTTGGGTAGGAGGGGATTATGTTTAAAGAAATTATGTTTAGGTTTCAATCTATTAGCAAATAATATTGAAGTTGCTCCTATCTAGGTCAGGTTGCTAGGTTTTCCAATGAATTTTTGGCATGAAAATATTTTAGCAAGAATCACAAGCTCTATTAGAACTCTCCTAGCTTTTGATAATTCAACTAAAGTGATATCAAGGCTTCTAGTAGCTAGAATATGTGTTAATGTAGACCCAAGTAAACCCATTACTAAGGTTTAGAGGAGGAAATTTGGAAAAAGAAGATATAAGGGGTTAGGGAAAGAAGCAAACATAGATAATAATTTCAAAAATAATAATAAGTTTCAAATTCTAGAACAATTGGAAGAGAAATTTGTGTTTGAAATTCAATGCCTTACCTTCGAAGGTATTACCATACTATAGACACCAAAACAGCACCAATCCGATTATGTGACAACAAGCATCGATCGCATTGACACAAACAACCCCTAGGGCAGCCCCCAGAGGTTAAACAGTGGTCCTAACCACTTCCAAAAGCAGTTTTGGAGGTCAGAGGTCAATTTGGCACCTTTTTGGCACCTTGCTCTCTACTCGTCCCACCCTGGGATGAATACAAACTGGCATTCGTCCCACCCAGGGATGAATATCAGCATTCGCCCTAGGGTGAGGCGAATAGCAAGTTTGACTGGCAAAAAGTCAAACCTCGACAAGTCCGCTAGTTAACTGAAGCTTTAGGCCATGCAATTGTGAGGAATAGCTTTAAATCAAGAAGAGAGACTTCAGTCATGCATGTCTTTATTTTAGAGACCTCATGCAAGGAGACTCTAAATCAGGGAATTATCTTTTCTCTCAAAATAGGACAATCAACTCAAGTGGCGCCCTCGCATGCGCAATTCAAACAAAGAGACCCTAGGTCTATAAATTGGTGAGTCTTCTCACCCCAAAAAGATATACAGAGAGGAGATTTTGGAGCAATGAAGTGCTGCTAAAATATATCCTCACCCATTGTTTGTGCTTTCACATCCTTGATCTCTCTTTTGGAGGGAGGTTATTGGGTGATCATTGGAGGCGCATTCTAAGACCCAAACCCAAACATTTGGCCACAATATTCCACAAAATTTGTTAAAAACACCCCATAAGAAGTTTTGGACCCATCCCAAGTGGATTGGTGCTGAAACAGAGTCCCAAACGATGGGCGTCCTGCCCCCGGGTGCCCCCCAAACTATCGCAGCCCTAATCGCCCCACCCCGGAGTGAATAGAAATATGTGATATATTTCTCTGATTTTTATTTTGCATATTATTCTAGGTTATTTAAATAGGCTGTAGTTTAAATTTCACTTCATTCTGAGCATTTTTGACCAGGTTTTTATCATTTCCCGCCTTTACTAACTTGCAGATGGCACCAAAAAAATTTGGGTGATAGAGGCCAAATTGGAGAAATATGACCTTCTGGGTCTTCCCAAAACACCCCCAATTAGCTAACCCCAACTTTGTAGGTCATTTGGAGCTTTCTAGATAGGACATTGAAGAGGGTGCTTTCTGACAAGTTATTGTAGGTCTATTCGTCCCACCCCGGAGCGAATACAAATATGTGAGGAATTTCTAGACTGTTCCTTTTGTAGTGGCCTCCTGGTAACATATTCATGCTTCTATTAAATTTTTAGGTCGATCTGAGGTCATTTGGTTATCATTTTAATATTTTCATGCATACACTAACAGTAGGCCTTGGGAAATACATGTTCTATTCTGTCTGTAGGTGCTACTGATATTTTCTGTTTCCTTGAACGTAGGTTTCCAACATCAGAGGAGAAGGAAGGAGTCAAAATTCATATACACAAGTGGCGGTGACGTTTTGGTCCGCCCATATTACATGTGGGCACGCGGAAGAAGGATTGCTATCCATGGATGTGATAAAAAACATATTTAACGCTCCTATCCCCTAAAAAGGAAGGAGACGTATTGTAACATGACTTTGAAAGCATATCAATAAAGAGGACCCTATTCCATATTGCTTTTATCTTGTGTCGATTCGCTCATGTTCTTTCCTTTCATGCATTTTTCAATACATAGGCTTTTGGCGTTAAGTTTGGTTTTAGACGCATCGTACTTGGCATTTTCCTTTTTGTTTTCGTATCCTCATGCTTTCAGTGGTGATCATGGTGGGACCTCTATCCCTTGATTTTTAAGATTAAATTTCTGATCAAAGTTGCTTGTTTTTGCTTACAGGTACCAAGTTTTCAAACCCTGGACTGCTGTTCGTTTCAGTCTGTGACGAGTGCAGAGCTGGAATTCGTCTCATCCAGGGATGAATAGGAATTCATCCTACCCTAGAATGAATACAGATCTATTATTCATCTCACCCCGGGATGAATAGCTCCTTGTGCAATTTTAGGGCAGAAATTCAGAGACATCCGATTTGGGCAGAGAAGAGGTAGGGGTCCTAAAACACCTTCTGTCAATTTTTGCTTTCTGTTCTCTAGTTATTTGCTTGCATAGGAGAGTTTGAATGCTTGTTTGCTTCATTTATGCAACTTAAAAAGAACCCCACACACCACGTGGCAAGTTAAAACAACAAGGAGTTGGTCGTAAAACCCCAACCCTTGAGCAAGACCAACGGTGGATTTCATCACCACCTTGGCTTGAGATACTGCATACATTACCCCGATCGTGACTGTTGCTAGACGTAAATCCTGATGAAAGCTGACCAAGTGTAGTTGGGGTGATTCCCAATGCATGAGGATAAGTCTTCTATGGTAGGTGTCATAAACAGAGTGATTCCCCTTTCGTACCGCCTATGTTCCATGTACCATCTGCTCTCACGTACCAATAGTTTCCCTCATGTAAGGGCGGGTATATAGAGAGGTTGGTATATCGGTCTGGCAATGGTATATCGAAGGGGCGACCATTTTTTGGGAGTCATAAGAGCCATCATATTGCATTTAAACGTTCTTTCCAAAAGCTTTCAAAATGAACATTAAAAACACACTGAACCAGGTTTAGGGCACACTTTTAATCTTTAAACGAGATAATCATTGTTTTGTGTGTGTGATATTTCCTGTTTAGTGTAGCATAAGAAATCCTAAAAGAAGATAAAAATCTACGCATCTTTAGGTAAGCATCACCATGGTGTACACTCGTAGCCGAGCCCAATCATGGGCAAGCGCTGCAGAAAGTGTACAAAGGGGGGCAAGTCGCCTCCGATATAGTCCTGAGGACTTGGTCATCCCGCCTTGGTGGCCTGACACACAAGATAGTCCACATCATGCCATCACAGAATAGGACTATAGAGGCACCTCTTTGAGAGGCACCCCCACTCAGCATAGGTCCTTTCAAGAAGAGAACCTACACGTAGCACTCAACATAGACAGGAGGCCTCCCTTAGATGCTCGTTATGAGTGGCCTAGTGATGAAGTGCTAGAGCAACATAGGGTCCATAAGGAGGGGCCACATGATTTTGTCATCCCTCCTCTATCCCGTATTGCTGTTAGAAACACTAGACCAAATCCAGAGTATCAGGCTCTCCAGACAGGGCAAGACAATTCTGCCCGCACCTTGCACGCATATGAAAGGGAGTACGAGGAAGACCACCATGTTCCTCAAGAGCAGTACACAGCATGGGAGCGATGCACCTCCGCACCTGCTATGTATCAAGATCACCCATTGAGGCCAGAGCCTCGGGTTAATGCAGCTAACCTCGATAGAGGAAAGCAACCCATAGGGGTCTCGGATCACCACGACCGAGATAGACATGTAGGAGAGGCATCTAGGCTTCCTAAACATGAGACGATGGAACAAAGTGACTTGGAATTTTCCAGACATGCCACCCACCAAGCGCAAATCACGTAGCTCAAGCAAGATCAACAATAGTTAGAGCATCTGTATCACCTTAACAAAGAGCGCATTCAGCGTCAGACAATCGAATTGCTGCATAACAATGTGCCTGAGAAGGTCCCAACCCCTCGCACACATAAAGTAGAAGTGTATGAGAGGCACAACCCCTTGGTACGAGACAGGTCTACGTGACCTTATCAAGTATTGCCTCCAAGACCTCCTAGACCTGAGCGGGAGGCCACTCCTAGAAACAATGATGGGCACCCTCCACGGGCACCCACCCATGTGTATAGGTCTCAGCCAGGAACTCCTCAAGAAACCTATGAGGAGTATGAACAAGAAGAAGAGCGGGCTGAAATGCTCTACCAAGGCAGAGGGGTGCTATCCAGCTACCCCTCCATAGGCCTCAAGTTCCCCGCAACCCACAATGGGAGCAAACTAAGGAGGAAGAAATTAAATCCTCTGATGCATATAAAGTGTTGTTAGAGTGCTTAGAGTCTATGGAGATCAAGACTTATGGGCCCCAAAAGCCCACTTTATGCCAACTCCATAGTCATCCTGTGCATCCATCAGTGTCGGCACCTCCATACCCTGAACACTTTAAACTACCCCAGTTGGCACTCTTTAGAGGGGAGGAGGATGCCCAAGAGCACGTGACTAGATTCTTGAGCCAGTGCTTTGGCATTCAGGATAACGATGCTTTGTTACTAAGAACATTTATAACCACATTCGTAGGCCCTACCTCGGATTGGTTCACTCAATTACCAAAACATAGCATCAGTAACTTGGATCAGCTAGTGGACGCGTTCCTCGAATGCTTCACCTTCAACACCAAGAAAAAGGCATCATTAAGTGACCTAGCTAGCCTCAGGAAGTATGAGGAAGAAACCATGGTGGCATACGGGAACCGGTGGAGGACGTTGCTTTCAAAGCTGCCTTACCTCCCTCCCATGTCAGACCTGACCCAAATGTTCTCAAAAAGCTATTTGAGATCGATCTCCATGCTATTGTAGCTATAGCAATATGCCACTTTAGAGGAAGCTCTGGCACAAGCCAGAATCATTGAGGAGATCAAGATACAGGATGGTGAGATTGCCAAACCTAAGAAGAAAGAATGGACCAAGAACACCAAAATAGGGACCATGCAACAGAAACCCGCTATGGTCAATCAAGTTGCTATAAACATCCCTAAGCCTGCACAAGCAACACAACCTCAAAAGGCTAACTATCAGGCGGTGCCTCCTAACAACTATGACAGAGAAAACCAGAGGTAGGAACAAAATCAGTAGCGTCACCCTAGGCGACAATTTACTCCTTACACAGAGTCCAGGGACTCCCTGTTTGACCGCTTGTCAGTGGAAAACTTGATCAACCTGCCAGAGATTCAAACTATAGACCCCAATGCACCAAAGCCTAAGGGGTACCAGGAGGACTTGTATTGTAGGTTCCATAGGTGGAAGGGACATGATCTCAATGCATGTTGGAAGTTCAAAGGTTTGGTACAAGACCTAATCGACAACAAGACATTGGCGGTGGACAACCCCGTAGCACCAAACAACCAACATATGGGAGTCTTCAGAGACCCCTTGCCTACCCATGATGCACAGGGAAAACCCCTTCAAGTCAATGAGGTGCAACAGAATTGCCCCATGCAGGGGTATGTAGGGATGATAAGCATAGTGACTAGGAACAAGAGGTATCCAGGAGCTACCCCTACGGTGGCCACTAGAGAAGTTCCATCGACGTCACAACCTCAACAACACCCTACGCAACCTCCCCCGCCTAGACCAGTGGCCATGATTCGGACTAGACTTACCCAAAGTCTAAGGACCACGTCGGCTAGGCTCTCCATATACGAGCTCATTCAACAATCAGTGCCCCATCGAGAGGCTCTAATGGAGATATTAAAAGCCATCGAGCTGCAGCCCCACGAAGCAAACTCTTTCAACAACTTTGTGGGACATGTAAAACAATGTATAGAACCAGTCATCACCTTTAGAGAAGATGAATTGAAATCAGTGACTGGTGATGTGGTGGATCCACCCCTGCACGTTATTGCATGGGTCAACGGGATTCCATATAAGAGGGTGTTGGTGGACACTGGCTCATCCAGTAATATCATCACAACAACAACATTGAAACATCTAAAGTTGCCGGCATCTCACATCGTGGCCTCCACCTATACATTGCGAGCATTCAATGATGCAATATGCTCGATGGTTGGCACAATTGTCCTACCCATCCAAGTGGGACAAAAGACTATTCATACATTGTGCCACATCTTGGAAGGTGAGATGGCTTATAATATCTTACTGGGCTGGCCTTGGATCAGGGACATGAAGTGTGTCCCTTCAATAGCTCATCAGTGCCTAAAGTATACATTTGAAGGATAGGTGCATGTAGTCCCGATAGACTTAGAGCCCTTCAAGTACTGCAATACGGTGCAATTCATGCCGCAATCGACCCTTCCATCAACACATTTGGATTTTTAGTTGAATCCATCTAAACAGGGTCCGATTCCGTAGGCATCTCCATTGACCAATCCATCAAATCCCCAGTAGGGTCCATCTTCCTCATCTAGTCCTTCAACAATGATGCCACCTACGGTGGCCACATCAAAGGACAAGGGAAAGAAACCCCTAGAAGAGGAACCACCCCTAGTCTCAACCATCTCTACCGAAGAGATGCCTAGCAGAATGGAAGTCGAGATGCCTAGTTCACCCCACATGGAGTGGACTCCGGAAGGACTCCCATTCGCTCCCCCTCAACCGCCAACAATCACCATTGAGATGGCCAACACGGGCCTGGGGGAGTATATAGTGTGAAACATTGTAGCAACACCCACACTTGAGTCCATGCAGGACATGGGGAGGCCTCGACTCCCCATCGGCTCTGTGGTTCCTCTAGGCTACCCACCCAATCAGACAAACTTTGTTTATGGGGGCCTGGATAATGGCATTGAAACTTGTATGCAAGAAGACGAAGATGAAGAGCCCTTTGTAGAGGATGTCAACTATTTGTCCAACCCAGACTTTGCATTGAGATATCTTGGCCAATGCAATTGGCATGGATATGGGTTGGGCAGGTATGAGCAAGGAGTGCGTGTTCTTTGCCAACCGAGATATCAAATGTCGTATGACAAGTCAGGAGTAGGGTTCAACCACCCCTTGCCCCTAGACATCTTGGTAGAGAACATGCAAGGCCTAGGGATAGGCAACAAGGATGGGTTGGCATTAGATCCATATGCCAATCCTAACACAACATATACATTGGGAGATTATCTCCCATTGCTAACAACCAACCTTGTTGACCATAACAACCCTTTCCCTTCGATCAAAAATGGAGAAAATTCAAGGACTCACCCACAAGAGGGATATGGACAAGACCAAGAAGGGTCTTCAGAGGATGAGTCAGAGTACGAGGTAGCACCTTGGGATCCTTTCGAGTCTGATAGCAATCATTCACAAGTATATCCCATGGATGATGATCAGGAGAGCTTCCTGACAATGTTCCCTCTGGATGCTCCAATTGAGCATATGCCACCTCAAGAGAATCAGGTCCCCCCGTAGAGAGCGGAACAACCTCGATGGGACCACATTAATTTGCTCGAGCAAGATGAGCCTCATATGTCGCAAATAGTTATTGGAGCCAACGAAGGCCTTTGGATCTCTGACAGTGATTATGAAGATGAAACTGAGATGGCTTATCTCAATCATATGCGACAACAACAATATCCCTTGGATATAGATGACATGTTTGAATAGTTACACATAGGGCCAAGGCATAGGTGGCACCTCAACCAGGCATAGTTATAGCAATTACTGCACCCGCCACTCTAGGTACACAGAGAGCATCTTCCGCCTGGAGACCCTATAAAGCCATCAGTGCCTAGGGCGGACCCTATCTTTTTATCCATGCATAGGGCCGATCCATTTGTGCCAGTACCCATAGAGCCAGATCCAGAGCACAAAGATCATCTAGGATGTCCGAGCAGTCACACCCATGGTAATGGAGACCATAATCATTTCATCAACATGATCTCCATTGATTTAACCGCCCCCATCCATGATCCAGCTGACCCGACACGGTCATTGCATCTAGACCTAGATGCTATAGACTGGGATCATGCTGACACACCACCATCCCCATCAGAGTACTGGCCTTGTGGTGGGATGTTCCATTTCACCCCAGGATAGACTCAGGATGTCTTCCATGCTGAAGAGGAACCTGATGTTCCGAACGATGATCTAAATTCAGCAAACGATATCCACTTGATCCCAACTCCACACCAGTTGGAGGACGGGTCCCACATGTCGATCGAGGAGATGACTGACGTAGACATCGGCTCAGATCCAATGAATTTGCAAATCATCAAGTTAGGGGTAAGTCTATCCCCCGAAGAGCAAGCCGACTACATTGCCCTTCTCAAAGAGAAGAAGGAGGTTTTTGCATGGTCATACAAAGACATGCCGGGACTAGACCCATAGCTAGTCATGCATAATCTAACGCTTGATCCGACAGTCAAGCCAGTAAAGCAAAAACTACGTAAGATGCACCCAACAGTAGCCTTAATGGTCAAATATGAGCTACAAAAGTTATTGGATGCATAGTTTGTCATCTACGTGGATTACCCACCATGGTTGTCTAACATGGTGCCCATCAAAAATCCCGATGGGAGGATTCGCATATGCACCGATTTTTGAGATCTAAACAAAGTGAGTCCTAAGGATGATTTTCCCTTGCCGAGCATCGATGCATTGGTAGATGCTACAGTGGGCCATGAAATGCTTTCCCTCATGGATGGTTTCTCGAGATACAATCAAATTCGTATCAATCCCGAGGACCAACTAAAAATGGCGTTCACAATGCCTTGGGGGACATTTTGTTATAAGGTCATGCCCTTTGGCCTTAAAAATGTTGGTGCCACCTACCAACGTGCCATGACGTACATCTTCCATGATTACATGCACAAAACTTTGGAAGATTACATGGATGATTTGTTGGCCAAATCTCTTTTGCGCCCAGATCATCTCGATGACTTAAGCAAGATCCTCGATCGCCTCATAGAACATAAAGTCAGACTAAACCCCAAGAAGTGCGTATTTGGTGTCACATCTAGAAAGCTCTTGGGTTACATAGTCTCCAAACGAGGAATCGAGGTAGATCCACACAAAGTCAAGGCAATCCTTGAAATGCTTCCCCCAACTACCATCAAGCAGCTCAGAAGTCTGCAGGTCTGATCAAGCGCTTCATAGCATAGCTATCTGACAAGTGCTGACCCATGAATAAATTATTGCACAAGGGGGTCACATTTCACTGGGATGACGAGTGCCAATCAACCTTTGATGACATTAAACAATACTTGGCTTCATCACCAGTATTGGCACCACCTAGACCAGGAGTGTCATTCTACTTATACATCTCAGCTACTGAGGTGGCACTGGGCGCCATGCTATCCCAGAAAAATGAACTACACAAAGAATAGGCTACTTACTATCTTAGCCGCACCCTGGTCAGTTATGAACTTAACTATGCATACGTTGAGAAGCTCTGCTTGGCAGTGGTGTTTGCTACCAAAAAGCTATGCCACTACATGCTCAGCAATACGACGTATGTTGTGTCTAAGGAGAATCCATTGTGATACATGATGAGTCGTACTTATCATAGTAGCCGCACGATGAAATGGATCATGTTGTTGATGGAGTTTGACATAGAATTCATTGGACAAAAATCCATAAAAGGTCAAGTCATCGCCGATCAACTGGCAGAGGCTCCTCTTGAAGATGATCAGCCTTTGACCATAGAACTACCTGATGATGGGGTCTTCCATGTTTTAGAATCACCAGATTCTGATGAGCCTGAGTCACAGGCTGACATGACCCTCTTCTTCGATGGTTCTAAATGTGAGCAAGGAGGTGGCACGGGAATTGTATTCTTCACTCCACAAGGGGCTCCAATGCCTCTATCATTTAAATTAGACTTCTCGTGCACCAACAACAATGCAGAATATGAAGCCTTGCTCATAGGTCTTCAGACAACAATCACCATGAACATTAAATGTTTAAACATCTTTGGTGATTCATTGTTAATTGTCAATCAAGTAAAGGGGATATTCCAATGTAAATGCCTAGTTCTATAGGCCTACAAAGCCCTTGTGGACAAATTCCTAGCACAACTTGAATGGTATGACATCGAGGCACTCCCTCGATCATCGAATCATTTTACGGATACTATGGCCTCCTTGGGGTCACTAATCCCGCAAGACCCTTCCGGTGAGATGACAACCATTCAGGTCAAAACATTATCGCAATCCATGATGGAGCGTGCAAGCTCTGACCTAACGCCAAGAATCCACTTGATCCAGATTGAACCATCTCAGGATAGGTTCTCTCGAATCCATGATTGTCTGACTCGAGCCAACTAGGGGTCCTTGTTCTCCCCGACCCCTCTTAATAGCAACACAACGCTATTTTTACAAGTTCTTTCCCACTCAACTTTTGCTAGGGATGAACTTCAAGAGGGATTGGTCATTCATACCATCGAGGTTTCTGATCAGCAGGATTGGTACACACCCATAAGGGATTACCTCAAGCTAGGTAACCTCCCACTTGGATTGACACAAGCCATGAAAAGATCATTTAAATAGAAAGCGGCAAAACATGTCTTGTTAGGAGACATTTTGTATCATCGGAGCTATGAAGGAATCCTCCTCCATTGCTTGGACCAACAAGAGTCCGCTTGGGCGATCACCCAAGCACACGATGGTACATGTGGTGGCCACTTCAATGGTATGGCCATCGCAAAGTGCATTCTTCGCATGGGCTATTATTGGCCATATTTAGAGCGAGATTGTTGTGCATATGTAAAGAAGTGCATGAAGTGTCAACACCATGCTAATTTGACACACGTACCTTCTCAGGCCTTGCAACCGATCCAATCGACTTGGCATTTTTCATAGTGGGGCTTCGATCTAATCGAAAAGATCTCCCCTACATCGTCCGGTCATCACACGTTCATCATAACGGCCATAGAGTACTTCACCAAGTGGGTGGAAGCAATTCCGCTAACCTCTACGACTGGAACCCGCATTGCGGAGTTTATTTTGCATAACATCATATGTCATTTTGGTATTCCATCCAAGATCCTTTCGGATAATGGGACGTCATTCAAGAATAAAGATGTGCATGCTTTGACAACAAAGTACAAAATTCAGCATAGTTTTTCAACACCCTATTATCCGCAGGCAAATGGGCAAGCAGAGGCGTCAAACAAAATGCTAGTCGCCATCCTCAAAAAGACCATCATAGATAGTCATAAGGATTGGCACATTCAAATCCCGCTTGCCCTATGGGCTTATCGCACTAGCATTCGGATGCCCACTAGGGCAACTCCATTTTCGTTGGTGTATGGCTCCGAGGCAGTCATGCCTCTTGAGTTGGAAATCCCTTCCCTACGCATTTCAATGCAAGAGTTCATCGATGATGACACTACGTGGTAGGCCCGGTTAGACCAACTGACGTTGCTCGATGAACGACGTGTCAATGCTCTCGAGCATTTGCGTATCTATCAAGAGTGACTTAAGAAAGCATACAACATGAAGGTCCACTTAAGGGACTTTTAGGTTGGTGACTTGGTCTTAAAAGAGAACCAACAGAATTCTAATTTGTCATCCCATCTAAGGGACAAGTTCATGGAAAACTGGTTAGGTCCTTATGTGATTGATAGTAGAATAGGACCTGGAACATACCGACTCACCTCTCTTGAAGGAATCAAGGAACTAGAACCCTTGAACATCAGTCATTTGAGGCCATTCCACATCTAGAGAGCCATAGTCCAACCAAAAGCTCCAAGGATTCCCACAATCGCTTGGTCAACCCCAAAATGCCCCAAAGGTATCCATAAACCCTTTGGTCAAGCCAAAAGCTCCAAGGATTCCCACAATCGCTTGGTCAACCCCAAAAATGCTCCAAAGGTATCCATAAACCCTTTGGTCAAACACCAAAAGCTCCAAGGGTTACCATAACCGCTTGGTCAAAACAAATATTCAAAACAAACAAAAACAATAAAATCATCAAAAATAACAAAAAAATTGCATTTCAATTCCATGCATACTCATAAAAATCAAAATACAAAAATATAGGTTGCATTAGGCATCACATCCATACATTGCATATTTGCTAGGTCATACAAGTCAAGAGCACCATAGACTGTCATTACTTGGCAATTCCATCATTTTCCACATCAAATCCATTTTATAAACGCATACATCTAGAATAACACCATCATCATTTTTAGCATAGTCAGTTGTCTCCTAATGTATATAGGGTTTTCGTCATTCAATTGTCTTTAAATTGCTAGCCAAAAACTGTACAAAGTTAAACAGATTTTACAAGGGAAAGTTTTACTTGGATCACGCCTCGTTATGTAACATCCTTACACAAGTTAAAACACATAAAATAATTCCTAAGTTGTGTGAATGCAAGAGAAACCTACAAAGCAGTCTAGGGTACCATAGGTGAAAGATTAGTCTGTTCATCCCCTTGTGCGAATGGTTCAAGAGTGCTGAGAATTGAAAAAAGGACGAGCTCTTCCCCATCAATTCCCCCTAATAAATAGTGGTTTTCACCACTACCAAAAATCCCAATCACCATTGGTCCCCAAAGTTGTAAGGATTCGTACTACACGTCCCTGCCAAGGATGGGTAGTCATCCCCAAGGCCTCAAAGGATCGATGCCATTCAAAAAAAAATTCCCTACAAGCCATCATCATGACCATTTCCAATCACCTTTGGTCTCCAAAGTTGTAAGGATTCATACTACACATCCTTGACAAGGATGGGTAGTCATCCCCAAGGCCTAAAAGATCAATGCCCTTACTTCATAATCTCCATAATCCCCTTTGGTTCCCAAAGTCGTAAGGATTCATACTACACGTCCCTGAACAGGATGGGTAGTCATCCCCAAGGCCAAAAGGATCAATGTCATTCATCCACAAACCTACAAGCTCAACCTTACAAAGTTCAAAATCCAAAATCAAATAATAGTGGTTATCACCACTATTCAAAATCCTTGCTCAAAAAGAAAAACAAGAAGAAAAATAAACAGTGATTTTCATCACTATGTATACGAGCAAGTATCCTAAACCATTGAGCAAATAAAAATCCTGAACTTGAATCCCTAGAATTCTCAGCATTCGAAAACCATCTAGGTGATCCTCATTACGGGTTTGGTGGACAACCTACCTGGCAATGGCGGTATCCTAAACGCATGACGATATGTCTATCACATTAGCTTTGCGTGTGCGTAGACCAATGTTTGCATGTGGATGAGCTAGCTTATGGTACCTTAGATTGTCCCATGGATTAATCTTACTAAATACAACAATGGAGTTAGTGGAGCTAATTAGGTGATCCTCAATACAGGTTTGGTTGATAGCCTATCTGGCATTGGCGGTATCCTGACAAATACCACATAAACGAACTCAATTGCACACACAGGGATGTGAAATAACTTGGTTAAACTCAAGTCAGATTTATACCTTGTTCAAAAGTCTTGCGAGATAAATGTACAATTTTGGCTAGTTAGTTAAAATATCTGAATCTCAGAAAAGCTTAACTACATTTTAAAAACAACTAGAACATTTCATTACATACATCACCATCAAAAAATATGCAAAATACAAAAACAAAGTTATCACATGCAAAGTCATTCCACAAAGCCATCCCATAAGTACAACAAGCCGATAAATCTTGTACAGTCTATGGTGCCATCGACAAGTTATCAACAACTCATTTCATTCATTCCATATGCATACATCATATAATTAGAAACATCGCATTCATAATAGCATATGCATACATCAATGTAAATACATGTGCATAAAAACAAACCATGAAAAGTGTATAAACAAAACAAAGAAAGTCATCTGTATATATATCATCAAAAATGCCCGTAGGCTACAATGAACCGGTCCTCTGACCCCGCAACAAAAGCCAAAAACTCAAAAACCCCCAAGCCTAGGGCGTCGGCCACCATGATCATGCAGGATCGGTGCGACGGGAACTACCCCCATGGTGTGGGTCCTATGGGACCCCTCAGGGCGACTGCTGCTAGCCCCCGCATCATGCCTACTAGCGCCTCCCTCATCCAGTCGCCTACATCGAGAGGATGTTGACTGCTCAGTATCGCTCCCTCTCGTGCGACGTGAAGATCCACCTCACTAGGCCATAGGGACCCGCCCACCGAGGTGACTAATCTCTACCTCCATCTCAAACCATACCGCATCAAGTCCATCTCCCACTGATGATACATAGCCAAATTATCGTTGCACTTCCAATTTCTCCCCTTCCTAGCTGCGTCCAAGGAGATCCCTCTCCCATGCAACATCGGTATCCCCATCCTATCGGTGATACAGCCATGCATTCTCTCCTCTGCTAGCTACGTTCATAGGAGATCCCTCTCCCAAGTGCATCCCCGAGCTCCTCATCCCACCTCTAGAGTACCCCTCCAATCATGCATTCTCAACTGCAACCCTACCTCAATATCCTTCGAGACAGCCTAAGGCATCGACATCTCTGGAAAGGTAGGCTGCTCCGGCATTCCTGCATCTCTCGGTGCTACGGAACCCCATAATCCCTCACATCCTCAACCTCCACCATGTCCGCATCATCCAGCGGAACCCCCAACCCTCACCCGTGCCTCTACACCCTCATCCCCTACTACCGCCTCTACACCCCCTAGAGGCCCCTCACCTCGCCATCGTAAAGTCCACCACTAGTCATACTCAGTGATAACCCCGACGTCATCCACATCCGAGGCATCAATCATTGTATCCACATCCTCACCTAGTGGCGCAATGACTGGCCAAGCTAGAGTCCTCTCGTCCCCGATGTCGATAGACCACGGGCTCCCCAAGCAACCCCTGGTGCACCCCGAACTATCATGTCACCCGACCATATGGGAAGAACTCCTGCTCAGTCCCGTGATGCCCAATCAGCCATCCCCCCTCCATACCCATCGGAGCCACTCTCCAGCCTCAAGCCAAGCTGGACAATCCCGATAGGGGTGCCAGAACACCTCCCCTAGAGCAAGCCGAGCGAAGGCATCGACATAGTGCCCTACGACACCTGCCCACCACCTACTTTGACCCTGCTCCTTCGATATCTACCATAATGCCCCGTAACCAATCTCTCGATCTACCATCTCTACCCGAGTCATCCAAGGCAGCCCCACCGGCCTCTCCACTGCTATGTGCTACCAAGCCCAACACTGCAACAAGTAGCTACAACTAATCCCCTTCCACTTCTAGCAGTGGACCTCGTACAACTCATCATAGAGCTGTGCCAATAGAGTCTGTCCCCATCTCATGATCATAGGTGCCTCCATAGGACACTCCACCAACCTGAACACCACCTCTAGCAAGTTCCATGAGAACCTCACACCCGAAGAGTCGAAGCAGCATGTTGGAAATGAGGCCCATAAGTAATGCGTGCCTCACTCCCAACACACCCCTCTCTAGCCACCATCGAACCAATATGCCACCAATCTGGCAGTCACCCTCTGCCCTCTCCACTAGGCTGTCCACCCCCATCTCCTCTCCATGTCCAAAGCAGCGTGTCAACACTGTTGTCCGTTGATCCGCATCGTCCTGATCGGTAATCCATCTATCAAAATCCAGAGAATCCGATAGACATCCTCCAAAGTCACCATCATCTCCCCTATTGGGATATGGAAGGTATTAGTCCGAGGATCCCACAAGTTGATCAGGGCCATCAGATAGGCCCGATCCCCGACCACCGGCTCCAGTCGAGTCACCTGCTTGAGCCCAAGGGCATCAAGCCAATCCCAGTCAGTCAAAGTCAGTGCCTCACATGCTTCAGTAAAAACCATGGGCACACGGTACCGACTCTTCACAACCTGCAAAAGAAAACAACACAAAAACATTAAAATCCATGAAAAATTGTACAACAATAACATGAATATAAATGCATAAACAAATTGTACAATTAAAAACAAAAAAAAAACAAAAAAAAATCAAAAAACTAATTTGTCAATCCTAGGGTTTTTAACTCTAACTGATAAATTAAAAACAAAAAATTAAAACAAAATAAATTTTGTCAGTTCTAGGGTTTTTAACTCTAACTGATAAATTCAAAAACAAAAAAAAAAAAAATAATTTCTCAGACCTAGGGTTTTTAACTCTAAACTGGTAAATTAAAAACACAAAAACAAACACAATCTACAAATAACTAGGGTTGAGCTACGTTTTTACAGCTCAGTTTACCCTACGTTTCTAACCTAAGTTTTGATCTTTGTTCAATTCAGGTTAAGAGTTTTTAAGTTATGTTCTAAACTAAGTTTTTTAGCTCAGTTTTCAACTAACTTTGGATCTTTGTTTAACTAGGGTTCAACTAAGTTCTAAGCTAAGTGTTAATTTTGCTAGACTAGGGTTTCATTTTTAAATTTGAAAAACAAAAAAACAAAAAGACAAAAAACAACTAAATTGCAAGTTTTCAAAAGAACAAAAACAACTAACAATAAAGAGGAAGAGCACTCACTGGTCTCGCATCGGCTCCACCGCTTGATGATCCGGTCCATGAACTCATGGTAGCGAGAAAATTTTGGCAGCGCTTCGCTTCGCAGAATTGACCTCCTCCTCCTCAGAGCTCCAAATCTCTAGGAAAAACAAATGCAAATGAGCCCAAAACTCAGTTTTTGCCCTTAAATAGGCTTTTTGAGCCTGTATTCATCCCTCCCTAGGATGAGCGCTCTGGTTAGCGCTCGTCCCACCCTGGGATGATTACTAAACTGGTATTCGTCCCACCCAGGGATGAATACAGAGCAAAAATTTCAAAAACAAAAAAATGCACCAAAATGCACAAAAACAAGCAATAAAATTGTCCAATGAGAGTGCTTTTGCACTTGACATTTCGGGCATGCAAAATAGATGTCGAGGTCACAAATCCTCACTATCCTATTCCCTAAGAAGGCTACCATAGCCGGACCGCTCCATGAGAAGATGAATTTTCAAGAATTTCATCCCCAAACGACGTCACCAAAAGGGTCAAAACCCAACCAAAAATAGCAATAACATTGCCGAACGAAGGCGCCTTTGCGCCTGACATTCTTGGCATCCAAAATAGATATTGGGGTCACAAATCCTCACTATCCTACTCCCTAAGAAGGCTACCATAGCCGGACCGCTCCATGAGAGGACGAATTCTTGACAATTTCAGCTCCAAAATGCATCACAAAAAGGGTTAAAACCCACCAAAAATAGGTCAGAATGTTTAGAAACTGCTTAAGCATTCAATGGTAAACAATTGAAGGCACCCTTACCTAAGTCATCTTGGGTCAAGTGACTCATCACTTTTCTCATGTCGATCATTCCCTCATCGATTCGTCGCTTGAGGGGGTAGTCACACTTAGTCACCAATCAACAAAAATATACCCAATCAAGGAAATGACATGCATTCAAAGGATCATTGACAAAGACAATCATGCTCCTGCTTGGGGCAGCAAACAAGCAATAATCACAAGCTGATCAAACACTTGGCATTCATGAATCATGAACTCAAGGTTCCCATAGACAAAAGGTTGCGCCCTTTGCCTATTCATGACTGATCAATGTCCAAGCTCAAGTAACACCTCACCAAAAAAAGGTTAACACTTGAATTAAGTTCCTTAGCTCGTCAGAAGCAAGGATTCAAGAATGCGTGCCCTTTCCATACTTGGGGCATCAAGAGTTGGTTAGGTTACTGAGAAACCCTAATCATTAGTGCTTTGGTTATCTATTTTTTCTCGGTGTTGCGCCTTGCACAGCGCTTCCCAAAAAGGGGCATCTGTAGACACCAAAATAGCACCAATCCGATTATGTGACAACAAGCATCGATCGCATTGACACAAACAGCCCCTAGAGGTTAAACAGTGGTCCTAACCACTCCCAAAAGTAGTTTTGGAGGTCAAAGGTCAATTTGGCACCTTTTGCTCTCTACTCGTCCCACCCCGGGACTGAATACAAATTGGCATTCGTCCCACCCAGGGACGAATATTAGCATTCGCCCCAGGGTGAGGTGAATAGCAAGTTTGATTGGCAAAAAGTCAAACCTCGACAAGTCTGCTAGTTAACTGAAGCTTTAGGCCATGCAATTGCGAGGAATAGCTTCAAATCAAGAAGAGAGACTTCAGTCATGCATGTCTTTATTTTAGAGACCTCATGCAAGGAGACTCTAAATCAGGGAATTATCTTTTCTCTCAAAATAGGACAATCAACTCAAGTGGCGCCCTCGCATGCGCAATTCAAACAAAGAGACCCTAGGTCTATAAATTGGTGAGTCTTCTCACCCAAAAGAGATATACAAGAGAGGAGCTTTTGGAGCAACGAAGTGCTTCTAAAATATATCCTCACCCATTGTTTGTGCTTTCACATCCTTGATCTCTCTTTTGGAGGGAGGTTATTGGGTGATCATTGGAGGCGCATTCTAAGACCCAAACCCGAACATTTGGCCACAATATTCCACAAAATTTGTCGACAACACCCCATAAGAAGTTTTGGACCCATCCCAAGTGGATTGGTGCCGAAACAGAGTCCCAAACGGTGGGCGTCCTGCCCCCGGGTGCCCCCCAAACTATCGCAGCCCTAATCGCCCCACCCCGGAGTGAATAGAAATCTATGATATATTTCTCTGATTTTTCTTTTGCATCTTATTCTAGGTTATTTAAATAGGCTGTAGTTTAAATTTCACTTCATTATGAGCATTTTTGACCAGGTTTTTATCATTTCTCGCCTTTACTAACTTGCAGATGGCACCAAAAAAATCTGGGTGATAGAGGCCAAATTGGAGAAATCTGACCTTCTGGGTCTTCCCAAAACACCCCCAATTAGCTAACCCCAACTTTGCAGGTCATTTGGAGCTTTCTGGATAGGACATTGAAGAGGGTGCTTTCTAACAAGTTATTATAGGTCTATTCGTCCCACCCCGGAGCGAATACAAATATGTGAGGAATTTCTAGACTGTTCCTTTTGTAGTGGCCTCCTGGTAACATATTCATGCTTTTGTTAAATTTTTAGGTCGATCTGAGGTCATTTGGTTATCGTTTTAATATTTTCATGCATACACTAACAGTAGGCCTTGGGAAATACATGTTTTATTCTGTCTGCAGGTGCTACTGATATTTTCTGTTTCCTTGAACGTAGGTTTTCGACATCAGAGGAGAAGTGAGGAACCAAAATTCATATACACAAGTGGCGGTGATGTTTTGGTCCGCCCATCTTACATGTGGGCACGCGGAAGAAGGATTGCTATCCATGGATGTGATCAAAAACATATTTAACGCTCCTATCCCCTAAAAAGGAAGGAGACGTATTGTAACACGACTTTGAAAGCATATCAATAAAGAGGACCCTATTCCATATTGCTTTTATCTTGTGTCGATTCGCTCATGTTCTTTCCTTTCATGCATTTTTCAATACATAGGCTTTTGGCGTTAAGTTTGGTTTTAGACGCATCGTACTTGGCATTTTCCTTTTTGTTTTCGTATCCTCGTGCTTTCATATACTGAAGCAAAAATTATAGAGAATACCTAGCTAGGGTTCATTGGTAAAAATAAATTAGGGATTTGGCTATAAAAAAATCCATAGATGATATAAGAATGAAGGTAGATGCTTCATTACCTTTAACAACAAAAATATAAATTAAGGTACCTAAAAAAACTTTAGAAAATATGGATATAGATACTCAAAGGTCATTATAAAAATTGCAACAAACCTAGGAGGAGATGCAGCTTCAAGAAGAAATAGCGTAGCAACCATCGATGCAAATATCCTGAAAATGCAACAGAGTGTAGGATATGTGCAACAAATAGAAAGAAGAACACGATAGTCTGAGGATAAGATTTCACAAAAAATGATAGGTGTGAGGATGCAAACCAAGAATAAAAAATCGGAGGATAAATTGAAGCTATATAAAGAGGACAATGTTGAGGAATGTGAATTTTTAGTTGATTAAGAGGATAATTTTGAGGAATGTGAATTTTTAGTTGATGAAGAGGACAATAGAAATTTGATGAAGAAAGTTGTTCTTAGTATGTCAAATCCAAAGGGAAGATCAAAAACAAGAGATGAAATATCTAGAGAGATAACTAAACAAGTGGTTGATGGTTCTCTAAAGATTTTATTAAATGGAGGTAAAAACCTATCCAAATTAAAAAATTCTTGGAACATTAGAGGTATAAATACCCCAACAAAGCAAAGGGTTTGACTACAGTTCTTTCAAAAAAAAAAGACAATAAGCTTATGTTGTAGCTTTGATTTAAATATGATGTAAAATTTGTGTAGCTCTTGAAGAGTGTATTTGTTGTTGGTTGCAATTTTCTAAACTTAATTACTTATCTTATGCTAATGTTATATATAAGAGTTGGAAACCTTTCAAAAACCCTTATGATTTATCATAATAAAAAAATATGCGAATAAACCATATTATAGTGAGAGTGCATCATAAAAAAATATAAAATTAGCGGACAGGCAGTTGCCCTAATGGCTAAGATGATGGTTGTTTCTTAAGTGGTCTTGTGTTCAAACCCCTTGAAAGTGGTTGTTGATGTAATTTGTAAACATTCATCTATATATATAAATTTATATATATATAATATATATTAACTTTATGGATTTCCTTATGTCAAAAAAACAGATATTAATTTTGATATATATTAAGGCTTTTCGTCTATATTTTAATATATAATATATATTAACTTTATTAACTTTGTAAACTTTAAGTTAATTAACAAATTTAAAACTATTAAAAAATAAAAATACATACTTATAAATATAAGTAGCAGTAAAAGTTGAAAACATGAAATAAAAAACAAAAATGACACGTACAAAATATTTAGGGCTCATTTACATTATACGAAACAAAATAGGTAGTAATTGATTAAGTTCCAAATTATATAAACCATAAATAGGTTTTAAAATAGAGATTTATCAAGATCATCAAAGTAAGGATGATTCAATGCTCTCTTGGCTGAAATTCTCTTGGACGGATAATAAAGCAGCATTTTCTGTAATTTAAAAATATTAAAATTTATGAACAATGTCATTATAATAAAATAAAAATCAAAATAAAAATAACCTTGTGGATTGAAAACAACACTCACAGACAACAAGTCCAAACCACTTGGTTCCAAGTCTGGGACGAAAAGCCTTAGATCCTTTGGCTTCCAATCTGGATAGATATGCCAGCCTGTCAACTTGGTCACTCCTGGCCATACATCTTCATTAGGAGTTCCAAGACGCCTAATTCAAATTCAAATTGTTAAAAAAACAAATAAGATGACATCTTCCTTTTTGAAATTGTAAATCTTAACTTCTTTAACAGAGAAAATAAGACAAACCTAAAAATTTCAAAAATTTGGCCAATTAAACTATCATCCATGCTCATAAACAGTGGTTTCATTCGGCACATTTCACCTACAATCATGTTTATAACATATGTTTAATTCTCATACAACAAAAAATTATGCAATAGCACAAATAAAAAGAAGTGAGATCCTCTAAATTCTTGAAGGATTAAATAAATAAATAAATATTAACGCGAACAAAATTTCAATCATAAAATATTTATTAAAAAACCATACCAAATATACAACCAACAGACCACATGTCGACGGATATGTTGTACTTGTTATCTCCCAAAAGAATCTCAGGAGCCCTGTACCAAAGGGTCATAACCTGCAACAAGAAGCATAATCTAAGAACGACACTAATAACAATTACCTATTTAAGGTCACAGGAATCCTGGTGGTCACAATTATAGACAAAATATAGCCATTTTACGGAGCAGGATTCCATGGGATCTGATGGAGCTGCTTCTCAAATACCGGATAAAACTTCTTACGTCAATATCCAATTGGTACTGCCAATTGAAGAAGAGAAGAAACACCCACCAAGTACAACTAAACAAAATAGATTAAGAATACTTACTCGTTGAGAATATTCAGCTTTACTAAAGGACACAGATCTTGCTAGACCAAGATCTCCAATTTTAATCCACCCTTTATTGAGGTCCATCAATAGATTGTCAGGCTTCAAGTCCCTACAATTCCAGGTACAACAATAAAACATTAGAAGAAGTTCTAAAATTAAGGAAAAATGAAAACAATAAAATGACTACAACAAAAGCCACACAGATAGAAGCACCTGTGCATTATACCACAACTGTGGCATTGAGCAACACCCTTGCATATTTGGTATAATATATTCTGCAATCAATCAACATATGTACATGATTCAGGATAACAAAGAATAATATTTCTCAGACTCAGCTTGCACTATGTATAATAGAAACCTGAAATTTCTGGCATAACTAACCCTACAAATTTAGGCATACTCTTGTGTAGCAGTGCTTTCAAAATTTAATGACCTTTTATCAATAACCCAAAGTCTTGTGGAATCAGAGAAAACAAAAAAAAGCTTTTCTTTTGATTACCTTGATAAGTTGGGGATGTAGTTTTTTATAAGTTTTGATATAACCCCTCATGAACTTGTAGAGATCAGAGTCCATGTATTCAAAAACCAAATACATACGGAGCTTTCCCTTCTTGCTATCAGTGTACACCACATCCAATAGCCTGCATAAATATATCTAGAGTTAGAATATTGCATTGGAATAAAAATATTGTAATGAAAGGAGCTATAAGATCTACGTCCTATTTGATGTGATTTGGGTTCAATTCTTATGATGAATATATATAAGAAGTATTATTAAAAAAAAATATATTGTAATGAATATCAAAGGGAGAGACAATTCATTTAACTTCACAGATGCGAGACATCTTTATTTATATATATTATTGTGATAGATCTTTTATATTTATATATATATATATATATATACACTTTTACCTAAAGGATATTCATTAAACTCAAAATTCAACCAGACAGGCTGCGAGAATTAGAATGTCTCACTCACGTTACAATGTATCGATTTCCTTTAAGCACTTGTAGGAGGGAAATCTCACGGAGGGTAGTCGGATGAATTCCATTAATATCATACCCATCGACCTTGACCTTCTTGAGGGCGACCACCTGTCCTGTATTTTTGTCCACGCCTTTATATACCTTACCATATGTCCCCTCTCCAAGCTTCTGCAACTTATGGTAAGAGTCCATTATCGTTAGGCTCTACTCTCACCAGATAATCCAACGATTTCAATGTCTTTAGGTTCAATAATCAGATGTAAGAGTGGAAGATGTGTGGATTTAAGCTCTTATTATAGTTTCCTCACACAAGAGGCTTGAAGAGGTATGTCCCTTCCAGGCTTACATTGATCATTGGGACCGAATAATGTGTTGGATAATGAATGACGGTTTTCTTCTAATTGAAAGTATAACGATCGTTACACAACATGCAAGCTTTTACAATTCGAGTTTGTCGATGGGGGCCTTTGAATTCTTGAAATTTGTTTAGAAGGCATTTGAAGTTTAAGCTCTTGTGTAATTATTCATCTGCTTCAAGATTGCTGACATTTAATCCTTTCTCAATCATAAGATATTACTATTTATATCGATATAAAACATAGTTTTGCTTGATATCATTAAATCATGTTCTAGTCAAATGTATTTGGGCCTTTGAATTATTGAAATTTGTTTAGCAGGCATTTGAAGTTTAAGCTCTTGTGTAATTATTCATCTGCTTCAAGATTGCTAACATTTAAAACTTTCCAAGTCAAGAATGCTATCAATGCACTTAGGGAAATGTTTTTATAATGAATTTATATTTTTCTCTTTGATATATATATATATATTTTTGGTGGTGATCAATATTATTAGTGGCGTCCTTGCTGGTCACGGATGCTGATTTCCTTTGATTATATAGAGGGAGTTTGAAAAAAAAAAAATATGAACATTATAACGTTTCACGATTGCAATTATAGCAATGTCTCTTGGGGGAGGCTAGATGGGCTTCTGCGCATTCTTTTTCATGTTAATGTTGGTCTTGATGTTCATAATTGAAAATAAGTTCAGACCCAAACTTAAAAAAATAAAATATAAAAAGTAAAAAATATATTTTAATATAAGTTTTATTATAATAAAGAACGAAAATTTAAAAGATAAGAATACAAAAACTTGTAATAAATAAAATAATTAAAATTTTATTAAAAAGAACGAATTGAAACCGTCGTTAAAGGTTCTAATTCATGATTTAAAATTATAACCTAAATAAACTTTCTACTCGTATTTTGCTTAAAAGGTGAGTTTTTCATTGCCATGATTTAAAGGTTTATGAAATAAAGTAATAAAAAAGTTTATCAAACGCCATGAATTGTAACTCTAGTTTATGATTTAAAATGGTAATCTATTTTTTTTTTTAAATGCTTTAAAAGGAATAGTTAAAAGATAAAGCAATGCTATTTATTTGATGATTTAAAATGATAATTTAAATATATATATTTAGGTATAGATAAAAGGTAATATAGTTTTTTATGTTTAAAAAATTATTGGATTAGAACGTTATATTCAAAGTTCCAAAATTTTGTTATTAGATCTACTTAATAGATTAATTTTATGATTTCTACACTAATTCTTACATTAACTTCATCCTCTCTAGTAATAGATTAATTTTATCATTTCTACACTAATTCTTACATTAATTTCATCCTCTCTAGTAATTGCTTTAAGTCTTCCTAAGTCCTTATATTTTTTTAGAGCATTTAAATATTTAATTTAGAAGTTAAAAATACATTTTCTAGATATGATATGAATCATATCCATGTAATGGATAGTATCAACATTTGTTGTAGATGATGGTTCAAAGACAAAAAAGACTAGTAGAATATAAAATTAAAAATGAATAATGGTGTATAGTTGGAGAAGACATTGGAAGAGGATTGTTGAGCTTTCATAGGCAAATAAGCTTGAGAAAAAGTGGAAGTTAGTCATAAAGAGTCTTGTAAAGATTTTAAAAGATAATCTAACTACTGTGTGGAACTATGTTTGTGATAATGATATTACTAACATAGGTTATAGTGGGCCTAGTACTTTTGAATGGTCAATACAAGGAAAAAGCTAATAATTATGGTGTTTAATTATTTAGATTTATCCTTGATGTATTTGAAACACTTACATAAATGGAACAAAAATAAATATTGAAAGGGAGGAAAAGTATCTTTATAGTGATCAAATAATCCATTAGGTTTATGGATGGAATATAATTCCTTCTTGAAGGTTTTGTTAAAGAGGGAATTATAGATATACTTATGAAAATAGGATATTTCTCAAATTCTTTAGTCTTGAATGAAAAGTACATATTTTTAAATGAGATTGTAGATCTTTTTGCATTACCTTTAATGATTAATATTTGGATCATATTCAAGTTTATTTGAGACAAGAAAGAACAATAAAAAGAGGGTAGAGGACTAGAATTAAGGAGTTAATTAGAAAGGTCTATTCATAGTTCTTAAGGTGGTAATTCAAGTGGAAAAAGTGCTAATGAGCATATCTATGATTTTAAGAAATAGTATAATAAATTTTGTATGGTGTATTAACATAGAAAATTGAATGATATCAAGGGTAAAACCACAAGAAGTTGAAATGGTCCTTGCCTAAGCTTTAATGGTAGGTTGTTGGTGCATACGTTTTCTTATGAAATATGATTATTTATGACATGGAACATGTAGTTTTAAAATATATAAAAGATATTATTTAATGTTAATATGATATGTTATGATATAACCATGAAATAATGTATGAATCCATTAGATTTACTATAATATTAATCACATTAAAGCATTATTATAATATAAAACTCTTAATGCTAGCCAAAAAAATATAATAAAAATTTAAGTATTATACAAATTTGATTTTATTGTATTTAACTTTAGACTATAATTTTATCATAGTAGATTTAAAATATATTAGATAAATCCAATAGATTTCAAGTAGCATATATTATAGTTACACAATAAAAGCTACATAAATTAATAACTACGATAATGACAATGACAAGTGAACATAGATTTGACATAAATCATAATATTTCAATTACAAAAGGAGATTTTACCTCCACAAAAAGGTAATCTAAATCATATTAAAATAAAAAAAGAAATGACAACAAATTACCATGAACTAAAAATAAATCTAGAAAAAAATTCTAATTTTAGTTGCAGAGACCTACAACACATACATCACCCCTGTATTAGATCTTTGAAGCCATAAATACTCTACTCAATACTTAATAACTTAAATTTAAGTGGCTTAATATGTAGCCAACATAAGATCTTGTTGGTTGAAACACATGAAAATAACTCTTCAATTGCTAAAAAATATATTTAAATGGTTTCAAGGTCATATTTATATAGGCCTATTTTTACAAGCTCTCACCTCCTTGAATAAAGCTTGTGAGGATAAAATTAGATGTGATATACCTAGAAAATTACAATCCATAACACATCATCCAACCAATGGACAATATTCAATTCAATAAGATAGCATATGTTATGATGTAGTAAACCTCAACAACCATCTATAAATAAAATTAAATAAGTAAAAATAGAACAAAAATACAAATTTTTAATGCTAACTATTCATGAACCTTAAGGTGCTCCTACATCAAAAACCTATGGTACAAAATTTTCCTTAAATTATCATATTCTTCTTTAGATAACCATTCATCCTCAATAGACTAGTTTCCTTTCTATATTATGAATAATACCTTATAATTTTTGTTTCTACTCTTCACAATCCTTTCCTTTAATACTTTCTCAATTTATTCTCTACTCTACTCTAGAATTTGATCAATCCAATCAATAATATTTATAACATATTCATATTATATAGTAAAAATATCATCACCTACATGTGGATGAAGATGGGTGATATTTAAGGTTGATAAAACATCTATCCTTGGTTGAAGACCAACTTCATATGCATTATTAGAAAACTTTTGCAAAATTTTATAAGGTCCAATTTTCCTATATTTTAATTTATTATAGATCCCCTTGGAAAACATCTTCTTTTTTATAATGTCATAACTAAGTAATTAATTGCAAGTAACTCCACTCTCCATTTCTCATTAGCATTTTAATTGTATTTTAAATTACTCTGAATCTATTTTATGATTTCTTCATGCAATTTATGCATATATCCTAAAGTATTTGGACATTGTATTTTTAGCAACCATATTTGTCAAATCTATAATACATCTTGGAGATATTCTATAGACAATATGGAATGAGCAAACACTAGTTGACCTATTTTCTTAATTGTTGTATGCAAATTTTAGCTAAAAAAGAACCATATTCTATTGAGTAGGTCTATATCCAAATAAACTTCTGAGTAAACTGGGAAGACTCCTATTGACTAACTCTCTATGTCCATTAGTTTGGGGATGATGGGTAGAACTAAAATATAATTTGATACCCAACATTTTCCATAACATCCCATCCTTGTCATATGTAATACTTATACATAAACCATGTAACCTTACAACTTCTTGGAAAAATAAATCTAGAAATATTTGTTTCATCATTGGTTTTCTTACATAGTATTAAGTAATATATTTTAGAGAACTTTGTCCACTACTACAAGGATACTATTATATCCCTTTTAAGTTATTGGTAATCTTAATAAAAATCCATACTAATATATTTTTATGGTTATTTTGGAATAGGTAATAGATTATACAATCATGTGTTCCTACTAGTCCCCTTTGCTAATTGATAAATTCTACATTTAGAATCAAACTTCTCTATATTCTATTTTAGACTAGGCCAATAATATTTCTCCTTTAACTCTAAAAGGGTTTTTTCCCCTCCAAAATAACCACTAATACTTCGTCCATGCATTTATCTTATGAGGTTCTCCCTCATAGATTCTTGGGGTATATATAATTATTGGTTTATAAACCAAAATACTTGAACAAAAAAATCCTTACATACGTAGCAAAATCAAGATCATCCTTATATAAATATTTTAAGTAATCAAGACCAATTACCTTAACTTCCATAGTCTTCAACAATGATATACTCTATCTTAGTGTATCAACTACTCTATTTTACTATCTAGATCTATGCTTTAAAACAAAAGAGTAACTTTATATGTATTCAACCCATATTAGTTATCTCTAGTTCAACTTCACCTGACTATTCAAATAGATTAATGCTCAATGATTCATATAGAGAACACAATTCTTTTAAAAGAAGTAAAGCCTCCATTTCATCAATGTCTAAATGATGACATACAACTCTTGGTAATAAATAAAATACTTTTATTTTATATTATTTAAATATTTCGCTAAATAAGTCTATAGGACCGCCCTCTTGAATTAACACTAATTCAATGGCCTTCCCATTAGTATCACAATCAACTTGAAACACTTTATCAAAATATGGTAGTACAATACATGATGTTTAGTCACCTTATTCTTCAAAAGAGTAAATCTTATCTCTATTTCCACTATCCATGTAAATAAATCCTTCATAAAATATGTCAATGGTGCACAAATTCAACAAAAATGTTTCATGAAGTTTCTATAAAAACTAGCCAATCCGTGGGAATTTCTTACTTCTATAAAATTTTCTATGTGGGTTGCTTTCAAATTATAGTTAATTTTGCAGGACCTATCTTTAACCCTTTTCTAGATATCACAAAACACAAATATATGAATTCATACTTAAAAATGAGCATTTATTTATATTGAAAAACAATTTCTTTGCCTTCAATTTGTCTAAAAATTGTCTCAAATGCTACAAATATTCATCCTTAGTTTTACTAGATATCAATATATTATCAAGATAAATCATAATTGTTTTTTCCATAAATGGTTTTAAATGACATGTGGGATAAACAAAAGTAATTAGAAGTCATTTTAGACTAGAAATTCTAAGAAACTTTGATCACTAGTAGGTCTTTGATAATAATAAAAAAATCATAATATTCCTAATCAAACAGGTCTAATACATCAATGAATAGAACAAATATGAAAATGACATTAAGAATGGATTCATACAATTAAAGTCAAATAAGCTTTCCAAATGTCTAATAATTTTGGAGAGCTTGTTTAACCAAGATGATAGTTTAAGGTAATATAGTCTCAAGGTAGAATCTTCTACATATCACCTAATTAAATTACTCAAAAGAAATTTCTATTACTTGAAAAATACTAAGGAATAAAATTATATTTTCAAATAGATCTATGGTAGATACGAAGACATCATTGCTTGGTCATATAAAAATCTAAAGATCTATAGTCATAATATCATAGAACACATCATAAAATTATAGCCCAATTGTAATCCTTTCTAACAAAAACAAAGACAAATCATTTTAAAGATAAAGGTTATAATACAAAATTGCTAAAGCTTGTATAGAATCATATTATTTTCCCATTCAAGAACTCTACATGGGTTGTTAATATGGTCCCAATATAGAATAAAATTGAGAATCTAAGATTATGCATTAGTTTTAGGAACCTAGATAAGGGATCCTTGAAGGATCACTATCCTCTACCCACCATTGACCATATATTATAAAATATAGTGGGGTCAATAATGTTGTCTCTTCTAAATATTTCTTTGGGTGAAATCAAAGTTAGGTAAAAGATAAGGATCAACATAAGATTATCTTCACCACTAAGTAGGGAGTTTTGTGTATCAACAATTCCTTCTATCTTATCAATTTTTATGGTGATATTTTATAGGGCTATGGATATACCTTTTGTAGGGCTTATAGGTGAGACCATCCTTATATACCTTTATGATTTGATAGTATTTTAGATATTGTTGATGTCTAAAAATGTACACCTTACACTACACCCGTGCACAACATCAACATGGGATTTCCCCTCTCATGTGGGACTGCTTGAGAGGAAAAAACCTTCGGAGAGAGCCGGATCTCAAAAACACAAATAAAAAATAAAACCAAAATTACAACATAAAACTACACTAAATAAAAAAAAAGGGGACCTAATTTTATAAAATTACACAATAAAATAACATTAAAATAAACTACACTTACTAGCTCATGGGGAAAAAGGAAAGGAAAAATAAAAGGAATGGTAAATCAGACCAATAAAAATAAAAAAACAAGGGCGATATGCCAAAATAAGACAGGTGGATTGATCTAACAAGAACTCCCAAAGAGGCACAATGCAATACAGGACATAAGACAATTCATGCACAAACTGCAATAGGTAAGGTTGGCAGACCAAGGGCCAATGCCACATGCAATCTGGCCAAACTAAAAATACACAAGATGTAGTTCAAACAGTTTCTTGCATTATTTCTCACAATATTACAAGGCCAACAAGTTCTCCAATCAACCCTTTGAAAGGTTTGAAAAAATATCCTTTATAGTAAGATATGTTTCAACTCTTTACAATATTTACTGCATTTACAACAGTTACAAACTTTACTACCAATAGTCGTTACAACCAAAACTGCACAATCACTTACAGCTAAAACTGCACACAATAGTTACAGCTAAAACTAAGAACAACAGTTACATATTTTACTACATATAGTAGTTACAGCTAAAACTGCACACAATAGTTACAACTAAAATTGGGAATAGTAGTTACAGCTAAAACTAGGAATAACAGTTACAACTAAAACTGGGTATAGTAGTTACAGTGAAAAACTAGGAACAATAGTTATAGCTAAAATTGGATATAATAGTTACAACTAAAAATAGGAACAACAGTTACATATTTTACTGCATACAGTAGTTACAGCTAAAACTGCACTCAACGGTTACATGCTTTACAACACTTACATTTATATCTACACTTACATGGCTACGTAATCTATTTCACTTACATGACTAAAAATAGTTACAATTTGAAAAGTGGATAGTGCATGAATAGGAAAAATTAAATAACTGCACCAGTCAAAACTAAAAATAGTCAACATAGATTTTTCAACGGGAAGCGAGCACCAAAATTTTCAATGGGAAGCAGGTGCTAAATTTTGAATGGGTAGCAGGTGCTAAAATTTGAATGGAAAGCAGGTGCCAGAATTTGAACGGGAAGCAGGCACCAAAAATTAAATGGGAAGTAGGCACCAAAATTTGAACGAGAAGCAGGCACTAAAAATGAACTAGAATCAGGCACCATCTGTGTGTATCACTCAACTCCATCAGCTACAAATATGAACCTATACATCACATATCACCATAATTCTAAAATTGGTGCAACGGTTAATAAATTAGAGTAGGAGGCTCCAAATTTATTAATAGTTTGGTGACTCACAGGGGACACATTCCTGCAATGTACAAAAAACCCAGAAGACCGGGTGGCCTTAGCATTCATTGGGCACAAAGTCATTGATCATATTTAAATTTTCACCAAAACTGAATTTCACACTTGTTTTTTAAGATAGAACTACTGGAAATAATCCTTGCAACAGAGCATAAAACTGCACAAAACTGAACAGAATAGAAGACTGCGCAAAACTAAACAGTAAAACTGCACATAACTAAAAATTAAAACTGCACAAAACTAAATACAAAAAATAATCAACTTAAAATATAGTAAAATAAAACATGCTTCACAGGAAGCAAGAGGTGTCTTGGGACACTTAGGGAACACAATAAAAAAGGAACTAAAATTACATCCTACCCTTACTATTTTTGAAGCCTCTGCTCTAACCAACCCCAAATTTGAAAGGGATTTTATTTTGTAAGATTTTAGGGGAGAACAAAGTAATGTTGTTGTTACATAGGAAAAAAATAGGTAACTCATATTGTGCCCCCACAATTGCTATCATATCAGCTTCTTGATTGCTCTTCCTGGATACTGTTTGGATATTCCAAGCATCAAATCCTTCAAGTAACTCCAGAACTCTATGTTTGTATTCTTCCATAAGCTTATCCTCAACAATAGACTGGCCTTTGACTTATTGTACTACCAATTCTGAATCACCAAAAATTTGCAATAGTTTTACACCTCTTTTTTCTGCTTGTAAGAGTCCATGAATTAGGGCTTCATAATATGCCATGTTGTTAGTGCAGCTAAACCGAAGGTTGAAGGGATGGAGAAATATTTCCTCAGAAGGATAGGTTAAAACAACACTAACATCAACATCTTGCTCACATCTAGTTGCACCAAAATGTAGCTTCCATACACCTTCAGTTTGTTGTTATATTTTCATGACCTCTGGCATCATGCTCTTCTCCTCTAAGATACAATATGTTTCCATGCCTACCTCTTGGAAATTGTCATATGGATCAGATTCATATAACACATTTTCCCACTCATCAAGCTGAGTATCCAGAATAGAAGGTGTGGTTTGTGTGTGTACCTCATTAGGATCCATTTGCATAAGATTTGTAGCCTCTTCAATAGGATTTTTAGTCTCTTTAGGTGCTAAAGATACATGAATTAGAGATTCTTTGAGATTTTTTTGTCTTGGCAGTGCAAAAGCATCCCACATAGAAAATTGCAAGCTGGTATTCTTCATTTGATTCACCAAGTTAATAGGTTGATCCTTCTATGTTTGTTTGGTAGTCCAATCATTTCTTGACCTGTCAAAAACTAGGTAAGTAGACCTATTTTGCCATGTTCTACTTGGTTGTTGTATTTGAGTTTGCTGATTTTTCCAATCTTGAGCATCCTTGAATGTGACTACAAGCTATTTTTTCACCTTCATACTTGGAGTCTGAGGGAACATGGCTAATTGTGACATAGAAAGACCATCAGTTATAACCTTCCCTATAGACTTGGTATTATAGTCAGATTGTACATGCTTCTTAGGCTGATTACCCATGATCTGATTCACTACACAATGCTCATTTTCTTGCCAATACATCAAAATGCTATCAAAAGTTATTGCAAAAGGATGCTAATATAGTTGTTTTTCCATTTTTTATAGCTAGGATCCTATGCCACTAAAGCACTGCTACTATTTTTATATGCACAACCATTTGGATCATGAGGTAATTGATAAGGATATCACCATATTTGTTACTCAGCTAAGTTATTTTGCACAGGAACTATGGTATGATTTAAGTTGGTACCAGTAGGGAAATGTGCTTGTAAAGCCTTAGTTGGGTGTACATGATTTTGATATGGAGGGTAGTATGGCTGGAAATTTCTCTGTGGAGGTTGGTTTTGCTGCTTCTCTAGGTTGTTGAGCTTGTTATCCATTTTTTTGACCAAATTTAATAGATCCTTTATTTGATCATTTAATTGACCATAAGTGTTAGGTGCATTCTCATTAACTTGCAATGGATTAACTGTTGGAATATTAGAAAAAAATTGAGAGGATAATGGGTTGGGTATAGTCACATATGGAAGCAGAGGCATAGGAGATCTAGAGGAAATCCTACCACAATGCACTAAATAATTTTCAACCTGAGCGACCTTTTCATATGCATTAGGTAATGTATTGATTCCCATAGTTTGGATGCTCATACCTATATCAGAACTCAAAGCTCTCAAGAAATACAAAAAAGTAGATTGTGCATTTGGCCTTACCTCCATGGGTATTTTGTCCCAAGTCCTTTGAAATTTGAAATTAAAAACTGTAATCTACTCATTGGGATCTCTTTTCATGGTAGTCAGCTGCTCCATAAGTGATAATCTATCTATTTTATCCTCAAAATGCTTGATCAATTTATTAGCCAAGTCATCCCAGCTTGCAATGGTAAGAACATGAAGGCTTCTAAACCACTGAAGGACTTTACCCTTCAAATAAGATGCCAACAACCTCACAAACACATTGTCTTCAATCACATTATGCACTGAGCATAAATTTACCATATCTTGGAGATGTTCCACAGGAGTGACTGAGTTTTCTCCAGTATAGTAAGGCAAGGCCTTAAGAGCTGATACTGGAATATCATCATGTGCTATTAGGGCCAATGGACTACCCTGATTAAAATAATGATAGGCTTTAGGTGGTTGTTGAGCCATGAATGAAATACAACAATAGACACACCCCTCAAAAAATGATACACCCCTTCATCTTCTTGAACTATTACTTGTAGACACACCTCTAAAAAATGAGGATGTAATTAAAAATCTGGTCCTTTTAACCAATAGAGTCACCAGGTGCTCTTTTTTTTTAAATGCTTTAATAAGCAAATAACGGTTATTACAAACACAAAATCTTGACTATTATATAACCAGGATTTGTGCAGATTTTTTTAAAACTACAGATGTCCCACCGGGCGTGCCAAAATTGTTGATATCTAAAAATGTACACCTTACACTACACCCGTGTACAACATCAACATGGGATTTCCCCTATCATGTTGTAATTTTAGTTTTATTTTTATTTGTATTTCGGAGAGAGCCAACTCTCAAAAATACAAATAAAAATAAAACTAAAATTACAACATAAAACTACACTAAATAAAAAAAAGTGGACAAGGGACCTGATTTTATAAAATTGCACAACAAAATAACATTAAAATAAACTCCACTTATTAGCTCATGGGAAAAAAAGGAAGGAAAAATAAAAGGAACGGTAAATCAGACCAAAAAAAAAAAAAAAAAAAAAAAACAAGGGCGATACGCCAAAATAAAACAGACTGGTTGATCTAACAAGAAATACTAAAGAGGTACAATGCAATATAGGAAATGAAAATTCATGCACAAATTGCAACAGATAAGGTTGGCAGACTAAGGGCCAATACCACATGCAATCTGGCCAAACTAAAAATACAAAGGATGCAGTTCAAACAGTTTCTTATATTATCTCTCACAATATTACAAGGCCCGCAAGTTCTCCAATCAACAACCCTTTGAAAGGTCCGAAAAAATATCCTTTATAGTAAGAGATTTTTTAGCTTTTTACAACCTTTATTGCATTTACAATAGTTATAAACTTTACTACCAATAGCCATTATAGCCAAAACTACACTTAGCACTTACAGCTAAAACTACACACAATAGTTACAACTAAAAACTAGGAACAACAGTTACATATTTTACTGCATACAACAGTTACAACTAAACCTACACATAATAGTTACAAATAAAACTAGAAACAATAGTTACAGCTAAAACTGGGTACAATAGTTATAGCTAAAAACTAGGAACAGTAGTTATAGCTAAAATTGGGTACATTAGTTACATTTAAAACTAGGAACAACAGTTACATATTTTACTACATACAATAGTTACAACTAAAACTGCACTCAACGGTTACATGTTTTACATCACTTACATTTATATCTACACTTACATGGTTGTGTAACATATTTCACTTACATGGCTAAAAATAGTTACACTTTAAAAAGTGGACAACACACGGATAGGAAAAATTAAATAACTGCACTGATCAAAACTAAAAATAGTCAACACAAAATTTTCAACGGGAAGCGGGAGGTAAAATTTTCAATGGTAAGTAGGCGCAAAATTTTGAATGGGAAGCAGGCACCAAAATTTGAATGGGAAGCAAGCACCAGAATTTAAACAAGAAGCAAGCATCAACAATTGAATGGGAAGTAGGTGCTATAATTTGAACGGGAAGCAGGCACCAGAAATGAACTAGAATCAGGCATCATCTACGTGTATCACTCAACTCTATCAGCTGCAAATATGAACCTATGCATCACATATCACCAAACTTATGAAATTGGTGTAACGGTTAATAAATTAGAGCAGGAGGTTCAAAATTTATTAATAGATATAAATAGACACATTGAAATTCTCGAATAAATATTCTAAAGGTATAGGGAATGAAGTATTTATCTAAACCCTAAAATGTCTATCATCATGGTACGAAAGGGTAAACTTCTAAATCACATAGAATCAAGAGGGTCTAGCCATAAACCCTAATCAAATAAAATTCATTCAAGACCTACCATTTCCCATTTTAGTCAAAGGGATTAGGCCTTCCTAGGTGAAATTCAATTTATTTCCAAATTCATTACAAATTTTGCTTAAATGGTTAGACCTATAACTAAGATGCTAAATAAAAAACCTCCTTTTATTGGATGGAAAAAGGGAATAAAGCATTCCAAGAGGTAAAAAATACCATCACCAAGGCTCCCATCCTAATTAATCTAGATTTATCCAAGGATTTTAGGATGTACCTATTTGGAATATGTGAGAGTATTGCATCTACTTTGACTCAAAAGAATGATCAATATGAAGATAATCCCATATTATTCATGAGCCAATTACTTTACACCTATGATGAGAGGTATACATTGATTGAGAATCAAGTATTGGACATAATTAAGACCTTGAATAAATTTATATACCACCTTTTGCAAATCGAGACCACTATTTTTTAAAATAGATAGATGTATAATATACTAAATGAACATCAATATGAGGTTGTGAGGTTTTGGTTTTACTATGGTGATCATTATCACCATAAAAATAGAATAGATCAACATCAACACCATTTTGTTTAGTTGCTTCTTCAATTTTATTGATCTAAATTTGACAAAAAAAATCTATCTTCTAACCTTCCTTATAAAAATAAAAAAAAAACTTTGGAAATGATTCTTATCTCTTACCTCTTGCATGGGATTCTTATCAATTATTATTTTTATGACATGTTTTACATTAGCATGATTGGTGAGACAATGAGCCTAGTGATCAAACAAACAATTGAAAATAATTGGAAGAATAATTATGAGAGGTGAGAAAGCATACCTAACATATCTCAAACATGATAACAAATAACTCAATATATTTTAGATAAGTTATTGAACATAATGTTAATGAGCTCAATGTCCTGCTTGCCATTGCCATATTTTTTTTCTTTATCCTTCTTGTTCATCCCTTTGACAATTTGGATATTATATTCAAGATTCTTGAATTAATTGATATATTCATCCATGGTCTCAAAAACATCCATGAATAAATTAGCAAATTTTAGCTTCAACCAATGGAGACATACCCTAAAACATCTCAACCATTTTCTTAGGATTTGAGATAAAGTTGAGATGAGTGTCATAGATATTGATATGAAGAGCTACAATACCAAGTGTTTCATTCTTCTTATTCCTCGATAACTACTTTCTCTTACAATTTCTATGCCATGTGGATTATTATTCATATAATTAAGGAGTCCCTTACTTTAAATAAAGCTTCAATTTTTATTTTCCATATAGCATAGTTTGGACCATTAAACAAAGAAACATATTGATCCATAATATTTTTATTAAAAAGTAATTTCTTACATGCAACTATGGCAAAAATAATAATACCAATGTGAACAACTTAAAAAACCATATGATTTCTAAAAAATTCCAAGAATTATTCTATATGCAAAAGTTATGGACCCCAAAAATATGGCCCTAAAATCATAGAAAGATTTCAAAACCTTTTAAAAATACAAAATTTACTTTGTACCTTTAATGAATGTATGACTACCATATTTTACTAATTGAGTGGATATAGGGGTGCTAACTAGATGTTAACTAGACAGAGAATCAAAGAATCAATTATTGCCACATGTTGTTGCTATGTGTAAGGTGTTTGATTGGGACATTAACTATGCAATACACTAGATTGGGTTTTCATAAAGTAGGTGATGCCATGTCATATTTTAGAGTATGGTTATGCATAAGGGGTAGTACCGAAAAAGTATTTATCAAATCGGGGTGAATCAACGTGAAAATTGTTACAACCATGATGTGTCCACTGTTTCAATCCGTGTGGATAACAACAAAATTATTTTTTTGATTAAACCCTTCAATGTGCAACGACTAACAGGGTTGCCATTTTTGGATGGTGTACTGGTGAACAACCAGTACGCCTTAATCGACGATGATAAATCCACCCTAGGAAACCTTTACGCTGTTCATCTTGACAATCTGAAAGGTATAATTTGAAAATTTATTTTTTATTTAACATTAAATATTGTTCTGCTATAGTTTCATTTCTCTAAAAATGTTCTCCTTGTTTTATTTTTTGTTTTCTAATAATGTTCTATTTTTTTAGTCAATTCTTCTAATTCCAAAAGGGGCTTAAACATTTCAAATTTTGGAGATAAATTTCTATATGCTTGCATTGAATTTTTTTAGGCAAGGCTTATTCTGCAGGGGTGACCTACAGAAATGCCTTTTTGGGCACTTTATTTATTGCTTTGTTGTATTGATGGCGGTAAATTTGACTGGTGCACACACATTTCCAACCGCCTAAAACATGACCTTTTGAGTGCCCAAAAAATTCAATCATCTGCTTACACAGTGACTACCAGCAATTTTATTCTTTGTTTATTTCAGGAAGCTTATTTCAACCTTCAAAAAAATAGTCCTCCCACTGCATTGCACCCCTGTTTGTTGTCTATTGGCATGTCTGATGGTGAGATACAAGTAAAAATATTTGTTGAAATATCTTTATTTTATTTTTTTAATTTTATCTTTTTATTCTCTAATTTTGTTTTGAAAACGAGAAAAGAGCATCTCAGTCTTCAAGTAAGAGGGATGCCGCATTTAGGATTCAGGAAGTATCTGCTGATTCTGACATGCAATCGTAGTCATCACCAATGACTCCCAACAAACATGTGAGGTCTGATGATGGTCAAATTTAGCATACACCTGTGACACCTTTTACTGGAGAAATAGTTAGAGTCGACGTAGAAGAGGTTACCTCCAACCCACAAGGTAACCTTTGCATTTTTCAAAAATGCTTTTTTAAATGATTTATTTTTTTGACTTAAAATTATGTTTTTTTAATGCGTTTTACGTATTTTTTAGACAAAGGGCAAATGGTTGAAACATCAATGGCTACAGAGTCTGATTCAGGTAATATATATTTTGAATAAATTTTTTTTAATGCTATTGTTATTTACAAATGATTTATTTTATGTTCTTGTGTGAAATTTAATAGAGGGACCTCGTAGATTCAAAAGGCTAAAAAAAAGGATGGCTCCACCATATAACCCTCCACGACCACAGCCACAAACACAGCCATAGTAGGTTCAGGTCCACCCAAAGTAAGTTTAGGTCCATCCACTTCAGGTTCCACCTACGTGGAACCAATCATGCATGCATGGTAAAACGTTCCTCACACCACCACCTCACAATGAAAGAAGTGCTACAGAGACACAAAATGTGTTATCATATAATATTTCTGTTGTACCGATATTAACCTTGGAGAATTTTTCAAATGTTGAGAGTGCATCTCAAATGCCCTCGAGAAATCTTGATTGTGACTTTATTTATCAGGGTATGAATCCTAAAAATTTCCCTTTAAAGGCAAGTGATATTATTGAGGATGAAGAGGGCGTTTATGGAGAAGAAGATGATGTCAATGTAGATGCCACTGAAGTTTCCCCCTTCGCCCCACAGCAAGTCGTCGCCCGTACTGTTACATAAGATGATATCCTAAACGTTTTTGAAAATGTGTTATTAGCTTATGCATGTAAATTTGTAGTTCATAATACTCTTCTTTCAGATATTGATAAATTGAATGAATGGTAATATCGGGCCAAGATTTTAATTAAAGCCATCAATGGCCAATATAATAAATTTTCAAAAAGAAAAGAGTTGTTTCTCAATATGGATAATAAGCCCCAAAAGCTCAATGCCTTGCTACATAAAGTTGAATCTGGCACTATGGAGGCCGAGTCTACATATAGAGATGATATTCTTGCCGTTTTTATGAATCATTTGAAAAACCTCAATGCAGAAGCCCAAGCATATTTCAATGAATGGGCACTTGATCAGAACAAAGTAGCAGTTGCAAAAACATCACGACTTACAACTGATGTAAGTTCTACATCTAACTAAAAAATATTTTTTTTGTTAAATATGTTTTGTTTATAAATATTAACATTTTTTTATTTCTATTTTGTAGTCTAATTTCCAGCACCTAAAGCAACAAGTCAGTGCCATGAAATTTTTGATCAATACTGCCAAAATTAGCATTAATAATGCTATTGAATTGAAGAAGAGGTTACAACAAATGGTTAGAGAAAATAATTACCTAAAGAAGGTTATCAAAGATGGGGGCCTAGATGTCGAGGCTAAATTGAAAGAAAATGAGGAGCTAAATGCACCTTTCAAAGAAGATCCAGCGAAGGAAGAGAGTGCCTTGTTATCGGGGATCAACACTATAGCAGAAAGTTTGGTTAGGGCTGGGGCATTAGAAGAAAAGGATATTGAGGTAGATGTGGGTGGACCTTCAGGAAACATTTAAAAAAAATAGATTTTTGTTGTTTTGGGTTTCAAGTGAAACAGAAACTCTTTATATCTTTATATTTTTACAAATATTTAAGACTGGTATTTTTTTGAAAATTGAAATCAATGTTAGAGGCAATTTCTAAAAAAATCATATTATCATTTTGAAGTTTTGTTTTTAATTATTGTTACATTTTAATTTGAAGTGGAATAAATAATGCTTGATATGTTTTGTTTGATATCTTTTTTGAGAATTGAAATCAATGAATGAGACTATTGTCAAAAATCAAGAATGAGACTATTGTCAAAAAATATTTTATCTATTGGAAATTTTGTTTTCAATGTTGTTATGTTAATTTATATGTGTTGATGTATTAAGTAATTTGAAGTGGAAGAAATAATGTTTGATATGTTTTGTAAATTGCAAATGAATGGTATCATTTTTTAGAATTGAAACAATGAATGAGATTATTTCTGAAAAATATGTTATCTATTTGCAATTTTGTTTTGAATGTTGCTATGTTATGATTATGTGTTGATGAATTAAGTAATTTTAAGTGGAATAAATACTGTTTGATATGTTTTGTAAATTGCAAATGAATGGTATTATTTTTGAGAATTGAAATAATGAATGAGACTATTTTCAAAAAATGTGTTATCTATTGGAAATTTTATTTTGAATGTTGTTATGTTAGGATTATATGTGTTGATGTATTAAGTAATTTGAACCGAAATAAATAATGTTTGATATATATTGTAAATTGTAAATGAATGGTATCCTTTTTGAGAATTGAAACAATGAATGACTATTTTTGAAAAATATGTTATCTATTGGAAATTTTAAGTGGAAGAAATAATGTTTGATATGTATTGTAAATAATGAATGAATGGTATCTTCTTTAAATATTGAATTCAATGAAAGAGAGTATGTTTTGATAATTTATTATGATGTAAAAATTTATTGTTCTTAATTTGAAGTGGAAGAAATAATGTTTGATATGTGTTATCTTTTTAAAACTTTGTTCTAAATATTGTTATGTTTTGATTGTTTGTGTTGATAAATTAAGTAATATTGAATTATGTGAATGCAGTAAGATGTTATTTTATGTTATATGAATTAATTTGAAATGTCAAAAAATATAGCATTACTTTCACGAATAACAAATATTACAAGAAAAATAATGTAACATGTGAAATAAAATCAAATGAAATCAAATCAAATGATAGCATCCTTTCATTCAGATATGTGAAATCAAATACAATAATAACATGTGAACTCAAATTAAATCAAATGAAAACATACTTTCATTGTAATATGTGAAATCAAATCAAATGATAATATGTGAAATCAAATCAAATAATAACATGTGAACTCAAATCAAAACAAATGATAACATCCTTTCATTATGATATATGAAATCAAAACAAATGATAGCATCCTTTCATTCTGATTGTAGACACCAAAACAGCACCAATCCGATTATGTGACTGCAAACACTGATCGCTTTGACAAACACAGCCCCCAGGGCAGCCCTCAGAGGTCAAACAATGGTCCTAACCACTTTTACAGCAATTTTGGAAGGTCAGAAGGCAATTTGGCACCTTCGGACAACCTACTCCAAATTCGTCCCACCCTGGGACGAATTCAAATTGGAATCCGTCTCACCCAGGGACGAATTCTGAATTCGTCCCTGGGTGGGACGAATTCCAAGTTTAACGGGCAAAAAGAAGAATGGCGCCAAGTGGCAGCCTAGGACAGTCAATTGATGACTCCTGCCTCGCACGCGTGTGTGGGTGGACAGATAGGCTGTTAGAGGACTGTCACAAGGGCGATTATGAAAGCCCAAGTCATGGAGGACTCCCCTCCCTCATGGGAAGACATGACTGCCACATGGCACCTATGACCAACACATGGCACCTATGCTTCCCTCTCAAAAGAGACCCCATGGGTCTATAAAAGGTGGGACTTTTCTCACCCAAAAAAAAGGGTTGAAGGAGATTTCAAGCAACGAAGTGCTGCCGAGTTGAAGACCCACTTGCATCCCTTTTGGTTCACCTTCTCGCATCCACCAATCTCTCTTGCAAGGGAGGTTGTTGGGTGGCTTTTGGAAGCTTGAACCTGACCCAAATCCAACACATGGACACCTGAACCAACCAATTCGCCGACCCCTCAATCCTAAGAGGTTTTGGGCCCATCCCTAGTGGATTGGCACCGAAATCAAGTGCCAACGGTGGGAGGCCCACTTGGGCACCCCCGCACTTTCTAAGTTTTAGAGCATTCTAGATTACTTTTTCAGGTTGCATTTTGTGTTATCATGTTTGGTTAACTCATAGCTGCAAGTTCATAACTTTTGATCAGATTCTAGTATGTTTTGTGTCGCTTTGTTGTTTCACTAACTTGCGGGTGGCGAGATCAAATTCCCGAGGGTAGAGGCCAAATTGGGAGAATCCGACCATCTGGGTCGTCCCAAAATGGCCCCAATTACATAACCCCTTTGTTTGCAAGCATTTTGCAGGTCTCGGGAATCGACATTGGAGCGACGACGAGTCGGCTTCTTCAACACGGAAGAATTCGTCCCACCCGGGGACGAATTGCGGTCGAATTCGTCCTGCCCAGGGACGAATTCCAGTTGAAGGCAGATTGGCCAGGTTGTCTCAGTGGCAATGGCCTTCTGGTAACTTTTTCTGTCTTCGTCAAGATTTCAAGCCATTTGGACTCACTGTATTTACCGTTTCAGGCAAATGTTTACATGCATATTTCGTTAATTTTAGAGAACGAACACTTTCCATTTGCGGCGAGTGCTACTGACATCTTGGTTGTTTCTTTGTTCGCAGGAGAAGCAGCAGAGGTGAAGAACTCATCGACATCAGCGGCGGCATCATCTTGGCCCGTCCATTTCAATCGTGGGCACGCGAAAAGAGGAACATTAAGTGATTGTAATCAAATTATTTTAGCGCTCCTAGCCCCTGAAAAGGGAGGAGGCGTCATTGTAACAGAGATCAAGAAATTTTAATGAAAGGGCTGTGTTTTCTCCATTCGCTTGTGTCTCTTCCAATGCGTTTCTTTCGTTTCATGCAATTTACATTTCTAGGACTTAAGCGCATTTGATTTTGGTTGCATCGCAATTAGTGTTTCCTTTGCCCGAAATCTCGTGCTTTCAGTGGCGATCACGGTGGGACTCTGTTCCCTGGTTTTTGAGATCACAAAAACTGATCAAATTTTTGTGTTTTGTGTTTGACAGGTACCTTTTTGGTTTTTGACTGTTATTCGTCCTTGGCTGTGGCGATTGCTTTACTGAAATTCGTCTGACCCTGAGACGAATTCAAATTCGTCTCTGGGGGAGACGAATTCTGTTCTGTAATTCGTCTCACCGAGGGACGAATTTCTGTCTGCAACTTTTCAGAGCAGAAATTCAGAAGCAACCGGTCCAGGAAGAGAAGAGGTAGGGATTTTCATGATCTTTGTTAAATTTTCTGTTTTTGTTTTTGTTTCTTTAATTGTTTTCATTTAATCCTGCATTGCATTAGGAAAAGTCATTTATGCTTGTTTCATTTTCGTTAAATAAAATGAATCCCACACACTTCACGCAATAATTTTAAACCAAGGAGCTGGTCGTAAGACCCCAGCCCTTGAGCAAGACCAACGGTGGGTTCATCACCACCTTGGCTTAGCTTTGCATCCATTTCCCGATTGTCAACTGTTGTTAGGCGTAAATCCTGACGAAAGCTGACCGAGTGTCGCTGGGGTGATTCCCATGCGCGCGAGGATAAGTTTTCTATGGTAGGTGCCATTAACGGGACAATCCCCCTTCCGTACCGCCTACGTACCATGTACCTTCTGCTCTCACGTACCTATAGTCTCCCTCTCGTAAGGGCGGGTATATAGAGAGGTTGGTATATCGGCCTGGTTGGTATATTGAAGGGGCGACCGTTTTGGGAGTTATATGAGCCGTCATAATGCATTTAAACGTTCTTCAAAACCTACAAAAACAAAACAAAACAAAACATCAAAATGCACTAAACCAGTTTAGGACACACTATTTAAACCCTTAAAAGAGATAATCACGGTTTGCGCATGTGTGTGTTCATTTCTGCTTAGTGTAACAAAAAAAAAATCATAAACAAAAAGATAAAAATTTACGCATTTTGTCACTTATTCCAAAAAGCTCCAAGGATTCCCGTAATCGCTTGGTCACTCCAAAATGCCCCAAAGGTGTCCATGAACCCTTTGGTCAACCCAAAATCACCCCAAATGTGCCCATAAGTGATGCAGGAGCATCCAACAAAATATGGGAAATCTTATATTTTTCCCTAAATTTTAGTGCATCTTGTCGGGGCCATAACTTCTCAACCGTAGCTCCGATTGACACGAAATTTTACAGGGAGTTAGTTGGGATAATTTTAAACAAATATGATTCCCTAGAATCCTATTTGCCCAGAAAAGTCAGTTTTCGGGGCCAAATTCCATCATCTAGTGCCCCAAAATTAGGTTTTAAAATTGGGCACGCATTTTTTTGCACTTTTTGAGCTGTTCGGATGTCAATATCTCCTAATGTATTCAGAGCTAGGACTTGAAACTTCATTTTTGTCTTATCTACTATAAGAGGGATGCACACACCAATTTTGGGCCCCATATGACTCATTTCAATTTTTAGGATTTTTAGAGAGACATCGTCATGGTGCTCACCCGTAGCCAAGCCCAATCACGGGCGGAGGCTATGGGGAATGTCCAAGGAGGCATGAGTCATCTCCGTTACAATCCCAAGGATTTGGTCATACCACCTTGGTGACCTAACACACAAGGCAGTCCCCTCCACACCTTAAAGGAAAGGGACTACAGGGACACCTCTTCGAGGAGCACTCCTATTCAGCATAACATTCAGCACACACCCTTCCATGAGGGGTACAGTCATAGGAGAGCTCCCTTAGAAGCTCGCTATGAGCGGTCATCGCGCGATGAAGCGCTAGGTCAACATAGGGTTCGACGGGAGGAACCACATGATTACATTATCCCTCCTTCACCCCCTCTAGTTGTCAGGACTACAAAGAAAAATCCAGAGCACAAGGCTCCTCAGGCGGGGCGAACTAACTCCGTCCGTCCCTTTTTCACTTATGAAAGAGAGCAAGAGGAAGATCCCTACCTTCCTCGAGAGCAATATACAATGTGGGAGCAATATGCCTCTGCACCTGCTATCTATCGGGACCACTCACTAAGGCCAAAGCCCCGAGGGAATGCCGCTACCCCCAACAAAGGGAGGTCACCTATAGAGATCTTGGATCACTACGATCGAAAATATCTAGGAGAGGCATCTAGGCCTTCTAGACATGAGGCGACAGGACCAACCATCTTAGAATCTGTCAAGCACGTCGCACGCCAAATGCAATTCACGCAACTTGAGCTAGAGCGACTAGAGCGACTACATTTAGAGGAACTGTACTATATTAACAAAGAGCACCTTCGAGCGCCAGGAGGATGAGTTGTTCCAACACACTATGCAGGAGAGCCAACATGAAAGGGAGTACGAGGAAAATCATCGCATTCCTCGAGGACAACAAACAGTGCGGCCTCAAGTACATGCCGCCTACATCGACAGAGGGAAGCGACCCATTGAAATTTTAGATCATCAAGATCGAGGCCAACACATAGGAGAAACATTCGAACCTCCTGAACAAAATAGGGTAGACCAAACTGACCCGATAGTCGCCAGACATGCCGCCCGCCAAGCTCGAATTACGCAGCTTAAACAAAGTCATCAGGAGATGGAGTATCGACACCGCTTGGATAGAGAGCGCATGCAATGCGAAATGGATGAGTTGTGCTATAAACTATCGGAGAAGACTCCAACCCCTCACACGCATAAGACAAAACATTTTGAGGGGCATAACCCATGGGGGCAAGACAGGTCATCGCGACCTCATCAAACGCTACCCCCAACACCTTCTAGACAGGATCAGGAGGCTACACTCTTGATTCTTGAAGCACCACCCCTGATGCCTCCTAGACATGAGCGGGAGGCCGCTCCTATAACCAATGATGGGTGCCTTCCTCAGGAACCCACTCAGGTTCATGGGCCACCCTTAGAAAGTCATCAAGAAGCCTCTAAGGAATCAGAGCAAGAAGAAGAGCGGGATGAAAAGCCCTACCAAGGCATGGGGGGTGCCATCTGGCCACCCCTCCATAGGCCCCAAGTTCCTCAACAAGAACCAACCAAAGAGGAGGAGTTCAAATCCACCGATACATGCAAAGTGCTAGAGCACTTAGAGTCGGTAGAGACCAAGATTTTGGAGCTCCCAAGGCCCAACTTACATGAAGCTCCTTTCAAAGAGGATCAACCTTTAACCATAGGGCTACCCGATGATGCAGTCCTCCATGTCTCCAGAATCTCCAGGATTCGATGAGCTGTACTCACTAGTTGAAAGTGAAGATGAAACAGAGATAGCCCACAGCAATCACATACGACAACATCGGCATCCCATAAAATTTGAGGAAGCATGTCAACAGATAAACATAATACTAGGGCATGAGTGGCGTGTTAACTCACCGCAGTGGGACCAAGCATTACATCCGCCACGTTGGGCACACAAAGAGCAACTTCCACCAAGAGACATCATAGCAACATCAATGTCGGGGCGGACTCTGTCCTCATCTCCGTGCATAGGGCCGATCCATTCATGCCCATACCTCTAGAGCCAGATCCGGAGTGCAAAGACCATCAAGCTGGGGGTACCTCTATCCCCTGAAGAACCATAATCCAAACCAAAAAGCTCCAAGGATTATCGCAATCACTTGGTCACCCCAAAAGCTCCAAGGATTATCGCAATCACTTGGTCACCCAAAAGCTCCAAGGATTATCGCAATCACTTGGTCACCCCAAAAGCTCCAAGGATTATCGCAATCACTTGGTCACCCAAAAAGCTCCAAGGATTATCGCAATCACTTGGTCACCCCAAAAGCTCCAAGGATTATCGCAATCACTTGGTCACCCAAAAGCTCCAAGGATTATCGCAATCACTTGGTCACCCAAAAAGCTCCAAGGATTATCGCATTCTCTTGGTCACCCCAAAAGCTCCAAGGATTATCGCAATCACTTGGTCACCCAAAAAGCTCCAAGGATTATCGCAATCACTTGGTCACCCAAAAAGCTCCAAGGATTATCGCAATCACTTGGTCACCCCAAAAGCTCCAAGGATTATCGCAATCACTTGGTCAAAACCCAAAAAGCTCCAAGGATTATCGCAATCACTTGGTCACCCAAAAAGCTCCAAGGATTATCGCAATCACTTGGTCACCCAAAAGCTCCAAGGATTATCGCAATCACTTGGTCACCCAAAAAGCTCCAAGGATTATCGCAATCACTTGGTCAAACCAAAAAGCTCCAAGGATTATCGCAATCTCTTGGTCACCCAAAAAGCTCCAAGGATTATCGCAATCACTTGGTCACCCAAAAAGCTCCAAGGATTATCGCAATCACTTGGTCACCCAAAAAGCTCCAAGGATTATCGCAATCACTTGGTCACCCAAAAAGCTCCAAGGATTATCGCAATCTCTTGGTCACCCAAAAAACTCCAAGGATTATCCAATCACTTGGTCACCCAAAACTCCAAGATTATCCACTTGTCACCCAAAAGCTCCAAGGATTATCGCAATCACTTGGTCACACCAAAAGCTCCAAGGATTATCGCAATCTCTTGGTCACCCAAAAAGCTCCAAGGATTATCGCAATCACTTGGTCACCCAAAAAGCTCCAAGGATTATCGCAATCTCTTGGTCAAAACCTAAAAAGCTCCAAGGATTATCGCAATCTCTTGGTCACCCAAAAAGCTCCAAGGATTATCACAAATTCTTGGTCACCCAAAAAGCTCCAAGGATTTTCGCAATTTCTTGGTCAAAACCTAAAAAGCTCCAAGGATTATCGCAATCACTTGGTCACCAAAAGGCTCCAATGATGTCCACAATCACTTGGTCAAAAATAAAAAATAATCAAAAACAACAAAAATTTGCATCTCATTTCTAGGCATAATCAAATTCATCAATAGAGAGCTCTTCTCGCACCTCATATTCATATTCATAAAAACCAATCCATCAAAAATACAAAAACATGTAGCTGCATTAAGCATTGCATCCACACACTGCATATTTGTGGTTGTATAGGTCAAAGGCACCATAGGTTGTAATTGCTCTGATAGTCCATCTTGTTCCGCATTGTTCCATTTTACAAAAACAACAAAAACACCATGCATTGCTTTTACCACACTAGAGTCAGTGGTCTGTTAATGTATCAAGAGTTTTCATGATTCAGTCATCATTTTCCTCTTTAGCCATGTAATGTATCAAGTCGAACAGATTTTACGAAGGTAGAGTCATACTTGAAATACACCTTGTTACGTAACATCCCAACACAAATTAAAACACATAAAACAATTCCTGAGTTGTGTGAACGAAAGATGAAACCTGCATAGTAATCCAGGTCACCACAAGCGAAACGGTTATCTTGCTCATCCCCCTGTGCGAATGACCCCAAGAATGCTGAGAGTTGGCAAAAGGACAAGCATCCTCCCTACCCAATTCCCTAAGAATCCCTAGTTCTCAATAGTTGCAAAACATCAAAAATTTGCAAAATGTCAAAAATCAAATATTTGACATCATACAGTGCACACATCAAAGGGCACAAACGATAGTGATTTTCATCACTCCATATCCCCAATCCCTTGCTCAAAAGAAAAACAAATCAAAATAAACAGTGATCTTATCACTACAAACGAGCAAGTATCCCAATACAATTGAAGAAAAGAAGGGAGTGGAACTTGAATCCCTGGAACTCTCAGCATTCTAAAAGGTCATAAGGCAAGCCTCAGTATCGGTTTGGTTGATAGCCTATCGATAACTAGCGGTAAACCTCTCGCATGACGATATATCTGTCACATTAACTTGCGTACAGATCAATGTTTGCATGTGGATGAGCTAGCTTATGGTATCCTGGATAACACCGCAGATTAATCTAACTAAATACAACAAAGGAGTTAGTGGAGCTAATTAGGTGATCCTCGATACAGGTTCGGTTGAAAGCCCATCTGGAACTGGCGGTATCCTGATAAATACCACAATAATGAACTCAATTGCACACACAGGGATGTGAAATAGCTTGGTCAAAAACAAGTCTGATTCATACCTTGTTCAAAAGTCTTGTAAGATAAAGTACAATCATGGCTAGTGAGTTAAAACCCATCCGAGTCTCCAGAAAACCTTAGCTACATTTCTAAACCAAGCTGCGCTACTTTTCATCCTTACAATACCATCAAAAAAATACAAAAAAATAAAAACCACATGTATACATACAAAGTCATGCATCGCAACAATCGCCTAAAAACAAAATAACAGAGTTCTAAACAGTCCTTGGTGCCATAGCCAAACATCACAAACCCCATTCATCCATTTCATATCTGCATATCACATATAAATAAAAAAACATTTGCATTCATCATAGCATATGCATCCATCAAAATAAATCAACATGCATACATCCATATTCATCAACCATCATGCACAAGATCAAAGAAAATCAAAACAACAAAAACAACAAATAAATGCAACACAAAAACAAAAAGCAATAAACATTGCAAGACACAAGTGCTCTTGCACTTAACCTCTTGGCATAGAAAAACTGATGTCAGGGTCTACATTGTCACTATCCTACTCCCTAAGAAGGCTACCATAGCCGGACCGCTCCACGGGAAGACGGATTTTCGACAATTTCATCCCCAAACGACGTCACAAGAAAATCAAAACAACAAAAAAAGCAATAAACATTGCCAGACACAAGTGCTCTTGCACTTAACCTCTTGGCATAGCAAAATTGATGTCGGGGTTCAAATTGTCACTATCCTACTTCCCCAAGAAGGCTATCATAGCCGGACCGCTCCACGGGAAGATGGGTTTTCGATGATTTCACCCCATTATGGCATCACCAAAAGGGTTAACACCCACCAAAAATAGGTCCAAATGTTGGAAAAATTGCACATGCTTAACGGTAAACCCTCTAAAGGCACCCTTGCACAAGTCATCTTGGGTCAAGCGACTCGTCGCTTCTCTCACGAAGGTCATTCCCTCATCGATTCGTCGCTTGAGGGGGTAGTCACACTTAGTCACCAATCAACAATCACACACCCAATTAAGGAAAATGACATGCATTCAAAGAATCATTGACAAAGACAATCACGCTCCTGCTTGGGGCAGTAAACAAGCAACAATCAAATCAATCAAACACTTGGCATTTCGTGAATCATGAACACAAGGTTCCCCTTGAGGATAAAACGCCCTTCGCCTATTCATGACTGATCAATGTCTAAGTTCAAGTCACACCTCACCAAAATAGGTTAATACTTGAAATCAAATTCCTTAGCTCGTCAGAAGCAAGGATTCAAGAATGCATGCCCTTTCCATGCTTGGGGCATCAAAAGTTGGTTAGGTTACCAAGAAACCCTAATCATTAGTGCTTTGGTTATCTATTTTTGCTCGACCATTGCGTCATCCACGAGCGCTTCCCAAAAAGGGGCATCTGTAGACACCAAAACAGCACCAATCCGATTATGTGACTGCAAACACTGATCGCTTTGACAAACACAGCCCCCAGGGCAGCCCTCAGAGGTCAAACAGTGGTCCTAACCACTTTTACAGCAATTTTGGAAGGTCAGAAGGCAATTTGGCACCTTCGGACAACCTACTCCAAATTCGTCCCACCCTGGGACGAATTCAAATTGGAATCCGTCTCACCCAGGGACGAATTCCAAGTTTAACGGGAAAAAAGAAGAATGGCGCCAAGTGGCAGCCTAGGACAGTCAGTTGATGACTCCTGCCTCGCACGCGTGTGTGGGTGGACAGATAGGCTGTTAGAGGACCTGTCACAAGGGCGATTATGAAAGCCCAAGTCAATGGAGGACTCCCCTCCCTCATGGGAAGACATGAGCGCCACATGGCACCTATGACCAACACATGGCATTTGTGCTTCCCTCTCAAAAGAGACCCCATGGGTCTATAAAAGGTGGGACTTTTCTCACCCAAAAAGACGAGGTTGAAGGAGATTTCAAGCAACGAAGTGTTGCCGAGTTGAAGACCCACTTGCATCCCTTTTGGTTCACCTTCTCGCATCCACCAATCTCTTTTGCAAGGGAGGTTGTTGGGTGGCTTTTGGAAGCTTGAACCTGACCCAAATCCAACACATGGACACCTGAACCAACCAATTCGCCGACCCCCCAATCCTAAGAGGTTTTGGGCCCATCCCTAGTGGATTGGCGCCGAAATCAAGTGCCAACGGTGGGAGGCCCACTTGGGCACCCCCGCACTTTCTAAGTTTTAGAGCATTCTAGATTACTTTTTCGGGTTGCATTTTGTGTTATCATGTTTGGTTAACTCATAGCTACAAGTTCATAACTTTTGATCAGATTCTAGTATGTTTTGTGTCGCTTTGTTGTTTCACTAACTTGCAGGTGGCGAGATCAAATTCCCGAGGGTAGAGGCCAAATTGGGAGAATCCGACCATCTGGGTCATCCCAAAATGGCCCCAATTACATAACCCCTTTGTTTGCAGGCATTTTGCAGGTCTCGGGAATCGACATTGGAGCAGCAGCAGGTCGGCTTCTTCAACACAGAAGAATTCGTCCCACCCAGGGACGAATTGCAGTCAGAATTCGTCCCGCCCGGGGACGAATTCCGGTTGAAGGCAGATTGGCCGAGTGTCTCGGTGGCAATGGCCTTATGGTAACTTTTTATGTCTTCTGTCAAGATTTCAAGCCATTTGGACTCACTGTATTTACCGTTTCAGGCAAATGTTTACATGCATATTTCGTTAATTTTAGAGAACGAACACTTTCCATTTGCGGCAGGTGCTACTGACATCTTGGTTGTTTCTTTGTTCGCAGGAGAAGCAGCAGAGGTGAAGAACTCATCGACATCAGCGGCGGCATCATCTTGGCCCGTCCATTTCAATCGTGGGCACGCGAAAAGAGGAACATTAAGTGATTGTAATCAAATTCTTTTAGCGCTCCTAGCCCCTGAAAAGGGAGGAGGCGTCATTGTAACAGAGATCAAGAAATTTTAATGAAAGGGCTGTGTTTTCTCCATTTGCTTGTATCTCGTTTTAATGCGTCTCTTTCATTTCATGCAATTTACATTTCTAGGACTTAAGCGCATTTGATTTTGGTTGCATCGCAATTAGTGTTTCCTTTGCCCGGAATCTCGTGCTTTCAACGATATGTGAAATCAAATCAAATGATAGCATCCTTTCATTCAGATATGTGAAATTAAATCAAATAATAACATGTGAACTCAAATTAAATCAAATGAAAACATCCTTTCATTATGATATGTGAAATCAAATCAAATGATAATATGTGAAATCAAATCAAATAATAACATGTGAACTCAAATCAAAATAAATGATCACATCCTTTCATTATGATATGTGAAACCAAAACAAATGATAGGATCCTTTCATTATGATATGTGAAATCAAATCAAATGATAGCATCCTTTCATTCAGATATGTGAAATCAAATTAAATAATAACATGTGAACTCAAATTACATAAAATGAAAACATCCTTTCATTCTGATATGTGAAATCAAATCAAATGATAGCTTCCTCTCATTCTGATATGTGAAATCAAATCAAATGAATGCATCCTTGCATCATAATGTTGGAAGCTAGAACAAAATATTTTTAGATTGTACAAAATGTTCTACACTCATTCCCAAAATTTCTATCATCACAATATGACTAGTGTTACCATCATCCTCATAATTATCAATATTCGTTACACCTCTTCTCTCTGCCAAAGAACTCCAATGTGACAATGCTCTTTCATAAGGAAAATCCTCCACCTCATAGGCCGACACATATACTCTCAAGCAATTCTCCAAAATTTTGTCCAACCTATTTCAAACTTTGGATTTTATATATGAAAGTACACTGAAAACCCTTTCATCTTCCATGGATCCCAAAATCATCATTTGACATAATTCATATAAATGAAAATATTCACTCATAGTATTTTTTAAGACAGTACTTGGTTGCAATATTCTCCACAAACGTGAAATAGAACCTGCTTCATGACGGTTAGAGAGCTGTGAAAATTGAGTAGACATTGTTGTTTCAAAATAGTTGTATTATTTTCTCAAAAGATATTTGTTCAGAATGCCATTGATTTCAATGCCATTGACTACAATACTTTGACTAAAATGGCCAGAAAGTCTACCCATGTATTTGAGGAACAAAGAATTTATAATTTGGTATCCATTACAAGGATCTCAAAACATTGGATTTACCACACCCATAGCCTCTAGCAATTCATCTCTTTGAAAACGGTCTCCGATTTCTTTTGTCAATGATTCTGCTATTTGTTTTAGTTTAAGTTTTGTATCGTCCACAACCACATGAAATCTATTGTAGGTTATGGGCATTTGTTCAACTTCATTTATAGCTATATCCAATCGCACACCATAACAATATAAAGGTATTTCATTTTCACAAATATTAATACATAGATGATCGTTAATATTGAACTTAAAAAAGCTTCGAGGACTATTCACACTTGTTAATGCTCTCCAACTCTCAAATAAGGGATCCATAAAATTTTGACCAGATGCATACATCATATCAATATGCATGCAAATTTGTATTCTCTCCCTGATGAAATACACAATATAAATCGATCTTTCTTGTGCAATTTTGATCAAAGTATTCATTTTTTCCAACATTGGAATAATTCCACACAATGTGAGAAGAGTTTCAAAGTCACTGATTTGAAAAAGTAAATCTTTAGCCTTATCAACCACCCTACAATTTGCATACATAAACCCTATCAAGGATTGATATTCTTTGAAAACTCTTAATGTTGGTAGATACATTGAAATCCACCTAGTATCCACATATTTCAATAATTTTTTACCTTTGGTAACTCCTAGTGCAAACTATTGAAACTCTAAAAATATTTTTGGACTACGTGAAAAATATTCATGAATTTCACGGACAAGCTCTTCCACTCTGGCAATATTTGTAAATGTATCCACAATTTTGTATGCAAGATTCATTCTATGAGCCATGTAATGAATGGGGTTCAAATATGGGGCAACAAATGTTTGTAGTCTAACACAAAGACCATTCTTGTGTCCTTGCATTGTAGGAGCACTATCAGCTCCTACACATATTAACTTAGTGGTTATTTCAATTTCATTCATTCATGCTTCTTCTTTTAAACTAGTTACAACAACATTGTAAATGTTTTCTGCATTACAATTTTCCACCATTTTGTGTATTCCTAGTAAATGAGGTCACCTTGAATGATTTTCCAATGTGTAAACATGCATGCAAATCCAATATGTATTGTCAACTGTAGTCACCTCATCAATTGAAAGTGAAATAAATTTTACCTTTTTTACTTTCTCTCTAAGGTCATTCTGCTCAACCAATGACATACATTTTACCATTTCCCAACCACTTCGATCTGACCAATGAGAGTTGGGTAAGTTCTGCACATTAGCTAGTCAAAATAGAGATTTATAATCTATGAAATCAGACATAGGTCTACCCTTCTTAAGAATAGAAAATACAACAAAAAACTGCAAACTTTTTGAAGCTAAAGTTAAATTATTCATTTTTTGAAATTGGGCTTGAATCATTGCACCTTTATCAATTAGTTTTTGCTTTTGTTTCATTTTTTTATCATATTCTTCTATATATCTCATATGTGCACACTCTGATGCATCCTTCCACCTATAAGTTTTTTGTGTTGCTCGATTAGCTTGTTTTGTTTCAATATAAACCTTTCCACAATGTTTTTCTATTGTATCTTTCTTAAGTTGCAATCTATGCTCCTTTCCATGTTTCCAATTGCAAATTACGCATCTTAATTCAATTATATCATCACTACTATTCTCTGGCAGCACTTCTCAAAAAATGGAAATTCTGATATCCAATCAGGCTGAAATGATCTGTTAATTGTCCACCTAGATAACCTTGCACGTTTATTTTTTTTAGATGAAGATTCTCCGAAAGTAGGGACTGCATAAGAACTATTAGTTTCTTTTCCACTTGGCATGTTAGATTCAGGAATCTCTTCATGTTGTTGTTCGATTTGATTGAGATTATCTTCATGTGTGGACTATTGATTATTGTGGATATGTGGAAGTGGAGGAATACCAGGGTTAACAGTGTTTTCTATAGAGATAATTCTAGTGTCAATAGTAGATTTATTATCACTATGGCATTTAAAATCATACTAGTGTTTTCTACAGATAAAAGTGAACAAAGCCATCAACCAAAAAACACACTTCTTTATGAATTGAGGACATTATATTTAAAATTAACAAAGTAAAAAAATTAACTGGTGAGTAAAGGTGTTCATACCTTCAGTTTGTGTAGATGTTGATGACAGAATGGGTTTTGAAATATTAGGAAAGTATTTGAGGATACTCCTTTTATTGGAAGACTCTCCTCCTTTCTTTTCACTGCCTGTAGTTGACATTTTTACCTGTATGAACAAAAGAATAACATGAACAAAGAACATCATTTTTAAATATGAAAATAATAGGTATAAAAGAGAACTACTGCTAGAGACAACAGAATCTATGACTGTCCCATGAATATTGTTCACAGGCAAAATAAACCTCCTTATTGAGTATCCATTAATAAAATGAAAAATGAAATTTAATGGTAAAAGAAGCATACAGATAAATTGAGTCACCTTCTACTAGTTGCCTTCTACCAGTCGCATTTTTTCGGTCACCTTCTGCCAGTCACCTTCTTCCAGTTGCCTTCTGCCAGTCGCCTTCTATCAATCACCTTCTATCAGTCACCTTTTGTCAATCATCTTCTATCAGTCACCTTTTTCCAGTCACCTTCTACCAGTCACCTTCTACTAGTCGCCTTCAGTCAGTCGCCTTCAGTCAGTCACCTTCTGCTAATCACCTTCTACCAGTCACATTCTGCCAGTCACCTTTTGCCAGTCACCTTTTGCCAGTCGCCTTTTGTTAGTCACCTTCTGCTAGTCGCCTTCTGTCAGTAGCCTTCTGCTAGTGGCCTTCTGCTAGTCACCTTCTACTAGTCGTGGACTCTAGTTTTATCAGTACTCTACTTTGTATCTCTCGCTATCCAAAAAAAATGTTGTAATTGTATGGGAGTCGTTGTCAGGGTTAGCTATATATAATGGGGTATAAGGGGTGATTTGGGCAGGATATTTCTTATTTTAAATAAATTTAGGGAAAAAATTGGATAGGAAACCTTATGACAACGGGGCAAATTTACCCTAAAAAAAATTAGATCCCAAAATTTTCAGGTGAAGGAGCCGACCTCTATGGTCCCAAAAATCGCAAAATTGACATTTTGGAAATCCAAAAATTCGTGCTAAATTGCAAAATTCGCCACTAAGCAAAACCTTGTTTTAGAGTGATTCAAAATATTTATTTTTCCACCTTTACTATTGACTATGTGAGCATTGATGCAAATAAAATGATGAGTTAGTTGGATCTATTTGGTTGAACCACTTTATATATAAAAAAATGTAGGTTAGATTTACCACATCAATTTATACCACATTGAATATTATTTTATTATTTAAAGCCATGTTATCAAGTCATTTTAATCAACTATTGAATTCTATGCATTGCTTGAAATACCATCATTCATGGGTGTCAATCATCATAACAACCATTAAAATATTGTGCATGAGATTCAAACCTTAGACCTACTAAAATATGACGCCTTATCAAGAGATATGCTAGCCACCAAGACTACTACCAAAACTATTAACAACATAGCAGTATGCGTTAGCCTATCTTCATACATGTTAAATTCCTTTAGGGTCATTAGGACTTGAACCTATGATGCCTTGGAATAGATGACCCTATGATGGGTTTCTTGAATCCCATGAAAATGGTACTATCATGTGTGAACCAATTCACCATGTGAATGCTTTAATATAATGGAATGCAACACTTTTGCATAGGTCTATTAGGCCCAAAATTGCATGTGCTAACAATGTACACAACATGATGTGCATGTATATCTTTGGAAAATGCCTAAACTTGATGCATACATTTAGATTTGAATAATGCATGTATCCATCACTATACTATACTCCTTTTCAAGAAAATATTCTCTGTAATGTTGTAATGACTAATACAACCACATTGGCTATATCTATTTTTATTAGTCTTATTCCTAAGATAAGTAGTTGGCGATTTAGCATTAGGGTTAGAATTTATGTTAATTTAGTCTATAAATAGTAAGAGTTATGTTATAATTGAAATCGTATTTCACATTCAAATCTTAGTCATTTCTATTATGCATACAAGACTTCATCCTCTCCAAGTGGCTAAGAGACTTCATCCTCTCTAAGTTGTTAAGGATTTGAATTAATTTGAATATGGAATCTAATTACTTATATATTTGATTTTTTGGTATTGGATTTAAGTTTATTGTTATTAGTGGATGTTTTTTATTGTACATTTGAATTGATATTATTGTTACTATATTTCTTAAAGTTATTTCATTATAAGTTGTATCAAAGCATCAATATTTGCTCCTTTTGATGATACAAATTTGTAGCTGAAGGGTGTGCAAATCATTCTAGAACCTCCATTAGATAATTCTACTTCTTATTTTATAGTAATATTTTATCAATTTTTTGTCTCATAGTTTGACACATTTATATATATAATATTGTTAGTTCATTGTTATTACTTCCTCCTACATATAATAAAAAAAGAGCATACGATGTGGCTAGACCCTTGTGGGAGACCTATCCCATTGTGTTAGTATATTTGAGCTAGTCAAAATAAGGGATATATGTAGCAACACTTGTATAAATTGAGTGTGCTAGGACCATTACAAGATGCCTATCCCTTTTGAATCGTCTCTTCAAACTAATCAAAGTAAAGGGTATTTATCACAATACGTTCTTAATAATGTTCTAGGTTTTTAGGCTTTTCATTTGTCCCTTGTGTATGAATGGACCTACTAATCCTACTATTTGATTACAAATAAATGATTAACTATAGTACATTAGTCAATCAAAGGATGTGTTTATGAGAAAAAAATAAGCATAAACCAAAAAATCCTATTAAGCATCACACCACTCCTCCAAATATAAATAATTTTGATCAACTTTTTATTTCTTCCATAAACATAATTGCATCACCTCCTTCCAACACCACTCTTATTCCTTTTGTTCTCCAAAAAACTTACCTATCACTTCTCATTATCCATCTAGTTGATAATCCTATTGTTGATACTTTTAATATTAGTTTATGTATCTATCTTGAGAAATAATAAAAGGTGGTTGATTCCATTGTCAAAACCATAACTAGAATCCAAATCTTCTTAAACATATCCTCTAATATGCATCCCATTCTCCATGGGTCTAAATAAATTATTAGAAAGCATCCACAAGGGACACAAGTGTTCTTTATCATCTTCCATGTAGTCATAGTCCTCTAGCTTCCTATGGTAGTCACTTAGCTCCCTATGCTACTAGAAGTATACTATTAAGAGTGGGTAGTTACATCATAGAATTTCATTTTGATCTAGGTCCCTCTATAGAAGGTGATTCTAATTTCCTTTATTGTCCTCATGATATCCATATTCTACACATCGATATCCCTACCTTTGAGGGTGTTGATCCATGTGGATCACTAGCATTAGTTTCTATTTATATCACATTTCAAAAGAATTATGTATCACATTAGTTTCTATTAAGTTGGGAATCCATGCTCATCAATGGTTGTTATGGAAGATTTTCCAAGTAGGGTCCTATATTTTATGACATAATTTTAAAGTACAATTTCTTTAAAGGTTTAAAAAAGTATCTTCCACATCATATGTGGTTCATCTAATGCAAATAAAGCAAACAATAATAATTAAGGAGTATTACATAAAGTTCATAAGTCTTCTCACCTACACCTACCAATTGAATCTAGTAGTGGTGGTCTTAGCATTTTTCCATGGTTAAGTATAAAATTTGATGGAAATTTTACATGCTCATGGATAAAATTTGATGGAAATTTTACATGCTCATTGCCTTCCTTATGTTGAATTATCATAAAGTGAAGGTATAATTTGAGGACATATGAGAAAAAGGAAAAATGCTTTGTCAAAAGGTCTAAATGTTCATTTATCATCCATGTGATAGAATACATGGGACATATAATATAATATAAAGGATTTAAGGTTGATCCTACCAAGATCAAATCCATGATTATTCTATGATGATAAATAACCTCAAACTATCCAATAACTATTGCAAATGGTAGACTCAATAACTTGTATAAGCTTTTCAGCTAGTAATCTATACAAACTTGAGAATAACTTTAAATTTTGTAAATTACCCAAAGGAAGAGTAATATATACAAATATAAAAACCAAGCATCCCAACTTATATTAATTTCTTATTTCATATATCTTTAATATGCTACTTAATACTCATTGAAAAATCCACTACTTACCAAAAATTTGTAGTCAATATATATAATAAACATATTTGTAAGTTAATAATATTTTAAGTAATTTTATTTATAGAGAAACTTTCAAAATTTTATAGATTTTAAAATATTGAATTTATGAATCAAGTATAAATAATTCTTAATATAATTTAATAGGTGATAAAAGTGTAGGATGATTACACAAGTATAAACAAAAAATAACAAGTATTATTATTATCTTATTATGATCTAATTTATGCATGAGGAAAGTATAACAAGTTAAATATGATGGAATTAAAAAATAATAATATATAAATTAATTTAGTTTAAAAATAATTAATTTTATGGAAATTTTACATGCTCATGGATAAATTTTGATGGAAATTTGACATGCTCATTTTCTTCCTTATGTTTAATTATCATAAAGTGAAGGTATAATTTTATAAGAACATATGATAAAAATGAATAACTCTCTATCAAAAGGTCTAAATTTTACTTTATCATCCATACGATAGAGTACATGGGACATATAATATAATATAAATAAGTTAAGGTTGATCCTACCAAGATAAAATTCATGAAAGACTAGCCTTTGTCCAAATCCCTTAAAGAACTCCATGGATTTTTAAGTATCACAATGTACAATAGGAAATTTATTTGCAACTATGACAATATTGTTGCTCCTCTCACTGCTTTTACTTAAAAAGATGTCTTTATTTATTTTGAAGCAACTTTATAGTGTTTTTAGACCATAAGTAAAGCTATGCATACCACCCCTTTATTAGTCACCCCTAATTTCAACAAACCCTTTATCATTGAGTTTATGCTCTAAGTATAGATATTAGATTTGTTTTAATGTAGGATTGATACTTATTAGAATTTTAAAGTAAGAAATTCTCTAGCAAGATTCTTGGGTGATACACTTATAAGAAATAAATGTTATCTATTCAACATGCCATATATAAATTATGACATTATTTATTTGGTCATCACTTCATTATCAAGACCAACCACCTTAATAATTTAATATAAAAACATATTTTATATCTTACATAAAATAAATTGTTAGCCAAGATTTTGGCATATGATTTTTTATTATGTATACGAAGAAGAGGATAATGTAGTGGTTGATGATTTATCTCACAAATATAATGACATTTTGATGTTAGTACCATCTCTCATTCTCTTCCATAATAACTTTCTCAACTTTGATAGGACTAGCTTTCTAACCAAGACTGCTTAGATTATTCAAAAAGTGGAGGTTGAACTCTCGTTGCTTTCTAATTTATCACATATTGATGGAGTTCTCCATAGTAAGGATTATATTTCACTTCCACAATCCTTTCCTATTAAGACTAGTGTCCTCTAAGATTTGTATGCATATATTTTGGGGAACATTATGAAATCTTGAAAAGATATCAATAGCTGCATCAATATTTTTCTTGGAAAGGACTAAAATCAAATGTCAATACCTTTATGGTTGAATGCAAGATGTATTAGTGTAACAAGGGAGGAACTATTAAATATTTTTGATTGATGTAACCCTTTTCTATCCTTGATTGCTAATGGGATCACATATCAATACATTTCATTAAGGGCCTTTCCAAATCTAAGAGTAAAATATTTATATTTTTTGTAATGGATCTACTTTCCATATAAACTCATTTTTTTCATTGTAGAATCCCTATTCAACAAGTAAGGTGGTAAAGGTATTTATTGAATCTATTGTTATATTGTATGGTATACCAAAGATCATTATAAGTGATCATGAACCTATCTTCAGTAGTAATTTTTGGAAGGAATTATTCTATCATTATGGTACTAAACTGAATTTATCATTTTCTTATCACCCTTATCTAGATGGCAATTGTAAATAAATATTTGGTGCTTACTTTTATTGTTTTTCTCAAGACAAGCAATATCATTGGGTTCATTAGATTTTTTTAGTAGAATGATGGTACAATACTTTTTAGTATTCTTCCCTTAAGACATCCCCATTTGAGGTATTGTATGGTCATAAACCTCCATTAGTGGAAAAATATATTTTAAGATCATCCAAGGTATCCTATGTAGATGATTTATTGTAACAAAAATGAGTGTTTTAGCTTCCTAAAAAAAAGTTGATCCAAGCCAAAAACTATGTGAAGCAATAATGGGATTCACACTATTTTGAATGATGCTTTTACATGGGGGATATTTTTATGCTTGCATACTTGTAATCAATTATACTTGAAGATCCTAAGAGGTGTTTCATCACATTGGTAAAGTGGTATATCATTTGAAGCTTCCACTATACTCCTACATCCACCTTGTCTTTCATATTTTTGTCTCAAATATGTTGTTGTCTAGAAGATGTAGTACTAGAAAGAGCTTCCAATACTCATTGAATAAGGTCAAATTACTCTCTAGCCAAAAGTAGTACTGTAGTCTAGAGTTTATCATTTGTATTATTTTGCCAAATTTAGGAGTTCCTCATCAAGTGGTAGGATCCTCCAAAAGAGGATGTTACATGGGATCTCAAGAGCATTTTATAGTCTTTTTTAGATTTAAGAAAAAATATATGAATTTATTTTTATTAGTGGATGTTGTTTATTGTACACTATTGAATCATAATTTTTGTTATTTTATTTCTTGAAGTTTCTTCATTTCAAATATTCATTTTTCAAACTTAAAAAAAAAAGTAAAAAAAGGGAAAAGAGAATAATTTTAATGTAAAAATAGGAATACCTAAAGGTAAAATGATAAAATATGTTATACAAAGAGACCCTATCATGTTTTGAGATGCATCTAAAAATATTGATACTTTAACCCTATCTATCATAGTTTTCCCTATATAACCATTATTTAGAACATAATTTCTCGAGGAGTCTTCTCATGCTAATGTAACAAAACAACATTGCCAAACCATTTTAGCAACTTTATCAAGTGTTTTGAAAGTCTTTGCCATGCATAAAATTTTATCCATGGATTATCCAATAAGGAGGTTGTCAAAAATATTTGACCTCTCTCTTTCTTCCTTAATAGCTATGTAGACTATCCTCTCATCTATGTTATAGTTAGATAAAAAAAATCTAAAGATAAAATAAGAATATTTTTTTTCAAAAATCTATAAAAGGAAAGTGATTAAAAAAACATCAAGAAGCTTGATCTAGCCATTAGGGCAGCCATCTAGTTAGATAAGAAACACAAAAAATGGATTTAGTTTTCAAGAGAGAGAAAAGAATCCTATCATTAAATATCTATCCTAGAGAAAAATTGTTATAAACAAGGGAGATCCTTACAATCCAAGTCCTCATATTGTCCTAATCAATGTTGTCCTTTGTACGTTTGTATTACATGAAAAATAAATTTCTAGAAGATAAGAATTGAGTAATGTGTATTCACAAATTTTTTAATATCATGTTGGATTTTACAACACATTAAAAAAACAAATTAAGTCAACATAATACTTAGATAAATAGAAATAAATCATACAATAATAAAATGCTTAATATACAAGGTGACCATAGAAACCAAAATATCTCACTGATAGAAATAAAATTACACCAATCAATAATAAAATTATTGGTAGGAAGGGGTATGAATTACCATTTGTAAGATATCTTTAGGTCAAAGTTCAAGAAATAAAATTTAAATAAAATAATAAAATATTATTAACTAACTTACCTATACAAGGTGTACAAATGTCCAAAGAGATAAGGGAAGAAAAATAATACAAAGGTTGGTTGTGCCCTCAAGTAAAGCTTAATCTCACATATTTGAACAATTATTTTTTGAATTTTAATGATTTTACAAAGGCTTTTAAGGGGTCTTGGTCCCATCATACTAAGTGGGGTTTGAAACATGGACCTCCCAAAGAGAAGCCAATGCCCTTACCACTACAATAAGCTTGTAGCTATTCAATTATTTTACACATGGTTTTATGAGAGGTCTTGGTACCTCGTATTGAGTGGGGTTTGAACCTTGGACCTTTCAAATAAAGGTCAAAGGCCTTTACCATTATAGTAAGCTTACAACTTCACGTATTTGAACAATTATTGCTCAAGATATTCTATTTATTAGGAGGATTAGAAATTAATAATGAAACCTTAACAATAATAATTGAATCATTTTTTTGATTACATAGGAGAGTTGGTTACATCCACTATTTTTAGTAATTGGTAAGTGTAGGGTTCAAACCACAAGGACTACTCCAAATAAACCTATTCATCTTGTTCTTTTTGACCCGATATGAGATGGGGACCACCAGTCGCTCGAGGTTTGTACCATCATCATCGATCTGGCATGCACTTAGAGGATTCAGAGCTAAATACTACCTTTGCAAAGGGTTGGATTTCCCCCAAGGTTTGAACCTAGGTCTCTTCTTGGTAAGTGCCCTACGACCAACACACAGGGTTGCACAGTCTCCTCCTAACCATGACCCCGAGTAAAATTGAGAGCTATGCTTATCAATAGGGAATTTAACACACAACCTTTGTGTCCCCCTTATTCATCAATAGAATTATTGATCACACATATCCACATACACATGTATAGTTTTTTGAACCATCAATAATTTTGCACTTATTATATCATTGTAATTTCAATCATCAAATGTGCAAATTCTCATGACTTATCAACTAATTATACAAATTCCAATCTATATAATAATGGTCACTCTACATATTACTATAACATAAATATTATTTTAATTTATTACTGTAAAAAAATAAAAATGAGACAAGCACAAAATTTCACCATCATATACACTAAGATTGTATAAAATAGAGAATTTCATTCTCTTCAACAACCTTCATTGGTTCTACCAAAATCTTGTAAAGGGGTAGAGGTCCAAGGTTCAAATCTTAGACCTTGATTGAACTAAATGCTTGTCACTTTCCTGGTGCTTCCAATGGCATAAAGATTTTAAATGATTGTGGTATGGTGGATATAGGTACGGAATGCACAAAGAACTGTGTGGCAACTTTTGGGATGGACAATGCAGAATAATATGGTAGTCATAAAAAGCCAAAAAACCTACCCAGATTCATGGCTACGGATTCCACCATGAAAATTAAAAAAAAACCTTCATTTCACTTGAAATTATATGGATAACATAGTTAAAATAAAATATAAACATAAAATATTTTTATTTTCATCTATAGGATACATAATAATATAATAGGATCTATAAGATCTTAAATATAAAAAAAAATAGATTACATGGATAAACATATTATTATAATTTTTTTTTGGGTAGAACTCAACTAAAATTTATTTTAATACTATCATTACATTAATTGAAAGGATCTTGTTTATCATTATTCTATGACGATAAATAACATTAAACTATCCCATGACTATTACAAATGATAGACTCACTAACTTGTATAAGCTTTTCAACTAGTAATCTATACAAACTTGGGAATAACTTTGATTTTTGTAAATTACCCAAAGGAAGAGTTATATATACAAATATAAGAACAAAGCGTCTCAACTTATATTAATTTATTATTTTATATATCTTTAATATGCCACTTAATACTCATTGAAAAAAAAAATCCTACTTACCAAAATTTTGTAGTCAGTATATATAATAAACATATGTGTAAGTTATTAATTTTTTAAGTTATTAGCTTAAAAAATATCCCATGACTATTACAAATGGTAGACTCAATAACTTGTATAAGCTTTTCAGCTAGTAATCTATACAAACTTGGGAATAACTTTGATTTTTGGTAAATTACCCAAAGGAAGAGTAATCTATACAAATATAAGAACCAAGCATCCCAACTTATATTGATTTCTTATTTCATATATCTTTAATATGCTACTTAATACTCATTGAAAAATCTACTACTTACCAAAAATTTGTAGTCAATATATATAATAAAAATATGTGTGAGTTATTAATTTTTTAAGTTATTTTATTCATAGAAAAACTTTCAAAAAATTTATAAATTTTAAAGTATTGACTTGTAAATCATTATTAATAAAATTTAATAGGTAATAAAAGTGTAGGATGATTACAAGTATAAACAAAAAAAAATAACAACTGAATCCTTTATAGCAAAGTGTTTTTTATCTCGTTTTAACCATCAACCTCTATTATATGCAAGAAGTGTTTTTGCAGAGAAGCATTAGTCCTAGCCTTCATCAATTAAAAAACCGGCCTAATGTTAACATTGTTTGTTCATCCCGCCAATTTGGGGTGGGATGATGTTCAACCAGTTTCACCTTGCTGGTTGAAGTGATATGGATATTGAAGGCCTTAATGGAGATGCAAAGGGGTGGTTTTCCATCCTATTATTAACACTAGTTTATGTTGAACAACATTACTTCATATGATATGCTTTCTTTGTGTAATGATCTTCAAGATCATGATTGGTAAACTTGTATTTTGTTGGCAGCCTTGTTTTCTAACCCTCGTCATTGAGAATTAGTTTGATTCCCATGAAGTGTGTTAACCCATCCATTTTTTAATTGTAAAGGCTTTTATTTTAATTTAATATAAATTTTATTTTTTTCATAAAAAAAATAAAATAACAAGTGTTATTATTATGTTATTATGATTTAATTTATGGGCAAAGAAAATATAACAAGTTAAATAGGATGAAATTAAAAAATAATAATATATAAATTAATTTAGTTTTAAAAAAAATGTTAAAACAAATTAAAATAAAAAACAATAAAATATATATTGAAATCTCAATATAAAATATAAAATATATATAAAATATAAAATATAAAATATATATATTTAGAATTTATTATAAGGTACTATTCATATAAATCTCAATTTATTATATTAATTGAGATTTAGAATTGAGATTTATCAAGATCATCAAAGTAAGGATGATTTAATGCTCTCTTGGCTGAAATCCTCTCGTACTGATTGTAAAGCAGCATTTTCTACAATCAAAAGCATCAAAATGTTATTTACGATATCATTATAATTATATTAAATCAATAAAATAAAAATAAAAAATAAAAATACTCACAGACAACAACTCCAAACCACTTGGTTCCAAGTCTGGAACGAAAACGCTTAGATGAGTTGGCTTCCAGTCAGGATAAATATGCCAGCCTTTCAACTTAGTCACTCCTGGCCATACATCTTCATTGGGAGTTCCCAAACGTCTAAATCAAAATCGAAATTAACTTGTTAAGAGAACAGGTATTAAAGTGGACTACTAAATTTTAACATAGAAAGGACATATTTGCTTTTAAAATATAAATTTTGAATTCTTTAACCAAGAAAATCAGACGAACCTAAAAATCTCAAAAATTTGACCCATATCTGTACCATCCATGCTCCTAAACAGTGGTTTCATTCGACACAATTCAGCTACAATCACGAATCAATTTTTTATCTATGTTTAGTACTCGTAAACAATGAAGAAATAGATACTACAAATTTATTCAATTGTAGAAAGAAGAATGATAGACATGAATAAGAAAAGAAGAAACACCCTCTAAATTCAAATTTTTGAATGAAATAATAAAACCTTACCAAATATACAGCCAACCGACCACATATCAACGGCTATGCTGTATCTATTATTTGCCAAGAGCACCTCAGGAGCCCTGTACCAAAGGGTCATAACCTGCAGCAGCAAGGGTAATATAATCAGAATAAGAACACTACTAAGATATGTCTATTTAAGGTGAGAGGAATCCTTGTGCTCACAATTACAGACAGAATATAGCTATGTTCGGTACAGGACTCCATGGGATTTCATGAACCTGCTCCTAAAATACCAGAAAACTTTTCATATCAAGATCCAACTGGTACTGCCGGCTGAGGGGAGAAGAAACATCCATTAAAAATACTTACCACTTGCGAATATTCAGAAACACAAAAAGACGTTTCCCTTGCTAAACCAAGATCTCCAACTTTAACCCATCCTCTAGTAAGGTCTATCAGTAGATTGTCAGGTTTCAAGTCCCTACAATTCCAGGTAAGACATCAGAAAAAGTGTTTAAATCATTGAAAACTGAAAACTATAAAAAAAAGACAAACAAAACAAAAGCCTTTCAGATAGAACTACCTGTGCATTATACCATGACTGTGGCATTGACAAACACCCTTGCATATTTGGTATACTATATTCTGCAATCAACCAATTAATGAATAGTGACTGTAAGGTTCAATGCATCTATTACATACCTCCAATAAAATGGGTATCTAAATATAATGTCTATATATAGAAACCAGACATTGTGTAGTTACAACCATTCTCTATATCAATAATTTAAGTTTTGACAGTTTTCAGATTACACACATAATCATGGTACTTTCAGTGTATCTAATATAGCATCTAAGTAATAGAGCTCCCATAACTAAAAACAATTCCAAAACTTTTATCCAGAACTCAAACGTGGAAGCAAAGAAAACAAGGCTTCTCTTTGAATTACCTTGATCATTTGGGGAGGAAGTTTTTGAGAATTGCGGATATAACCCCTAATGAACTTGTGGAGATCAGAGTCCATGTATTCAAAAACCATATACATACGGGGCTTTCCACTCTTGGTATCATAGTGCAACACATCCAGTAGCCTGCATAAACATATACTTTGATTAGAGTTATTAAATTCAAAATTGAACCAGACACAAATAATACATTAACAAGCTGCGAGGTTTAAGTATGTCTCACTCACGTTACAATGTATCGACTTCCTTTAAGCCTTTTTAGGAGGACAATCTCGCGAAGGGTAGTAGGATGAATTCCAGGAACATTACCCACACTCTCCTGGACCTTCTTAAGGGCGACCACCTGTCCTGTTTTTTTGTCCTTGCCTTTATATACCTTACCATATGATCCCTCTCCAAGCTTCTCCAACTTCTCATAACGGTCCATTGTCTTTAGGCCCAGCTTTCACAAGCTAATCTAGACGATTTTAATTCTGGTTCAATGTTCAGGTGTGATGGTGAAGGATGTGTAGATTGAAGTAAACTACGATGGTCTTATTATAGTTTCCTCCTACAAGTGGCTTGAAGAGGTGCGAGCCTTCCAGGCTCACATTGAGCACTGGGACAGAATAATGGGTTGTATAATGCACGGTTGTTTTCTTCTAAATTGAGAGTATAAGAATTTTTATAAAACAGAAGTGTTTACAATTCGAATTTTCTTCTAAATTGAGAGTATAAGGATTGTTTAAAACAGAAGTGTTTACAATTCGAATTTGGGGAGCATGGCCTTTGAATTATTGAAATTTGTTTAGTTTGGACATAATTATTTTTATTTTTTAATCTCTAAGGTTGCTTAGGTTACCGGGAACCTTTATTTTTTTTAGAAGATATGGTGCATGTATAAGGAAACCTAAAAAAATCCAAACCTTTTTTACAAAGAAATCTGTATTCACTATATTGGCTGCCCAGAATTTCCATTTTATTGGCTGCCCAAAGTATAAATATTTTTCCAAAGTTTATGGATAATAAAAATAGAAGACTTTGGTCTATCCTAAAGGTTGTTTTTTTGCAGATTTAGTGGATATATTTTCCATGTAGATGAAGGCCTCTATCAACTAAATTCATGTGATCCTTGCTGCGTGTGGAAGCATCATTGGTACCACTACATTTTTAGAGGTGTATCTCATGTTATAAAGTCCTGTTCCACTACCATTACCCATCTGGAATGTGCTGTGAACTCCTGGAGGACCACATAAACACTCTGTATCTGTTATTCTACTATGACAACTTTCTTGGTGAAGATCCTGAGGTGATAGCCAAAACAACTGAGGTGATAACTGGGGAGATTCGTGAAATTGTCCAGCAAGCAGTCAAGAAGGTAGATGAACAAAAAGAGGCCATGGGTAGCTCTGCTCAGTAACCCTTCTGTTGGTTTGAGTTCTGATGTTTATTGTGGTTTGTGCCTTGAGGGCTTCCCTATTCCTTGGTGTATTCCCTGCTTCTTGGTGTCTTTGCTTCTTTTCTTTCTGGGATGGGTTACAGTTTTGTTAAACAATGGTTGTGCTTCATTTTTTTTTAGTAGTATCTACTACTTTAGTAATAGATGATGGTTTAATTGTTGTTTTGAGGGTTTGGCTCTTTTCCTCTGAAGTTATGGCTATTGCCTACTGTTCCACAATTTACTTTTGATGTAATAGGCCTTTGAGAGGCTTAAAATAATACCTATTAACTTACCCAAAAAAATCTTCATTCACTATTCCACCCAAACCTCATAAATTTGGAAATTATTTATTACTTTTTGAGCATTGGCATTTAAATGATAGGTTTTTTATTTTAATTTTTTTAATTTTTATAAATAATATTAAAGAATAAATGATTGTACTGAATTCAACTAATCCACTAAACTTTCTAAGTTGAATAGCGAACTGTGGAAATATATATTTTTGACATTTCAGAGGAGTGTAAATTTTATCACCCATTTAAGCTGTAAAGTAATGTTGCATTGATTTGCATATTTTTTCTTCACATTTACTTGTAGACTGCAATCTAGGAGAAAGTAAGGTTTACTGGAAAGCATTTACAGTAGATATCTAAATTATAGATAATATTTAAAAAATGCAATGTAACAAATGAGTAGAATTGAAATATCTTATAAGAATGAGTAGATTTGCTCTAGAAGAAATTTACATTTATAGAGAATAGATTTACTCTAGAAGAAATATTCATTGATAAAGAGGTAGAGAGTCAAAGGTAAATCCAAGTGGTGGAGTTATAATGGAAAGGTAGAGGCAAAGGTAAAAGTAGGAAGGAAAATATAGATTCCAAAGGTAGAGATAGATTTAAAAGATGGAGGTAAATTCTATGGTAGCTTATAGATATAGGTATAGTTGATAGATCTAGGTGCATATGCAAAGGTTCTTTCTAGAAAGATCATAATGCAAACAAAGGCAAGTGTATAGAAAAGAAAAAAACAAAACTAGGAAAGCATTGAAACCTAAAAATCTTAGTTTTCTTCTCTTGTTATTTTTATTTTGTGGTCAAAAGTCTAAAATTTATATAAATACAAACCAAAACACAAAGGAGACAAAGAGAAATAGGTTAGATTAAGTTGAATATATCAATTGATAGCATGGCTAGACCATCTCATGATAGACTAACAATTTTAGAAGAATGCTTATGGTCTTTGCAACATGACATGTTAGAATTGGTTTCAATCATGAGAAAATAATAAAGCCTCACCATGGATCAATAACAAATTATTTTATTGCAAGTTGTTTAAATCATCTACTGGAGATATCATTGGTAGAATTAAAATCCTAAACTACCATGTGCTTGTATAGTAGAAATTATTTTATAAAGGGATCCATATTTAAACTAAGTTTAATGCCATCAAAGAAAATGAAAAAAAAAGAAAATCTATTACAAATAAAATAAATTCAAGGAACAATTGGAAACATGATGACAAAAGAATACCAAATATAAAAAAAGTTAGAGGATTGTAACAAACCAAGTCTAAACACCTGGTTGTACCACAAAAATAAGTCAAGAATTTACTCAGGGTATTTTTTTCTTTGATTAAGTTTGTTGTTAAACACAAGAGTGCTCTCATGATCATAGCAATTATGAATGTACTTGCATGTTCACAACAATTAAAACAAGGCTCATGCAATAATGTAAGTTATAAAGCGCATAATACTATGGCGGCCATAAAAATCTAGACAACCTACCCGGATTTGTGGCAGCTACTGATTCCACCATGTTAAAAAATAAATAAATAAATAATGTAAGTTATAATGCACCTATATGATATGCAAATCGTAAGTTTCCATGTACTCATGAGCAAATCATCACTTCCCTCTTACCTTTTTTATGGAATTTCCTTTGTTTGTTGAAGGCAACCCTTTTGTTCTGCATGCACAAAGACTATTAGCAGTACCATATTTTGTAGAAAAAGGTAAGTCTAATCTATTAATTTATCTATCATCAATAGTCGTGTGAGGAGGGTCGGTACAAGAATACTATATCATGGGCACAAGTGGTAAGAGATCCAACTATTAAGTTAAAGGAACAAAAAGACTTAATAGAGAAACATATCAGAATACGACTATTAGAAAAACAATAAAAACAAAATAGGTCATTAAACATCATCAATAAGAGAAAAAAGAGCATGAAGAGCAAGAAGACACAACCAACAAAATAGGTGATTTTCCTTTCGATAAAATTCATTGGAGCAAAATGATGTAAACTAAACAAGGGGTTTTAGTGAAGAAATGCCTCCTTTAGTAGTAGATCTCTCAATGAAATTTCAACTCTAAAAACCATGGTTTCATTGACTCGTTCACTAGACAACATGATAATTTCCATTTGAATGACTCTTTGGTTCTTCATTTGAATGGAATGATTTTTCATTTGAGCAATGTTAAAGCTAGCAATGATGACTAAATAAAGTTGTCAAAACATTGGAATGATGACTAACATAACCTAAACAATAATAAATTGAAAGGTAATCTTATTTGAATAACAAATAGTTATATGGACTCTAATTGAATGGCTACCAAGTTAAGCACCAATTGACAACTAGCTCAAAACTCTAATCCTTAACCCAAATGACATTAATATTTTCTTGAAATTTGCTTGAACTAACTGCCCAACCTCTTGAACAACACTTATTTGTATTTTCACTTGGATGACAATCGCATAACCACCATTGAATGATGAATACTAGAATGCTAGGTATTTGTGTTGTAAGATCCAACTCCAATGCTTAGCACTATGTTTGTAATAAAAACCACAACCTTTAATTCTTATACCACTTAAATGTATTCTTCACCAAGTTATGCAACATACAAATCTAATAGTATAATGTTTTCTTCATTCATACATTACATAGAATAGATTTGAAAGGAGTTATTTGTATTATTCATTTACCTTAATGACTAATTTATAGAAGGAAAAATACACTTATACTAATACCACATGCCTTTAATAAACCTCTCTATGCATATGTTCCCCACTCTTCTCCTCTTCTTCTATCTCTTGATGCACATTGTCCTCTTTTTTTTCTATTGATTTTTCTTCTTCCCACATTACTTATCTAAGCACACCACTTCCATTCCTCTTCTCTCATTTTTTACTTTATACACAAGATTTGGAAGTTACCCAAATTTTTAGTCCAACCATTATTAATAATTATTTAATTTAATAAATATTTATATGATGGATGTTTCCACATCATACTTGTTGGGTAAGAGGTAATATTTCATAAGTGAAGTTCATGATTTTTTTTTTAAATTTGTAACCAACATGCCATACATAGAAATCTTAGATACATTAATCAAAATCATTGCTTTATTTTTTAGGTTCTTCCACTTTACTAGATACTCATAATATACTTTGCTTCTTCTCCTTTTGAACACTCTAGAATCTATCACTATCTCAATTTCATCTTGATCCTTCTTTGGAAACTTTGCTATCCATTGTTTCATCAAAACATTAGGTGTGATATATTTAGTACTATCCATATATTTGTTATAATATGGATACAAATCTTCTATATTAAAAATTCATGAGGTGTTTACTCCTTCTAGGAGTTCAATTTTATAGGTGTCGGCTACAAACTTCCTTAATACCATACAAGGTCCAATCTTCTTCCAATTGAACTTGTTGTAAGTGATTTTTGGGAATATTTCCTTTTGTAAATATACCAAAACTAAGTCACCAACCTAAAATTCTTGTGTTTGACATTTGATATCAATACATTGCTTGTATCTCATAGTAATATTATCCAAATCAACTTTCACTTCCCGATGTAGGTCATGCATATAAGCAAAAAAGTTCTTTTCCATAATACTAGTTTTTTTCAAATCAATTGTACTCCACAACTCAACCACTCCTCTTGGATGGATTTCATACACAATTTAGAATGGGCTTTTGTATGTAATTATATTGACTAAGTTATTATATGTAAATTTTACTTATGCCAAAATGGTAACCCATATCTATGACTTCTTGTCAACTAAACATCTCAATAAATTTCTAAGGCTTTTGTTCATAAATTTAGTTTGTCCATCCATTTGTGGGTGATAAGCTAAACTTAAACACAATATTCGGTCTAAATATTTCACAAAGTTTACCAAAGTGACCTATGAACTTAATATCCCTATCCAACACAATATTTTTTGGTAAGCCATGCAATCTTACAACTTCTCTAAAGAACAAATCAACAATATGAGTAGCATCATTCATTTTACTATAAGGTATAAAATGTGTCATATTTAAAAATATATCAACAACAATAAAAATTAAATCATTACCCGTTTGTGTTCATGGTAATCAAAGAACAAAATCTATACTTATGTCCTCCCAAGGTCCTTCTAGTATCAGTAATGACTAATACAATCTATTCTTTACATATTGATAAACTTACAATAATACACACACTATTTTACATCAACATTCATTCCTAGCCAATAATAAATTGCAAAAATATCCTATGATTTTATCTAATCCAAAATGTCTATCAAGTCCTCCACTATGCTTTTGTTTTATCAAGTTCTCCTTCATTGAGCTATGTGATGTACACAATTATTATCCCTTTAAGAATGATCATTCTCAAATAAAATAATCAAGCCATGGTGTTATTTATCTTGTAGTAGGTCTCTTACACACTGCCCAAGGTTCTCTAAAGTTCAAATTACCAACATAAAGTTCTCTCATGATATCAAAATCTGCAACATCAATCTTCATTGCATTCACCAATAAACTTCTACTCAAGGCATTGACTACCTAGTTTGAACTACCACTTTTATACTTCAAAACAAATGAGTGAATTTGAAGGTATTCTACATGTTTCATGTGTATTTGTTTCAATTTTCCTTGACTACTAATGAATTTCAAAGCATTATGATCCAAAAATGACAAATTCTTTTGAAAATAAGTATTACCTCTACCTATTGAGTTTTTACATAATAGCATAAAAATATTGATCAAAAATAAAAAATATCTCTTGTCTTCAATTAACTTCTTGCTAAAATAAGTAATGAGTTTACTTTCTTGACTCAAAATGCCTCCACTGGTTTTTTTTCTTGCATCACAATCTACTTGGAAAACTTTGTTAAAGTCTAACAATGCTAAAATTGGCTACTTCATGAATTTTGCTTTTGAAATATATTTTCCATTGGATTCATCTATTTGAACTCATGCATACTTCTGCTCATTGTTTGTTTCATTGAAGAACAAATTCTGCTATTTTGTTTTATAAACTGCTATAAAACCTTACTAAACCATAGAAAATTCTTGCCTAAAACATACTTATTGGTAATTGCCACTCCAAAAAAAACTTTACCTTTGTTGGATCCATTTGTAAAAAATATTTAGAAATAACAAAAGCTAAATATACAAACTCCTTCATAAAACTACATTTCTTAAAACTAATCAACAATTGTTGTTCTTTAAAATTTTGTAAAACTAACCTCAAATGCATTATGTGTTATTCTTTTATATTTCTAAATACCAAAATATCATCCAAATAGACTACCATGAACTTGCCAAGAAAAATATTTAAGACTTGATTCATTAGTTTTATAAACGTACTAAGTGCATTTATCAATCCAAATGACATGACCAACCATTCATACGAGACTTATTTGATCTTAAATGTAATCTTCCACTCATATTGTTGGCTTTTAAGCCTTACTATATCAAAATATTATAGGTCCCAATATAAAGAATCCACAACATTATAGGTCAAAATATTAATAATAAATAGTAGAATTATATTATATATATATCTGTTTAGACCCATTTGTTGGAAATTCAAGATTCAAGTGAATACTTTCCTAGGTTGGAAAATAAAAATGAAAATTTCAAATGAATATTTTCCTAGTGGGAAAATGAAAGGAGGGAAAAGGAGTTACACTTTCCAGAATATTCTTTGGGAAGTTATTAAAAGTGGGAATAGAGATTATCGAAGGCAGCCCGATATCACAGATCGTGGATCCAATTTGTAGATCTCCAGTATCTATAATAAAATTGATCTTATGGTCATACATTGTAATTATTGATTCTATTTTATTGAAGAAATATTTGATGTGGGGTTTTTGTTAAATTTTTATGTGATTTAATATTAGATGTGGGGTTACTATTGATTTTTTTTTGTGATTTTGAGTATTGTGCAAGTGTTGGGTGGAGTATCCCTTCACCAAGTGGTATCAGTGTAGACACCTAAAAAATATCATGTTCAAGGAGACTACTCACACAGGCACACTAATAGGTCATGTGACAAAACCTTGGGACCTTCCAAGTGTCAAAAGTGGTTTTTGCCACTCATTTGGGGTATTTTCAGCCCATCCAAGCCTCATCGCTATAGACCAGAGCGACTGGATTCTATCTGCTACAGCTCATAGCGACCAAATATTAGCTGCTGCAGATGATAGCGGCTAAAACGTAAATGCATTTTACCACCAATATAGCCTAATATTGGGTGGAAGTGGCAGTCTGCATGCAATAAGGCTGAGCGGGGATAAATTTACATTCCTCCTTACAGCCAGTCTACATGAAAGACACAAGTCTAGATTTAGACATCAGTTAACTACCCCTCAAGGGTAGAAAAAAACTTAAATTCTCATGCTAACATCTAGTGCGCATGAGGGATTCAGTCCTAGGGTTTGAACGTTGACCTAGGGCTTCAAACACTTTATAAGGAGTAAACCGAAAAGCACTAAGGGACCTTCTTTTATCAATTAGAGAGAGAGAGAACATCACATATCACATATCACAATTTTGAATAGGTTGGATCATTGAGGAGAGCTTCTACAGACTTGGAGAGATTCCCTTGGAGATCATATTTTGTAGCAAAACCCTATCGGATTGGAGAGAAAATTTGAGCATCCTTGAGGAGAAATGAAGTGCTAGCCAACTGAGAGGTAATCACCCTTGCACATATAGTAATCATTTAGCATCAGTAGCATACTTAAGCCCATAGCCTTTGGATCAATAGAGATAAATTTTACCCTAGTGGTCGTTGTCCTGGATAGTAGCTTGCAAAATAGTCTAGGGTTTTAGTGATAGTTTCTTTTATTCTGCTTTCTCTGTGTTTTCATGTCATTAGCATAAGCTTTATTTCAGTTATTTATGTTCATAGTACTAGTTTTATTGCATTTGCTTTCATTATGCTAACAACCTCATCCAGGGAGGCAATATCGAACATCTAAGAGTGTGTTGTTGTTTCATTGAGTACAGGGCTACAGGTTAATCGAACAAATCCATAACATTCAAAATTAAGAGTATTCCTATAGGAATTAGACCTAGAGAAGGAGGCATCTATAAGCCCTCATACAGTTCTATGTGCATCATCGAGAATCTTGTAAAGGTATATCACCCCTTGCTAGGGGATATTTTATACATTTGCTACCCTCTTTGTGTAAAATCATACATCAAATGAATGGTATCCCGTAGAGGGATTTATATGTAACTGAATCTTGGAAATATCAATACAAAGCATCCAGTAATTTATTTCTTCACATTTCAGCTATGCCTTTCTTTTATGAATTTTCATTTAATACATGCTAAACGTTAATAATAATCACAAATAGAGTGAGTGGATGGTGCGCTGCTTCCTCGAGGTCGCTATAGATGGCGATCATAGTGGGACCCTCACCTAGTTTTTATTTTCTACCACTTTACTAATCCCTATTTTTGTGTGCAGGTCTAGCTGCTCTGATCTACAACAACTAGGAATCAGCTGCTCTGGTCTACAATGGCCAAGAGTCAGCCTCTATGGTCTACAATGGCTAGGAATTAGCCACTCTAGTCGACAACGACAAGAATTGGAGTGCAGTAGAGGTCAAAATATTGGTTCTCTAAGCTGGATTTGAGGTTGGTACAATTGTTAGTCTCACAATGACACCGAGAGGGGGGGTGAATCAGTGTAGCTCTATAAAACTTAAATCTTAAACTCTTAAAGCCAAAACAATGAGAACTTAAAATCAAATAAAGCAAATATAACAAGAGAGCATCACACAACACAAGATGTACCGAGGTTCACCGATTTGGCTACTCCTCAAAAATTGACTATTTGGACTCCCATCCAAATCCAGCCTTTGCAAAGCAATCAACTTTACAATCAATTTACCAGCACCCACTGGAAGGAGCACCAACCCCTGATTTACCAGCACCAACTGGAAGGAGCACCAACCCCTGATTTACCAGCACCAACTGGAAGGAGCACCAACCCCTGATTTACCAGCACCAACTGGAAGGAGCACCAACCCCTGATTTATCTACACCAACAGAAAGGAGCACCAACCCCTGATTTATCTGCACCAACAGAAAGGAGCACCAACCCGATTTATCTGCACCAACAGAAAGGAGCACCAACCCCTGATTTATCTGCACCAAAAGAAAGGAGCACCAACCCCTGATTTACCAGCACCAACTGGAAGGAGCACCAACCCCTGATTTATCTGCACCAACAGAAAGGAGCACCAACCCCTGATTTACCAGCACCAACTGGAAGGAGCACCAACCCCTGATGCCAAGCACCAACTTGGACTTCAATTCTAAAACTAGAAGATTGACATAAAGATGCCTTCACTTTTACAAGACCCTGACTGGTCTATTGCTTTCCCAACATCGCCCACTCTTCACACAACACACACCCTTCTCGCTCGCCTCCCATGCACTCTCCTCGTGCTTCACATATCGCACACCTCTCTCGCTCACCTCTCACGTGCCTCTCGCTCTCCTCTCGCTCTCTTCGCAAGATTAAATCCATTACACTTTAATCCCCGTGCTTACTAAATTCTCCAAGCAACACTCCTTTTATAACCATCCTTTCTCTTTGTAACTCCAGTTGTAACTCCAGTTGTAACTCCTTTTGTATATTTTGAGAAGGCATTTCGTCAAACACGTCACATGCAAATAATTGACACCATGTTCTCCTACCATGACTGTTCGTTTTCTCGGTCATGACTGTTCATTTTCTCTTTGCATGTCTATTCATTTTCTCTTTGCATGTCTGACTGTTCATTTTCTTTTCCCTTGTGCATGCATTTGTTTTCTCCTTCGATGACTGTACGTTTTCTCCTTCATTACTGTTCGTTTCTATTTTGAGGCTTTTCTTGAGTCACGAAAATGCGACATGTCACGATATCGTGACACTTTTGTTACTCTGCCTGCCTGCCCTTCTTGAGTCACGAAAATGCGACATGTCGCGATATCGCGACACTTTTGTTACTCTGCCTGCCTGCCCTTTTCGAGTCACGAAAATGCGACATGTCGCGATATCGTGACACTTTTGCTTTCTCTTCCTTCCTACCCTTTTTGAGTCACGAAAATGTGACATGTCACGATATCGCGACACTTTTTCTTTCTCTTCCTTCCTGCCCTTTTCGAGTCATGAAAATGCGACATGTCGCGATATCGCGACACTTTTTCTTTCTCTTCCTTCCTGCCCTTTTCGAGTCACGAAAATGCGACATGTCGTGATATCGCGACACTTTTTCTTTCTCTTCCTTCTCTTCCCTTTGGAGTCGCGAAAATGCGACATGTCACGATATCGTGACACTTTTTCCTCCTTGCATTTTCTCTTCGCTTTGGACCATGAAAATGCTACATGTCGCGATATCGCGACACTTTTTCCTCCTTGCATTTTCTCTTCGCTTTGGACCATGAAAATGCAACATGTCGCGATATCGTGACACTTTTTCCTCTCTTGCTCTTTCTCTTTGCTTTGGACCGTGAAAATGCAACATGTCGCGATATCGCGACACTTTTTCCTCCTTGCTTTTTCTCTTTGCTTTGGCCCGTGAAAATGCAACATGTCGCGATATCGCGACACTTTTTCCTCCTTGCATTTTCTCTTTCCTTTGGCCCACAAAAATACATGTCGCGATATCGCGACACTTTTTCTCCTTGCTCTTTCTCTTTCCTTTGGCCCGCGAAAATACAACATGTCGCGATATCGTGACACTTTTTCTCCTTGCTCTTTCTCTTTCCTTTGGCCCATGAAAATACATGTCGCGATATCGCGACACTTTTTCTCCTTGCATTTTCTCTTCTCTTTTGGCCCGTGAAAATGCAACATGTCGCGATATCGCGACACTTTTTCTCCTTGCTTTTTCGCTTCTCTTTTGGCCGCAAAAATGCAACATGTCGCGATATCGTGACACTTTTTTCTTCCTTGCTTTTTCGCTTCTTTAGCATATGGGTCACTTCGGTCTTCTTGGAAAACCTGTAACAACTTCACCCAAACATCAAAAAACATCCTCATAAGCATTTAACATCACTGTACATACTCTGAATAACCTCCGAACTCCTGTCCACTGCATCAACCGATCTATCTGACTGTGTTGACAACAATGACAATATTGTCGCTGCACCTTGCTCAACAATCTCCCCCTTTGGAATTGTTGGCAACACACGTGCAATTTCCTGTAACTCTTGTGCAATTTCTTGTAACTCTTCTCCCCCTTTGACAACAATACCAAAGGGCTGCTGTAAACTCCCCCTGAGTCCATGCACAACATTCTTAGGCAAAAATTATTACACTTAGCAAAAATCACAAACATGAGCAAAAAGATAAACAAATACACAAATGCTCCCCCTGAGAATGTGATCCCGATAGCTAGTCAATTCTTGGGAAACGTGACCACTCCCAATTTATTGCGAAGGTACTCAAAGACTTTCTTGGGCAACTATTTTGTGAAGATATCCGCTACTTGCTCTGTTGTTGGAACAAAATCCAACTTAACCTCACCTTCCGCAACTTTCTCCTGCGTACAACACGTTGTCGTTGCAATATATTCTGCCTCTATTGTGGATAAGGAGACTGACTCTGGTTTCTTACTGTGCCATGCGACCAACCTGTCTCCAAGATAGAATGCACCTCCACTGGTACTCTTTCTATCATAAAGTCTTCTTGGATAAGCACTCTAATCTCTGCTCATCATATTATAATTCTTGTTGTACCTTGCTTTTACTTATTTAGTATAGCTTGATCCTTTTGACTGCCACCTCCTCCGTGACTGATGACTTTGCCTCGCATCCATTGTGCAGCTCAATGTCTCTGGTTTCTAATGGCTGCCATGAATGTTTTCATCGCCTATGTAGGTATTGACAGTGGACCGTTACCTCTAGCATTGGAACCTCAATCTACGTGCAGTCATCAACACTCAGTATTCTACTTCTTGCTAGGGCATATGTCAGGGCTACTCAATGTCTTAGGTGAACATTCTTCACGTGATTCCAGGGAGCATTTCTCCTCGCTGCGATCAAGGGATTCCTTGGGAAATATCTCGCATTTCTCAAATAATGCAAGACTTTCTTAGGTGCATGGGCATCTTGTCCTCCTTGGCGCTTCACCACCTGGGCGCTATTCTCTCAATGTCTCTGCCTTGCATGTGCCACTTGGCACTCTTGACCAACTGGGTGCTAGTGCCACTGTTTGCTTTGACTCTGGCATCTCTTTGATAATGGCTACTTCTTTAGAGAAAATTAAAGCTCTCTTATTACCTCCACAAACAACTACATGAACTGAAACACACTTTGACAACTATACGACAACTCCCCTTGACTACTTGCCTTTCATCCTCAGATAACCAAACAACATAGGAGCATTAAAATAAAACTTTAAGATTGCTCCCCCTGAGGATGTGCTACCTGGAGCTGCTTAGTGCAATAGAGGAGTAATCTCCTTCAGTCCAAGGAGACACGATTTCCTCTCTTCTTTCTTTCTCCAAACTTTCTTGAACTTGGGCTTGAGTTTTTCAACTGCATCCCTATTTTGAACCTTTTTGTGAACTTGAACATTTCTCTTGGGTGGTTGTCTCTTGTGCATCCTTGATGGATGATTATTTTCCTTTCTTTTATGCACATGATTTCTTCCCTGTCTGTGTTGCATTCTTTGTGTCTGATGAAATCTATTGTCTTGCCTTAGATTAGATACAAAAGTTCTTGGACAAAACCTTGCTATGTGCCCATGACCATTACATTTAAAACATTGCACATGGTGTTCAATCGGAGTAATAGATGTATTTCTACCAAGCATAACTCTTTGATCTATTATTCAATCCACAATAAATTGCCTTGTGACCATAATGGTTGCATCTAAAACAATAGCCATTAAAAGCATTATTATGAATAGAGTGAGAGTGATAGAACCTCTTTTGTTGTGGTTGCTTTGTTGTAGATCTCCTTTGAGATTTTCTTCCTTTTGAAGATTCAGCTTCAAGATTTTCTTGCTTTGATCCTTCAATAGTGGACTTCTTCTTCTCTACAGATTTAGAAGATGAAGGTTGTTCAACTTCATATCCAAGACCAAGCTTACACATGGGGCTTCTTTGTTGCCTTATCATTTTCTCTAGCAACTCTGTGCTCTTCTCAAATTTGAGATTTGTATTGGCCTCTTCTAGTTGTTTCCTCAATAAAACAATCTCCTCTTCTTGTTTGTAGCAAACAATCTCTTTCTCATTGATCTGTGACCTGAGAGTTTCTTCAATCCTTTTGGACTCTTCTACTTGTAGCTTTAGATCATTAATAACTTTGTTAGATTCCTCTTCACGTTTGCTACATACATCGCCTTTATCATCCAGGTGTGACTTCAAGGCTTCTTCTATTTTCTTGGCTTTATGAATTTGTAAGAAGAGATCTTCAATATTATCCCCATATTCTTCCAACTTCTTGGACAGTATTTTGTTCTTTTTCCTTTCTATACCCAACTCTTCAAGTGCAGCGATCAACTCACCTTCTAGATATACTTCACCCTCAAGGTTTTCATCACATACTTCAGAATTCACTCCTATCTTTTCTAGTTCAATTTTCTCTTCCATAGGAACTGAAACTGACTGAGATGCCTTATTTGAGGAGGATCTATTCTTCTTACCCATTGCGTACTAATCCAAGATCAACCCTAGCTGATTTAGCCTGACAAGGGAAACTGGCTCTGATACCAATTGTTAGTCTCACAATGACACTGAGAGGGGGGGTGAATCAGTGTAGCTCTTTAAAACTTAAATCTTAAACTCTTAAAGCCAAAACAATGAGAACTTAAAATCAAATAAAGCAAATATAACAAGAGAGCATCACACAACACAAGATGTACCGAGGTTCACCGATTTGGCTACTCCTCAAAAATTGACTGTTTGGACTCCCATCCAAATCTAGCCTTTGCAAAGCAATCAACTTTACAATCAATTTACCAGCACCCACTGGAAGGAGCACCAACCCCTGATTTACCAGCACCAACTGGAAGGAGCACCAACCCCTGATTTACCAGCACCAACTGGAAGGAGCACCAACCCCTGATTTACCAGCACCAACTGGAAGGAGCACCAACCCCTATTTATCTGCACCAATAGAAAGGAGCACCAACCCAGATTTATCTGCACCAAAAAGGAGCACCAAACCCTAATTTATCTGCACCAATAGAAAGGAGCACCAACCCCTGATTTATCTGCACCAATAGAAAGGAGCACCAACCCCTGATTTACCAGCACCAACTAGAAGGAGCACCAACCCCTGATTTATCTGCACCAATAGAAAGGAGCACCAACCCCTGATTTACCAGCACCAACTGGAAGGAGCACCAACTCCTGATGCCAAGCACCAACTTGGACTTCAATTCTAAAACTAGAAGATTGACATAAATATGCCTTCACTTTTACAAGACCCTGACTGGTCTATTGCTTTCCCAACATCGCCCACTCTTCACACAACACACACCCTTCTCGCTCACCTCCCGTGCACTCTCCTCGTGCTTCACATATCGCACACCTCTCTCGCTCGCCTCTCACGTGCCTCTCCTCTCGCTCTCTTCGCAAGATTAAATCAGTTACACTTTAATCCCCCATGCTTACAAAATTCTCCAAGCAACACTCCTTTTATAACCATCCTTTCTCTTTGTAACTCCAGTTGTAACCTCAGTTGTAACTCCTTTTGTATATTTTGAGAAGGCATTTCGTCAAACACGTCACATGCAAATAATTGACACCATGTTCTCCTACCATGACTGTTCATTTTCTCGGTCATGACTGTTTGTTTTCTCTTTGCATGTCTATTCGTTTTCTCTTTGCATGTCTGACTGTTCGTTTTCTTTTCCCTTGTGCATGCATTTGTTTTCTCCTTCGATGACTGTACGTTTTCTCCTTCATTACTGTTCATTTCTATTTTGAGGCTTTTCTTGAGTCGCGAAAATGTGACATGTCGCGATATCGTGACACTTTTGTTACTCTGCCTGCCTGCCCTTCTTGAGTCACAAAAATGCGACATGTCGCGATATCGTGACACTTTTGTTACTCTACCTGCCTACCCTTTTTGAGTCATAAAAATGTGACATGTCACGATATCGTGACACTTTTTCTTTCTCTGCCTTCCTGCCCTTTTTGAGTCACAAAAATGCGACATGTCACGATATCGTGACACTTTTTCTTTCTCTGCCTTCCTGCCCTTTTTGAGTCATGAAAATGTGACATGTCATGATATCGTGACACTTTTTCTTTCTCTGTCTTTCTCTTCGCTTTGGAGTCGTGAAAATGCGACATGTCGTGATATCGTGACACTTTTTCCTCCTTGCATTTTCTCTTCGCTTTGGACCACGAAAATGCTACATGTCGCGATATCGTGACACTTTTTCCTCCTTGCATTTTCTCTTCGCTTTGGACCACGAAAATGCTACATGTCGCGATATCGTGACACTTTTTCCTCCTTGCATTTTCTCTTCGCTTTGGACCGTGAAAATGCAACATGTCACGATATCGTGACACTTTTTTCTCTTTGCTTTTTCTCTTTGCTTTGGTCTGCAAAAATGCTACATGTCGCGATATCGCGACACTTTTTCCTCCTTGCATTTTCTCTTTGCTTTGGCCCGCAAAAATACATGTCGCGATATCGTGACACTTTTTCTCCTTGCTCTTTCTCTTTCCTTTGGCCCGTGAAAATACAACATGTCATGATATCGTGACACTTTTTCTCCTTGCTTTTTCTCTTCTCCTTTGGCCCATGAAAATACAACATGTCGCGATATCGTGACACTTTTTCTCCTTGCATTTTCTCTTCTCTTTTGGCCATGAAAATGCAACATGTCGCGATATCGTGACACTTTTTCTCCTTGCTTTTTCGCTTCTCTTTTGGCCGCGAAAATGCAACATGTCGCGATATCGCGACACTTTTTTCTTCCTTGCTTTTTTGCTTCTTTAGCATATGGGTCACTTCGGTCTTCTTGGACAACCTGTAACAACTTCACCAAATGTGGGTAAACATCCTCATAAGCATTTAACATCACTGTACATACTCTGAATAACCTCTGAGCTCCTGTCCACTGCATCAACCGATCTATCTGACTGTGTTGACAACAATGACAATACTGTCGCTGCACCTTGCTCAATAGTACAGTTTCTCTGATGATTTATGTTCTTTTATCTGCTTCTGTTTTCCTAAAAATAGTGAACATTAAACCACATTTTAATTTGGAAAATCAAGGAATGGAAAGGAAAGAACTTGCATCTTGTGCATCTTAGAGTTTTTTTAGATTTCCACTAGGCGTTGCTAGGAACAACGGCTTATGCTTGTAAAGTCCACCCTAGAATCCAGCGTGCTAGGAATTGTGTGTTGGTTTGCTTGCTTTGAGGCCCTGCTAGAGGCCATATTTGCACAAAGTAGAGTGCATCCATGAATCTCATACTAGTTATGCATATTTTTTGAAAAGTGAAACGTCATTCATATCAAGCATATAGGAAAGATTCATTACTATTGTATGATGCATTTTACTTTATGCAAACTTAAAATGAACCCCACACACATACGCATGTTTTAAACATTGGAGAGTTGGATTTCATCACCAACCTTCAATTCAGTCCGGTGACGTTGGCATTCATCTCCTTCCACCGGCTTGCCCCCTAGATCTTCTTAGAATGGAATTGGGAACTTCTTCATAGTGGTACTAAGTTACTCATGTTCAAACTATCTCCCACTATTGGAACAATTGGTTCAGAGTGGAAGAGCTAGGCGAAACCCCCACTGGGACTTCAATGGTGTACCCTAGTCTCTTTTTGAGAAAATCATGTTTGGCATGGGTGTTCTTGATTCCCACTATGGATGAGTCTCCTTATTCTAAATCCAAAACAAGAGCAAGAAACAAGAGCAACAACATATCAAAGACACATCAAATAGTTTAGGGCACACATAAATTGGTAATCAAGATAAACACTTGCTTGATATTGTTTGGCCACATCTAAATTGCAATCCAAAAAACTAATTCACAAGCACAATGGTCAAAACCAGAAGTAAACATCCTCGGTCCAATACCGAGGGAGAATCTGAAGCAACACATACTCATAGGCGAAGTCGTAGTAACATTGAACCACATGCTCATAAGACCGTGAGACGTAGTTCCATGAGTCTACGGGGTGATAATTCAACCCTTGGGGGCTCTCCTCGAGAAACCCCAAATAGAGAGTCAAATCATGGAACTAAATCACAAAAACACAAAGAGGCTTCATGACCATCATCATCAAGGAGACACGAGGAAGCCTCAAGGCCTTCCTCTAAACACACAGAAACTTCTCAAATACATGAGGAGGCTTCAAGAGCTTCCTCCCCACATGGACATAAGGAGGGTTCTAGACCCCATTCTTCACATAGGGATGATGAGGTTTCCCCATATCCATCCTCATGGAGGGTAGATAGGGCCACAAAGCCCTCATCACCAAAAAGACACACAAGAGTCACAACATCTCAAACTTCACATGAGACATTGAGAACAGGTCTACCCACTGAAGGGCAAGAAACTAGAGCTACATCCAGTCATAGACATCAAACAGAAGATACCCTTCACACAAGAGGAAGGATTCCAATAGATTATGACCTCATTGGAGTAAATGGCACCCCAAGGGATCAGCCATGGAAAACAAGACAGTTAGATGAGTTGGATCGGTTGCATCCGAGGCCACCTCCCAGAACCGTAGCCACAGAAAATTCTGCATCTAGAAGTTCATGAACTATTACTTCTAAGTGCACCTCTCAACCTGGGGATGCTTTAGAGTGACTCCACAAGTCTCATGCAGAGTCTGACCATAGAGACACTTATCAACACACAGAATAGATTACAGTAGCTAGCAAGAGCAAAGAAATAGTAGAGACCTCTTCGAGGAATCTATGAATCAAAACCACAAGAACAGAATCAGATAAACCTGAGTCCTCTTCAACAGTGCAATCTGACCGCATGCGATGGTTAGAAAATATGTTGCATAAAGAGTGAGAGCTAGTGGAAGCTCTCAAGCATGACAAACAAAGAGAAAGGCTTTTGCACCAACATGAGCAACGTCTAAGAGAACAAGCTGAGCAACTAGCTCACATCAATTTACAAGCCAATGGCAATGATCATCAAAGAGATAAATACATTGACTCACCAAGAGAGGGGTGCAATAGACAACAAGAAAGCCCACAATGAAACCACCACTCAAATTATGAACAACATCAAACTAGTGGAGAAAGGGTAGATATGATAAATCAGGATCAAACACATCCTGAATCCCCTCGTAGGAGGGAAGAGAATAGAACAAGTCAAATGCACATAGAGTTACCTCCATTACCACCATGAGGGGGCCTACAAGAAGAGGAAATCCTCACCTCAAAGGCATTCTAGGAACTCACTAAAAATATGAAGTCCTTTGAGAAACAAGAAATGATAGGGAACCAACCAACATTGAGTAAAATACACAACCAACCATTATGCCCATCAGTCCCTAGCCCTGCATATCCTAAGCATTTTGAGATGCCTAGGTTAGAAAATTTTAAGGGTGAAGAGGATGCACAAGAGCATATTACCAATTTTATCAATGCATGTTTTCATCTTGAAGACAATGATGCTCTTATGCTAAGGACTTTCATTATGACATTTTTGGGCGTTGCCACTCAATGGTTCAACCAACTGCCCAAGCACAACATATCCAGTTTTGAACAACTAGAAAATGCATTCCTAAAGCATTTCTCCTTTGGTTCTAAAATAAAGGTGAACCTTTCAGACCTGGCCAACCTAAAACATTATGATGATGAGCCAGTAATGGAATATGGGGATAGGTGGAGAAAAGTCATGGCAAAGTTATCATTCTCCATCCCCACAGAAGAAATTGTCTGCATGTTCACCAAGAGTTGTTCTAAACATATTTCCCTCTTGCTACAACTTCAACAATATCCTTCATTTGAGGAAGCCTTGGCATAGGCCAAACTCATTGAAGACATAAAAGTAGATGAGGGAACCATCAAGCTCCGAAACAAGGAGTGGAACAAAAATGGCAAAAATGACAAATACAAGCAGAAGTAGGCAAGCCCTGCTCCAGTTAATCAAGTAGTATTGGTTGCACCTAAGGATGGGGCTGCGCAGCAACCCTAAAATTATCAAGCACAGCCCCCACCAGCCAATTATGATCAAAAGAACAATCAGGGGTGAAACAGAGAATGCAAGCCACCTCGCTATTTTACACCTCTATCAGAGTCAATGCAATCAATTTTCAACCAATTGAGCGAGGCTGGGAAGATCATATTTCTAGATGTACCTCTTATAGATCCCAACCATCCTAAGCCAAAAGGATATAGGGAAGATCAATTTTACCCTTATCATAGGATACTGGGGCATAATATTGAAGTTTGCATTGGTTTCAAACATCAGGTACAAAACATGATTGAGGTAGGAGAACTTAAAGTTGACAACCCATTGGCTCCTGATAACAGAGATATGGGCATATACAAAAACCCGCTGCCCAACCATGAGGTCCCTAGAGGGCAAGGTGCCCAAGTCAATCAGGTCCGAATTGATACACCTACCCATGGGTGCATTGGGATGGTTGAAATTGTCAATATAGCTACCAGGACTAGATGATATGGTCAACCACAACCTCCTGTAGCTCCTATTAATGTCCCAACTACACCTAGGTAGAGGTAGGGGTAGAACAACCTTCCAGGTCCACCAACCCGACCTGTGGTAACTATTTGGAGTAGACTAGAGCAAAATTTACAAATGACTCCAGCTAAGCTATCTATCTATGAGCTCATACAATAGTCCCCAAAGCACAGGGAGACTTTGATGGAGATTTTGAGATCAATTGAGCTCCAACCACAAGATCCAAATGCATTCACTTGTTTTGTGGGACAAGTACAAGAATGTCAAGAACCTGTAATCCGATTTTATGATCATGAGATTAAGACAGTGTCTACTGCCTTACCAGACCCTCCATTGCACATTGTTGCATCAGTCAATGATTTACCTTTTAAGAGGGTCTTGGTCGATATGGGTTCTTCAATCAACATCATCACAACAACAACAATAGAACACCTTAAGATCCCCAAGTCAAATATCATTTCGGGAGCCTACACATTAAGAGCTTTCAATGATGCTTTATGCAATACTATGGGAATGATAGTCCTACCCATCAAGGTAGGGCATAAGACCATCCCTATGATGTGTCATGTCTTGGAAGGGGCCATGCAATACAACATCCTCCTAGGGCACCCTTGGATAAGAGATATGAAGTGTGTTCCTTCGATTTTACACCAATGTGTCAAGTACGTGCATGATGACAAAGTCTATGTGGTGTTGGCTGATGAAGAGCCATTCAAATATGTCCATCAGGTGGATTTTCTAGGAGAATTTGTAATTCCCTCTACCCACTTGTATGTAGGACCTTCATCTCCAACTACGCAACTAGATAACAAAGACAAAGGGGTACATAAAGACCCATCAACATCAACACCTCATCTTGCACCCAAAATGACTAATGCTTCTAAGAGACCATCAATGTCTAAACCAAAAGATAATCAGAAGCTAAAGGCACCTTTAGTTGAGGAAGGAAAGCCCAAGGAAGTGCTAACCATAGGCATTGAGAAAAGTCCAAGTCCCATGGAAGAAGAAGATCTCCAAGATCAAGCTGAGGAGATACTAGAACCCGCTTCACCAGTGTCATCTGTAGGATCATCCACATCACATGCGATAATACACTTGGAAAGTATAGGGATAGGAGAGTATCTTGTGTAGAACATAACATTCATGCCCATCATAGAGTCTACACAAGACATGGGATGGCCAAAAGACCTAAGACCACCAGTGGGAATAGTGGTTCCGCTTGGAATCCCTCCCAACCAGACCAATTTTATCTACATTGTCCTAGACTATGCCCATAAGTCTACAGACATAGAAGAGGACAATGATGAACTATTCACTGTTAATGTTCATTACCTCTCTAATCCTGAGTATGCTCTAAGTTATTTTGAATGTTGCCATTGGCATGGCTACGGTCTTGGTATATATGAGCAGGGGCGTAGGCGGCCATTCGAGCCACAATACCAGCTTCCCTCTGATAGGTTTGGGTTAGGCTATCACATCAGAGGTCGAGATGACTCTCTAGTAGTAGCCTTGGATAGGTTAAGCTTGGGGTTAGGAGAAGACATCAATTTTATTCCTTATCACCCACCAAGTACAAGATATCCAAGCAATAGACAAGTGGTTGTGGTAAACATACCACCACCCGAGACTTATCATCCAAGCTCCACAATTGATGCCATCCCAATAGGTTGCAACTTGTGGGATGAAGAGCGAGAAGGAAATGGATACGAGGCAAGTGATGATGAAGCACAGACAAGCTTAGCCTATCATGGGCCTCACTATTTACAAAGTCTTGCCTGGTCCATCCATAATGAGAGTGGGTACATATCAGATGAAAGTGGCTATGAGTCAGAGGACTCAATAGAGAGAGCCTACCTAGGGTCAAGGCAATGGCCCCATGACTTGGGGCAACATACTAATGCAAATGGCATCTTCATAAGTGATGAAGAATATGAGGATGAGATAGAGATGGCCTACTTAAGGCCAAGACATGTACCCCTTATTTTGGGACCACATACCAATGCTAATGGGTTTTGGATAAGTGATGATGACTTTGATGATGAGACTGAGATGGCTTATCTTGGGCCTCACCACTTATGGAAAGTCAACATGCTGGTAGAAAGAGAAGTGGCACTTCATGCCATAGACCCTGGCTTGCAATTTTTGGGGAGACCTATTGACTTAAATGCCATTCATCGTATGGTCAATCCCCCTCCACCTACATTCAGGGAGCTCTTAGAACCCAATGATCCTATTATCCAACCTACTCATGGGCTAGATCCAGAGATTCCTTTTCCTCTAGAGCCTCATCATGAGTATGGAGGAGAAACCTCTGAGACAATATTTCACCCATGTGGTCCTAGAGATTTCATTCCATCCATCAATATGATCTCCATTGATTTGACCACTCCACTTCATAACCCAATGGATCCTACTAAACCACTATGTCTTGATACAGAGGCTATTGATTGGGATCATATTGATTCACCCATAGAGCCTGAAGACCTTTTCTCTAGCGAAGAGGTGTTGCAACCATTTCATTTTGCATCAGGATGTGCATATGACGTATTCCATGCCGGCTTGGATTCTGAGTCAGTAGGACCTATAAATCCCATCGATGACATTCATTTGATACCCACGCCTCACCAGCTGGAGGATGGGTCACATATGGCTATAGAAGTGACTTTCGAGATGGACATCAGTGATGATCCTACTCAACCAAAGAAAGTCAAGTTCGGAGAAAGTTTGTCTCCAGAGGAACAAGCCATCATAATTCCTCTCCTTAAAGAGAGGCCAAATATTTTTTCTTGGACTTACAAAGACATGCCAGGGATTGATCCAAAGTTAGTTGTTCACAACCTTTCATTGGATCCCATGAAGAAGCCAATCAAGCAAAAGTTGAGGAAAATGCATCCAACCATCGCTTTGATGGTGAAGAACGAGTTACAAAAACTATTGGATGCGATTTTCATAGTTCCCATCGATTATCCCGAATGGGTTTCAAACATGGTGCCCATGGGAAAACTAGATGGAAGAGTCCACATTTGCATAGATTTTAGAGACTTGAATAGGGCAACTCCAAAGGATTCATTCCCATTGCCAAACATAGATGCTCTTGTTGATGCCACTACAGGTCATGAGATGCTCTCCCTAATGGATGGGTTTTCTGGATACAATCAAATCTGAATCAAACCCGAAGACCAACATAAGACCACTTTCATTACTCCATGGGGAACATTCTATTACAAGGTGATGCCATTTGGCCTAAAGAATGTTGGTGCTATGTATCAATGGGCCATGACATACATCTTTCATGACTACATGCACACAATCTTAGAAGACTACATGGATGACTTGTTGGCCAAGTCTTTAGTATGGCAAGAGCACGCTGAAATCCTTACAAAAGTCTTTGATCACCTCATTGAGCACAATGTCAGATTGAACCCTAAGAAGTGCGTGTTTGGCATGACTTTTGGTAAGCTCTTAGGTTTCATCATTTCTAAGAGAGGCATTGAAGTCGATCCTGCAAAGGTAAAGGCTATAATGGAAATGGCCATCCCTACCAACATTAGGGAGTTAAGAAGCCTACAAGGCAAGGTAGCATCCATCAAATGGTTCATTGCACAATTATCAGATAAGTGTCGACCCATGAATCGGTTGCTATGCAAGGATATCCCATTTCATTGGGATGAAGAGTGCCAACAAGCCTTTGCAGAGATCAAAACTTACCTAGCAACACCACCAGTATTGGCTCCACCAAGGCCAGACGTGCCATTTTTACTATACATATCAGCTACTGATTTTACTTTGGGCACCATGTTGGCCCAAAAGAATGCACAAGATAAAGAGCAAGTCATATATTACATCAGTCGCACCTTGGTGAGTTATGAGCTAGGATATGCGTATGTAGAAAAGTTGTGTTTAGCAGTGGTCTTTGCAACTAGAAAGTTGTGACACTACATGTTGAGCCATACGACTTACGTTATATCAAAACAAAATCCTTTGTAGTATATGATGAACAAGACCTATCATAATACATGTACTACAAAGTGGATCATGCTATTGATAGAATTTGATCTAGAGTTCATAAGCCAAAAGTCCATCAAGGGACAAGTCATAGCAGATCAATTAGTAGAGGCACCTCTTCAGGATAGCAAGCCTCTCACCATAGAATTTCTTGATGATGCGGTCTTCACATTATCAGATCCACCCGAACCCGAAGAGCCTAAAAAGAAAGAGACATGGCATTGTTCTTTGATGGTTCAAAGTGCGAGCAAGGGGGCGGAGTAGGGATAGTCTTTATCACACCATAGGGTGCTCCATTACCCTTATCATTCAAGCTAGACTTCCCTTGCACAAAAAATAACATAGAGTATGAGGCCCTGATCTTGGGACTCCAAACAACCATTGCAATGGGCATTAAAATATTGAATATCTTTGGTGACTCTTTGCTCATAGTTAATCAAGTCAAAGGATTGTTCCAATGTAGGTGCCCACTCCTGAAAGCTTACAAGGAGCTTGTTGACACTTACCTAGCCCGACTAGAATGGTATGACATCGAGGCAATCCCTCGTACATCAAACAGATTTGTAGACACCATGGCATCTTTGGGATCCTTAATCCCTCAGAATCCATCTGCTGATTTCACAACCATTCATGTTAAAGTGCTTGCACATTCAACAATACAACGTGAGGCTATTGACAATCAAGAGTCAGTCAACATGATCCAGACCGAACCAAATCAAGATTGGTCCTTCAGAGCTAGAGCTTTCTTGCAAATGACACCTTGGGAATCTTTGATCTCTCAAGGTCCTATGGAGTGTGGTACAACCATCCACCATAGGGTTGTTTCTCAATCTGTGTTCTCAAATTCTGGATCACAAGAGGAGCATGTCATTTTATCCATAGAAGTTGTGACTTATCAGGATTGGCTTTCCCAATTACGGGACTTCCTAAAACTTGGAATGGTACCACAAGGCCTATCGCATGCTAAAATATGAGCATTTAAATAGAAGGTGATGAGGTATATCTTGCTAGGAGAGATCCTTTATAGACGAGGCTATGATGGAATGCTCCTTCATTGTCTTGAGCCCTAGGAAGCATCCTGGGCAATTTTGCAAGCTCATGATGGTACGTGTGGTGGTCACTTCAGTGGCATGGCCATCGTTAAGCGCATCTTGAGAATGGGTTACTATTGGCCCACTATGGAAAAATACTATTGTGAGTATGTCAAGAAATGTGTTAAGTGCCAACATCATGCAAACCTCACTCACTTGCCATCACAAGCCTTGCAACCCATCCAGGAAGCATGGCCCTTCTCATAGTGGGGACTAGACTTAGTGGGGAAGATCTCACCCCCATCCTTAGGCCGACACACGTTCATCATAATGACCATTGAGTATTTCACCAAATGGGTCGAAGTGATCCCCTTGACATCGACAACTAGACCAAGGATTGCGGAGTTTATACTCCATAATATCATAAGTCATTTTGGGGTCCCTTCGAAGATAATATCGGATAATGGGCCATATTTCAAGAACAAAAATGTGCATGCTTTAATGAACAAATACCATATTCAACATAATTTTTCAACACCCTATTATCCACAAGCAAATGGGCAAGCAGAAGCCTCAAACAAAATAATAGTCTCCATCTTGAGGAAAATAGTGAAAGATAATCATAAGGACTAGCATTTGCAATTGCCTTTGGCATTGTGGGCATACAGGACTAGTGTGTGGATGCCCACTGGGGCAACACCATTTTCACTTGTATATGGCACTGAGGCCATCATGCCCCTAGAGTTGGAGATTCCAACCCTACGCATAGCATTGAAGGACTTCATAGATGATGACACCATGCGGCAAGGCCACCTTGATCAGTTAACGCTTCTTGATGAACATCGAGTCAATGCCTTGGAGCATCTCCATGTTTATCAAGATCACCTTGCATGAGCTTACAATAGTAAATTCCACTTAAGAGAATTCAAATTTGGGGATCTTGTGCTCAAAGAAAACCAACAAAACTCAAATCTACCACCGCACCTATGAGACAAATTTATGATAAACTGGATAGGCCCCTACATGATTTCAGAAAGGGTTGGGCCTGGGGCATATCACCTCACATCATTGGATGGTGTTGAAGAGCTTGAGCCTCTCAATATCATTCATTTGAAGATATTTTATACATAAAATACAAAAACATTCAAATATGTCATAAAATACAAAAACATTCAAATATGTCATAAAATACAAAAACATTCAAATATTACATAAAAACAAGAAATGCAAACAAATTCAAAAAACATAAAAAGTTCAAAATTCAAAAATCTCCAAGGGTATCTTCACACCACTTGGTCAAAATTCAATCAAAATGCTCCAAGGGTATCTTCACACCACTTGGTCAAAATTCAATCAAAATGCTCCAAGGGTATCTTCACACCGCTTGGTCAAAATTCAATCAAAATGCTCCAAGGGTATCTTCACACCGCTTGGTCAAAATTCAATAAAAATGCTCCAAGGGTATCTTCACACCGCTTGGTCAAAATTCAATAAAAAATGCTCCAAATATGGCTTCACACCACTTGGTCAAACTCTAAAAGCCCCAAAGGCACAATAAGCCCTTTGGTCAAAACACAATCAAAAATACAAAAACAATGCAAAAATCAAAAATACAAAAATAGTTGCATCTTACATCTGCATCCATATAGTTGCATTACATCAAACATGCATATCCATTGCATTTGCATATGTTATGATCACACTCTTGCAAACGATGCCACAATTTGTATCACAACCACAAATACACAAGTCCACCTTCATCCATTCATCCATGTGTGTAACTATGTTTTTCAACACAACCATATCATGTTGCTATAAGGAATAGGCTAAGATTTTTTGGTCATTCAACCATATCTAGTGGTCTTATCAATTTTTATGGGAAGCCATCTTGATTAGTAGAGAGTAAGGTCTAGTCATGAATACCTCAGATATTCAGGATCCTATCACTAATTAAAAACACTAAAATCCTAGTTGGTACAAGGGAAAGATGAAAGCTGCAAAAAGTGGTCTAGGTTACCTTAAGCGAAAAGGATCTTCCTTGCTTATCCCCCTATGCGACCGGTTCAAAGGTGCTGAGAATTGGCAAAAGGACAAGTTCTACCCTACCTAGAAATGAGTGATTATCATCACTACATAAATCCCTTGCTTTCATTAAAACAAGCAAAAATCTTGAAACAAAGCACAAATTCAAAATTCCAGTTTCCAAAGTCATAATTCAAAATCCCAAAATCAAGCAACAATCAAAGTCAAAACAAACAAGTGAATTTCATCCTTACATAAATCCCTTGCTCAAGAGAAAAAAAAAAAATCAATCAAAAATAAATAGTGATTTTCATCACTAAGTATGAGCAAGTATCCCAAATGAAATGAAGAAAAGAAGGGAATGGAACTTGAATCCCTAGAATTCTCAGCATTGCACAAAATAGAAGGTGATCCCCATTACAAGTTTGGTGTACAACCATGCCTGGAAATGGTGGTACCCTTACGCATGATGATATGTCTATCACAATAGCATCTTGCATTTGTGTAGACCAATGTTTGCATGTGGATGAGCTAGCTTTAGGTAACCCAAAGCTACCTAGTGGTATAATCCAACTAAGTCCAACACAGGATAAGATGAACAATTGAGGATCCACGATCTTAGCAATGGGCTGAAAGAATCCCACCTGACATCGGAGGAAATGCTTGAGTTCTATCTAAATATATTCATTTGCACACATAGGGATAATGAATCCATAGGTCCATGATGAAAGCCTTGCTTCTTCAAAAGTCTAGTATGGTCAGTACACAACTATTGATAGAGTAACTAGAGTGTTTGAGTCCCAAGAAAAGCCTCAAAAATTCCTACATAGCAACAAGTCATATCATTCATCACATCATCAATTTTCTTCATGAAGTTTGTAAATTAAGGGGTATAAACAAAGTAGGCTAGATACCGGATAGATGTTAGAAATAATATCTACACGACCACTGACTATTTTGAACCTTTTAAATAACATAAGCTTTATCAAGAAATTACATACATACACACCAATACATTTCACATATGAATGCCCAAATAATTAGTTCTTATGATAAGAATGATTATTTACATTCATGATTGTTATACTTTCTGTGGTATCACCCATTTAGATTGTTGAAATCATATCATATGCATTCCTTATGTTTTAAGTGATTAAAGCATACAGGTTCATTCACATTAGATTAAACATCATATAAATAGTGCATGACACATTGCATTTACCATATCATAACATAAGTTAGATGCATACAATTAAATCAAAATTAAACATGCATCTAACAAAAACATTGCATCCATAAATACATAATGTCATAAATCATCCATCCATATATAAGATCACATCATTGCATCCACCCATACATAGAATCATAAATCCATCATCAAATCAACTCATGATACATCACATCATGTCACAATAATCAAATCATATAAGCATCTACATAAACATCTACATAAGCATCCATCTCAATATCCATATCATCATAAATATCACCTATCATCTAACACATATATCAACTCATCATAATGCCATCATCACATCACATAAATAAAACAAAAACATAAGCAATAAATGACACACATAATGAAGCATAATGCAAAGTCTCATATAAATATGTGTGTCTCAAAAGATGTCTCAAAATGTGTATCTCAAAGTGCATGGATATACAAAATCCCGAAGGCTACAATCATATAGGTCAGCTGACCTCAAAAATAAAAGCCTAATGCATCATCAATCAAACACTGGGCCTGTGCCCCCTGCAACACCACCCCTATGGATGGATCTCGGGTGGAGCGATGTGAGCCTGCTGGCCTCTCTATGTGAGTCTGGGTCCTCTGACTAGGCTAGATGGAAGACTACCCTGAGGTAGAGCGCCCACTAGCCTGTGAACCACCTACATCTATCCTCTCCCTAGGAGTGGCTCCTAGCCTCCTGATCTACATCTCGAGAGAAGCAATATGGCCTACATGACCAACAATCATCACCTCATACTCATCTAGCAGAGTCTACATCCACCTGATCTCTACCCCTAGATCTATCCCTATAGAGCCCTGAGGTGTGGAAGGATCAACAACCACCTACATCCTAGAAGCACCACCCTCGATAGTAGCCTGTAGAGCCTGTATCTAAGTAGTGAGCTACTCTATAGTAGCATCCTACTATACTATAGTAGCATCCCATTGGGCAATGATAGCATCATGCTATTGTACCTAGATCTTGGCCGACTGGAGCTCGACCTCTACATCATGCAACTATGCTCTTAGAGGAGAATCTCTCTCCTTGAGATCCAACTCCTCATCCTCCTCCTCAGGAGCCTCCTGCTCCTCCACCACCTACTCTATCGGCTGGCCCCATACCTCAATCCTAGCTTAGACTCTATGCCCTACTAGATCTACCCCATCTCCACCATCATCCTCATAGCCTAGAATACCATCACCATGCCACATCTAATCACCCCACCACTACACAAATGCATCTATGACTCCCCCAACAACTCATGGGTCAACTGTTGGGGCATCCTCCTCATCAGCCAACTCTATGATATATGGGGGAGGGAGGTCTCTCTCTACTCTGATGCACCTATACAAGAATGGGACAAGTGGCACATCCTACTATAAACCATACTGATGAAGAACCTAGGAGTAGAAGAAATACTCCCTGATGCTGACCTTACGGCCAATGAGCCATCGCTCATGCCATATCCTAGCTGTAAAGTTGGGTGGATCATCCCAAATTGGGCACTCATAATATGGGTGCCACATGATGGCTCCAACCTATAGCCCAGTGAAAGTAGTAGTATAATGGGGGAGCTCCCCGCATTAGGGTGGCTCTTGTGCTCCTCACACTCTCGAGCCCACCTGGTAGCATAGCACTGCATCTTAGCATCAATAACTATAATCTTAGTGAGGAGTCCTCGAGGATGATCCACGCTGATATGCTCCCATCCCTAGACCTAGAGGAGCAAGCTACAACCAATGCTGACATGGCCCCACCGATGGATGTGATACAACTCATCATAACACTATGCTAGTAGAGACCTACCCCATGCATAGATGATGGGCTCCTCACTATCCACCAAATCTTGAACCATCACAAGGAGGTTCCATGGGAACCTCAAGCCTGAGCAATCTAGAATGAGAATGTTGTTGATGACCATCAACAATACCACGTGCCTCTCCGAGAAGACACGCTCCCTATACCAACGTATAATAGATACACCTCTAGACTTGGTGTCCTTGAAGGCAACCATCGCATGCCCTCGAACACCCTAGCAAAAACTGCATCACGATCATTAGTGGTCGAAGAGATGATGGCCACTCCATCAAAGGGGATCCAAAAAATCTTGTATACATCCTCCGATGTGATAGTCATCTCACCGATAGGAATATGGAAGGTGTTCATCCTAGGGTCCCATCGATGAACCAGGGTAGTGAGGTAGGCCTAGTCCGACATAATATGGGGTAGTCGAGTGACATACTGTAGTCTATGAGCCTTAAACTAGGCCCAGTCCATATCATCCAAGAGTGGGAGAAGGTCATTAAGGAGCTTTGGGTCCCGAGCCCGAGTAGTGAGAATCTAAGAGCAAAAATCAAAGGTATAACTACAATGCATCTAAGGCATGAATCACAAATAAAACATGAAAAGTGGTGCACATAATGATAAACTATCCTAAGTCTGAGTAAAAGAGGAATAAATGCACCTAATCATGTAGCATAGTACAAGAAAGTAGCTCAAAATTTCAAAAAATTAGCATAATCATCTTGCAAAATCCAAAAAAATTACAAAATTTAACTAAGGCTCTTGGCCGCTATCACCTACAATGGCCAAAAACTGGCCATTGAGGACAACAGTGGCCAAACCCCAATGGTCAAATTTTTGACCATTGGGATTCAAACCTGGTCGCTCTGAGTGACAACGACCAAACTATAGGCCGAGATGGCCACTCTGAGTAGCAACAGCCGATGGGCGACACGGTAGACATGTACGCCCTAGGCCAAAAATGACAAAAAAATTGAAAAATTAAAAAATGGGGGCAAGCCCACCAAAACAAAACCTAACCTAAACCTATCTATGGATTCGGTTCATTGCCAACAAGTTTAGTGAGGTTCATTTACCGATTAATTAGTGAGGTTCAATTTTACCCAAAAAGAAAGTAGGGTTAAGGTTTGAGAGAATACCCGAGAAGCTCTGGCTCCTCCGCTTGTCGATGTCTCTCCCTATGCAGCCATAGTCTCCAATGCAACAACACTCCAAGTCGTAAATATCACTTTCTCGTTAGAGCTCTAGAAAGCAAAATGCCAGTTGAAAAAATGAAAAGTCAAAACCCTAGATTCCTTTTATACTCCTCAAGTCATGCTTTGTCACTGCTAACATCAGTGCCTCGAACTTCATGGCCGCTCAGGGCGAGAGCGGCCACAGGAAGGGACTTAGTGGTCATTGGACCTAACAGCAGTTGGATGCACAAGCAAGATCAGGAAGATTCCTTCTAGGAGGAATAGTAAAAAAATCAAATAAGCACATTTTGATGGTCCCTGATCATCATAATGATCAAAATAACAAAAAAATCACATAAAAACAAATCTCGAGTAAGCTTCGTATTCAGTTACTTACTCTATCAACTCAATGGTTGTAGCGATTTGCACTCCATGCAACTTGGTGAGATGAGTAAGTTACCATAGAGCTACTCGGGGCAAATTATTCATTTTGGAATTACGATGCATCACCTCAACCCCGAAGAAGATCAAGATGGTCGGACTGCTCCATGGGTACGATGGAATCATCCTAATTCTCTTATGACACCAAAAACACTGAGCCAAGTGATGCAATACAAGCATAAATAGAATCGCTCATCCTAACTCCCTAAGAAGGCTATTTGTGGTTGGACCGCTCCCCGGGATAGGGATGAATGATCATCATAAACAATTGAAATCACACTTGGATGGGGGTTTGCCCATTAAAAGAACAAACAACTAGAAAGGAACCAAAGCTAGTCAAAGTGGTCAAGCGACTTGTCGCTTCATTCATTGCCTTTCCCTCACCAATTCATTTGTGTGAGGGGGTAGTTCAAATATTCAAATAATCATAATCAAAGTCAACCAAAGATCACTCGATCATATCAAAATTGCGTTCATCCTACGAATCATTGCATACAACTCTTACAAAACTTTCCCCCGTTTGTTGGGTTCATAAGCAAATATGACATCTTCAATTTGTAGCTCTCCTCCGGTCGGTTCTATTGTAGCAACATAAGCTACCCGATTGCATTTGAGGAATGAGTGCAAGTGGACATGTGCAAGCCCTATGCTAAATTAAGCCTTCAATCAGGTTGAAGCAATGATTCAAGGATGCGTGTCATCTTGCATGATTGGGCCATCCAACATTGATCAGATCAATGATCATCATACACCCTACAAACATAGTAGTCTACGTTTTTGCTCCACGTTGTGTTTTCCACTCAGCGCATCGCAAAAAGGGGCATCTATAGACACCTAAAACATGTCATGTTCAGGGAGACTACTCACATAGGCACACTCATAGGTCATGTGACTAAACCTTGGGACCTTCCAAGTATCAAAAGTGGTTTTTACCACTCATTTGGGGCATTTTCAGCCCATCCAAGCCTAGCCGCTATGGACCAGAAGATGACAACGGCTAAAACTTAAATGCATTTTTCCACCAATCTAGCCTAATCTCGGGTGGAAGTGGTAGTATGCATGCAATAAGGCCGAGCGGGGACAACTTTGCATTCCTCCTCACAACCAGTCTACATGAAAGACTCAAGTCCAGATTTAGACATCAGTTAACTGCCCCTCAAGGGTAGACAAAAGCTCAAATTCTCATGCTAACATCCAGTGCGCATGAGGGATTCAGTCCTAGGGTTTGAACATTGACCTAGGGCTTCAAACACTTTATAAGGAGTAAACCTAAAAGCACTAGGGGACCTTATTTTATCAATTAGAGAGAGAGAGAACATCACATATCACATATCAAAATTTTGAACAGGTTGGATCATTGAGGAGAGCTTCTAGAGACTTGGAGAGCTTCCCTTGGAGATCATATTTTGTGGCGAAGCCCTATCATATTGGAGAGCAAATCTGAGCATCCTTGAGGAGCAACGAAGTGCTAGCCAACTGAGAGGTAATCACCCATGCACATACAATAATCATTTTTTTTGGTAATTAAGGGACATAAGCATTACAACCGGGTTTTACAGGTTGACCCAAAACCTATTACAAAAATAGCACAACGCTAAAACGGGACAATAAATCAAAATGGATAGTCTGTTTAGCCCTTTGCTGAGGACACAAAGCCAACAAAGAGTAATACCCTTACAAAAATTTCACCACACCTTGGAACAAAGGCGGTCGACAACTCCGCATTCTAACACTTTCTCTTTTCTTTTGGTCGCGAAACTGTGACATGTCGTGATATCACGACACTTCTCCTTCCTCCTCTTTCTTTTCTCTTTTCGTCGTGAAAAAATGACATGTTGCGAAATCGTGACACTTTTCCTTCCCATACTTTCTCTTCTCTTTTGGTCGCGAAAATACGACATGTCGCGATATCGCGACACTTTTTCCCTCCTGCTGGTCGCGAGTATACGACATGTCGCAATATCGTGCCACTTTCCCTTCTTGCCCTTAGTCTTCTCTTTTGACCGCGATAAAATGACATGTCGCGATATCGTGTCACTTTTCCTATCTTGCTCTTTCTCTTCTCTTTTAGTCGCGAAAAAACAACACGTCGCGATATCGCGACACTTTTTCCACTTGCTCTTTCTCTTCTTTTTTGGTCGCGATAAAGAGACATGTCGTGATATCGCGACACATTTTCCATGTCACGATATCGCGACACTTTTTCTAACATGTCACGAAATCGTGACACTTTTTCCTTCCTTCTCTTTCACTTATTTTTTGGTCGTGACACAGCTGCATGTTGCAATATCGGGCCACTTTCCCTTCTTGCCCTTAGTATTCTCTTTTTACTGCGATAAGACTACATGTCACGATATGGCGACACTTTTCCTAACATGCTCTTTCTCTTCTCTTTTAGTTGTGAAAAAATAACATGTTGCGATATCGCGACACTTTTTCCACTTGCTATTTCTCTTATTTTTTGGTCGCGATAAAGAGACATGTCGCGATATCGCGACACATTTTCCATGTCGCGATATTGCGACACATTTTCTAACATGTCACGAAATCGCGACCCTTTTTCCTTCCTTCTCTTTCCCTTATTTTTTGGTCGCGACACAGCTGCATGTCGCGATATCGCACCATTTTCCCTTCTTGCCCTTAGTCTTCTCTTTTGACCGTGATAATACGACATGTCGCGATATCGCGACACTTTTCCTATCTTGCTCTTTCTCTTCTCTTTTAGTCGCGAAAAACCACCACGTCGCGATATCGCGACACTTTTTCCACTTGCTCTTTCTCTTCTTTTTTGGTCGTGATAAAGAGACATGTCGCGATATCACGACACATTTTACATGTCGCAATATTGCGACCCTTTTTCTAACATGGTAGCAGACTTAAGCCCATAGCCTTTGGATCAATAGAGACAGATTTCACCTTAGTGGTTGTTGTCTTGGATAGTGGTCCACAACCTAGTCTAGGGTTTTAGTGATAGTTTATTTTATTCTGCTTTCTCTGTATTTTCATGTCATTAGCATAAGATTTATTTAAGTTATCTACGTTCATAGTACTAGTTCTATTTCATTTGCTTTCATTATGCTAATAGCCTCATCCATGGAGGAAATCTCAGACATATAAGTGTGTGTTGTTATTTCATTGATTACAGGGCTACAGGTTCATCGGACAAATCCATAACATATGAAAGCAAGAGGATCCCTCTAGGAATTAGACCTAGAGAAGGAGGCATCTGTAAGCCCTCATACAGTTTCATGTGCATCATTGAGAATCCTATAAAGGTGCATCACCCCTTGCTAGGCGATATTTTATACATCTGCTACCCTCTTTGTGTAAAATCATGCATCAAATGAAGGGTATCCCATAGAGGTATTTATATGTAACCGGATCTTGGAAATATCAATACAAAGCATTCATTCATTTATTTCTTTGCATTTCGGCTATACATTTATTTTATGCTTTTTCATTTAATACATGTTAAACGTTAATAATAATTGCAAATAGAGTGAGTGGACAGTGCACCGCTTCCCTAGGATCGCTACAATTAGAGTGAGAGTTTCTAAGTGTGTAAAAATATCATTGAACATGAGATAGTTTTCACGAGGACCTATGGTTGAGGGTTGTGAGAAAAGTGATCAGAATTCCTCCATGTGACCATAATTCCTCCATGAATAAATCGTGGTGGTGGGAGAAGTATTATGGTACCAAAAGAGGGTTTTAGAGCCCTATAGAGATAAGTTCTAGCACTACAAGAGGATATGCATAGAGGTTTTTAGCCAATAAGAGAAGATGGGAGTGAATATGAAGTTGAAGAAGAAGAGGTCAAGTTTGAGAAGAAGAGGTCAAGTTTGAGAAGAAGAGGTAGTAGATCCTACACAAGCTAGAATGTATAAATCCATATCCCAAATTGGGAATAGACCGAAGTTTGATGTTTCTATATATTCTAGAAATTTTAACCCAAAAGAGTTGATTGACTGGATCAATGATATGGAGGAATATTTTGAGGATGAGGAGGTGGAAGATCCTAAGAGGGTCAAATTTTCTAAGACCAAGTTGAAGGGTCATGCTAGTATCTGGTGGAAGGGAGTACAACTAGATAGAAATATAATAGGAAAGGAAAGGATAACAAGGTGGGCGTAGATGGTGGAAAATCTAAAGAGACAGTTCATTCCATCTAATTATGAGTTGTATTTACTGAAGAAAATATAGGGTTTAAGAAATTTAGGCAAGTCTTTCAAAGAATACATAGAAGAGTTCTACAAGATTTTAATCAGAACAGGCCATTTTGAGGCCAACAAGGAGAAGGTAGCTCATTATATAACTGTAGTTAGAATGAACACCATAGAAGATGCTTACCATTTTGCCTTGAAGGTAGAAGATAAGCTAAACAGAATATTTAAAAGCAAGCAAAGAGGAAGAGGTCATGGTGACAATAGAGGACGAACTGGCAGTAGAACAAATGGAGGACAAAATGAGGATCAAAGTAAGAATGGAGAACCTAGAAATAGTCAATATCAAAAAGGAGATAATGCTTACCGCCCACATGAGAAAAATAATGGTTACCAGAGAGGAAGAGGAAGGTCTGGAAAAGGGCCTGGAATAGGAGGATTTCATGGAATTTATTTCCAATGTGGGGAAGAAGGACATCGAGCATATAAGTGTCCACAACACCAAAGGGAAATGAATAAGAGGATTGAAGTTAATACCCAGGTTGCTATTGTAGATGAAGGTGTTGAATCTAAGTATTCTAAAGAAGCAGAAAGAGGAGAAGTTATGGTCAGAAGGAGAGCCTTGCTGAATAAGGAGAAAGATCTAAATCAAAGGAAGAGTCTATTTTGTGCAAGATGTAAATGTGTAGGTAAGATATGTAATGTTATCATTGATAATGGTAGCACTGATAACCTAGTTTCACAATAGATGGCTACCACGTTATAGTTATATCAAAGGAGGAACTTGTATCTATATCAGATTGCATGGTTACAGAAGGACCATAGGGCTTTTATTAGCAAGAAATGTTTGATAAAGTTCCATATTGGGAATTACCATGATGAGTTCTTGTGTGACATCCTTCCTATGGATGCTTACCATTTACTATTGGTAAGGCCATGGTAGTTTTATCGAAGTGAAATACATGATGGACATGCCAACACTTACTCCCTAACAAAGGATGGAGTGTGCCACAAGCTAAATCCCCTAAATGAGGTGGATGAAAAGGTATGTAGCAGTGTCATAATCTATTTATTTGATGGTAGAAATTTTTTGGATGGTCCGAAGCATGAGCATATGTGCTATGTATTAATTGCAATGCCAAGATATCCCAGTTTAAGTCTCAGGTTTGTTAGAAGAATTCCTAGATATTATATCAGATAATGTACCTAAGGGTTTACCACCATTAAGGAAGATCAATCACTAGATAGTTTTGGTACCAAGATATAGTTTACCAAATAAGGCAACCCATAGAATGACTCCTATAGAAAGTGAGGAGCTAAAAAAATAAGTCCAATAGCTACTGAATAAAGGATTGATTCAGGAGAGCTTGAGTCCATGTGACTAAAGAAATATGGATAGTGGAAAATGTGTAGAGATTCTCAGGCTATTAACAATATCACCATCAAATACAAATTTCCATTACCAAGAAAAATATGACATTATGGACTATTTGAGTGGAGCCAAGTACTTCATAAATATTGACCTAAAGAGTGGGTATCATCGGATCCATGTTAGGGAAGGAGATGAATGGAATATAGCCTTCAAGACCAAAGAGGATTTGTATGAGTGGTTGGTCATGCCATTTGGGCTAACCAATGCACCAAGCACATTCATGCAGATTATGAATGAGGTATTGAAGGAATTATTAGGAAAATTTGTCATTGTCTATTTGTATAATATTTTAATTTTTAGTAAGACCTTGGAGCACCTGATGCATGTTCGATGATTTTTTGAGAAGCTGAGGGAGGAGTAGTTGTTGATTAATTTGAAGAAGTGCAATTTTGTGAAGAAGGAGTTGGTGTACCTGGGATTTGTCATATCAGCTAAAGGTCTTAAAATAGACCAAGAAAAAGTGAGGGCTATCATTGAATGGCCTACCCCAAGGACCATGACAGAGGTAAAATCATTCCATGGTCTAGCAAGTTTTTACAGAAAGTTTATTAATAATTTTAGCAATATTTGTGCGCCCCTAATAGAGACAATGAGAGGGGATAATAAGGATTTTAAGTGGACTTCAAGAGCAGATAAGAGTTTTGATATGTTGAATAAGAAAGTCATAGAGCAACCTATTTTGATGCTTCTAGATTTCAACAAGGTATTTCATGTAGATTGTGATGCTAGTGGTAGTGCCATAGGAGTTGTATTGAGTCAGTAAGGTAAGCCTATTACATATTTTAGTGAGAAGCTTAATTATGCTAGAAAGAAGTATTCTGTCTATGATCAAGAGTTTTATGCTATAGTTCATGCTTTGAAGAAGTGGATACATTATTTATTTCCAAAAGAGTTTGTTTTATTTACTGATCATAAAGCCTTGTAGTATATTAATAGTCAAGGTAAGTTAAATAGGAGGCACTTAAAATGGGTTAAGTTTTTACATATTTATACCTTTGTGTTGAAGCAGGGGAGTGGGAAGTCAAACAGAGTTGCATATGCCTTAAGTAGAAGGTAAAATTTGTTGATATAAATGAAGGTGGAGGTTGTAGGGTTTCATGAACTTAAGAATTTGTACCCTGAAGATCTAGGTTTTACAGAAGCTTGCATATCATGCTTGGTACCAGTTACTTTGGACAAAAGTAAATGGTCGGATTTCCTAATCCAAGATGGAATGTTGTTTAGAGGAAACCAATTGTGCATTCTAGGAAGTTTGATGAGAGAGAATCTATTCAAGGAGAAGCATAGTGGAGGGTTGGCTGAACACTTTGGTCAGGATAAGACCATTGCCATCATTAGTGAGAACTACTATTAGACACAGTTACAACAATATGTGAAGATATTTGTATAAATTTTTAGAGTATGCCAGATGGCCAAGGTTGTGAGACAGAACACCAGATTATATTAGCCATTACCTATACCAGAGAAGCCATGGGAAGACATCATCATGGATTTTGTTCTTGGTCTACCAAGGACATAAAGGGGGAATGACTCCATATTTGTGGTGGTTGACAGGTTTTCAAAGATGGCATATTTTATTCCCTACCAGAAAACTAATGTTACAGTTCATGTTGGAGGGTTTTTTTCAAAGAGGTGGTATGACTACATGGTCTACCAAAGAGTATTGTTTCAAAAAGAGATACCAAATTCATTGGGTATTTTTAGAGGACCTTTTGGAAGAAGTTGAAAATATTTTTGAAATTCATTTATGCATACCACCTGCAGATTTATGGAAAGACAGAGGTAGTGAATAGGAGTTTGGGTAACCTACTGATATGCTTAGTAGGAGATAAGCTCAAGGAATGGGATTTGGTTTTACCATAGGTAGAATTTTCTTACAATAATTATATCAATAGGAGTACTAATAAATCCCTATTCTAGATTGTATATGGAAGTAGCCCAAGGAATGATTTTGAGTTGAGGAATATGGACAAAGGGGAAAAGAGCAATGTTGAGGCTAAGGACTTTGTAGAGCACTTGAAGAGCTTGCATTAAGAAGTAAATAAGCATATTACTAAGATGAACACTCAGTACAAGACAAGGGCAGACCAAAAGTGATGGTTTAAGGAATTCCAAGTGGGAGATGAAGTTAAGGTTCACCTAAGGAAAAAAAGGTTCCCTATGAAAACTTATAACAAGCTGAAAATGAAGAAGTTTGGACCATGCAGGATCATAAAGAAACAAGATTCAGGGAATGCATATGGAGTAGAATTGTCGAGTGGGCTGAACATATCACCTATGTTCAACATTTCTGATTTGGTAGAGTATCATGAAGGAGACAATGGTGATGGACCAATAGCAAAACTTTAGAATATACTAGTGTCTACTCTAGAGAAGGAAGAAATAGAAGAAATTCTAGATACCCGCATCGGCAAAAGCACAAGAAATAGGTAGTATGAAGAATATCTAGTTAAGTGCAAGGGTAGGCCTGTTGAAGATTCATGGTTGTCTAAGGTAGATGTTGACCATCTTGGTTTTCATCCAACACTAGAGAAGTGAAGGTCACTTCTCAACTTACCCTGGGTATCTGATGTAGGAGCATCCAATGGTGTAAGGGTAATCTTGCATCACCCAAATATATATATATATATATATACATGTGTGTGTGTGTGTGTGTGTGTGTGTGTGTGTGTGTGTTTAGACCCATGTGTTTAAAATATATATATATATATATGTTTAGACATATATGTTTAGACCCATATGTTAAAAATTCAAGTTTCAAGTGAATATTTTTCTAGGCGAGAAAATGAAAATGAAAATTTCAAATGAATATTTTCCTAGTGGGAAAATGAAAGGTGGGAAAAGGAGTTACACTTTCCAGAATATTCTTTGGGAATTTATTAAAAGGATGAATAGAGATTAACGAAGGCATTCCGGTATCACAAATCATGGCTGAAATTTGTAGATCTCCAGTCTTTGTAATAAAATCAGCCTTATGGTCATACATTGTAATTACTGATTCTATTTTATTGAAGAAATATTTGATGTGGGGTTTTTGTTGAATTTTTCTATGATTTAATATTAGATGTGGGGTTACTGTTGAATTTTTTTATGATTTTGAGTACTATGTGAGTGTTGGGTGGAGTAGCCCTTCACCAATAATTACATATATGACACTTGTTCACATTCTCTCAATACATAGTTGCACTCTTACATGACACTTGTGTATTTCTTACACATTGAATTCTTACACGACACTTGTGCATTTCTTGCACATTGTACTCTTACATGAAACTTGTGCATTTTTTGCACATTGACACTTACTGTAGGTAGACAAATGGATATGTCTAGTTTTAGTTAATAAGTTTTATCATTTTGGTAATTTTGTAGTTGTAGGCAAAGTGTTTGAAAAAATGTGCTTACATATATTTAAATAATGTTATAAAGTGGCAATGTCATAATTTAATATTATATGTGATAAAGTGAAATATTAGTATGTACGACAAAGTCATAACTTAAAATGTAAATGTAAGCTAAAACAAGTCTGATGTAATTTGGAGAATGATGACGTCTTAAGTAGTTAAAGGGTGCGACTATTTTTTAGTTGTATAAATATGAACCTTGCCTCATTCATTTATGATGGAAGGGTTAATGGAGGTATGTGGATGATGTTTGGTTATTGTTGGATATAAATGTACGATTGCACCAAAGGAAGAGTGCATTATTGTAACCAACTAAATTTGTGTAATGATGTATGTGCAAGAAACCTTGGAATGTCATTGTCATAGAAATGGTGGTTTGTATGTGATTGATATACAATGGCTATATACAATATGCATAATTTATTTATTTAATATTTTTATTGTGTATTTCTTGTATGTATTTATGTTAATAGTACTACAAATCTAGAAATGCACTTGAGTAAAAATAGAATCTTATTTTCTTACATTGATATAATTTCTATAATTTGGTAATGATGGAATTCTGAACAATAAATCCCTTGGAAAATAGAACAAATGCAATGATAGAATGCAACCAATAATGTAGATGAAGAAGTTGATTTTTTTGTTGATGCTGATGATAAAATATACAATATGACATGTATAGTTGATGCACAAAAGGGAGAAGAAAGACATATTACAAAGGAATTATATCATTTTACAAATGATAGCTATACAAATTATTACCATTCAAATGTACTTCTAAGTTGTTGAATTGGTGTGCACCATACAAAGAGAGCCATACGATTGGGGGAAATAATTACACGATTATACAAGAAAAAACAAAAATATTATGGTTGTTGGTAATATAGACCATTTAGGGAAGAATAATATGATTTTTGGATAAAACCAAACAACCAAAGGAAGAATTGTATGATTTCTAGAGAAAATTGTATAGCTAGAGGGAAAATCGTATGATTACTAAATGAATCATATAGTGGTAGATAAAATCATACAATTACCAATACAATTGTATAATTGCAAGCTAAATTATAGATTTCTTGTCAAATCATACAAGTGCAAGTAACTGTGCAAATAAAGGACCACATCAACCAAGTTCAACCAAAGTTTAACAAAGTGCTAGTGAGGAATTGCATTTCGAAAAAGAGTGTTTGACATTGAAGCAATTGCAAGTAGTGGTGCATGATGATGAGTGGGAAAATATTCCAACATCAATGCAAATGGAAGATGGTATGTCTAACAGTGCATGACATGTGAATATGGAACTAGAAAAACTAAATATTGGTGTTTTCTATGATGAATGGGATGGGAGTTCAACATCAAAGTAATTTTATGTTGGAACATTATCTAGTGAGATGAAAGAGAGTATAGTGGAAGATAAATTGTAAGGTGATATACCTAAGGCTATGCATAAGAGAGAGATACACAAACAACTAATTCCAATGAAAAGCCAACCTATCAAACTAAAGTTCAATTTGGGCATATCATGTAAATATCCATTGTTTCACATAGAATAAACAAAAGACCCAGTTAGATATTAGATAATATATGACATGATATAAAAAGTGACTGGGAAGAACAATAAGGTAGAATGGAGGTGGTTGTTTCCTATAACATTTCATGGATTTGTAATAAACTAGTATATGAAATTACGAAACGAGAAGTACCAAACATGGGAAGAATTGCACGATTCATTTGTACAAGAATTTTGATTATATGAAAATGATGATGTGGTTATTGCTAAAATTTATAGAATTTAACAAGGTGTGAATGAGTTTGTGCATTCCTATAATTAAAATTTGAGTGGGCTATTTAACCTTTTGGAGAAAGACCAATCAAAGGCACTAAAGAGGATGTTGTTCATAGATGGAATCCTTCCTACATATTGAACAAAGATGAGGATGTTCCCTCAAACATCATACTAAGAGGAAGACATGAATCACATCCTTGGTGATGATACATATTTTTTTGGTAGGATAATTTTATGATAGATGAAGGACTAAATTTGATCCAAAAACATAAAATATTAACACAACTCATATCTATCTTAGACTTCCTGGTTTCCCTTTTCATTTATAGCATGAGGCTATTTTGAGAGACATTACCAAAAATCTAGGAGATCTAGTTATGATTGATGTTGCAACTCGGGAAGAATATAGAATGAGTTTTTCTAGGATGTGTGTGATGGTGGATATGGAAGCTAGTCTTCTTGAGTTGATTGAGCTTATCTTATAGGTTGGCTCTAGGATTCAATCTATTAAATACAAAATAAACCTTTATTTTGTTCTAAGTATAAAAAGTGTGGGCACAAGGTGGCTAGGTGTACGCGTAATAAGTCTATTAAAAATGAGGACTTGGTCCCCCTGGTTCCTAAGAGTTCTAGTCCTTTGGCTATTTATTCCCCCAAGGATGCTAATGGTCCATTATCTAAAGGTCCTTCAAGTGAATAAAATGATATTCTTATGGATGCTACTATTTAGGTTTGCTTGACAAAACCTTTCTCTACTTATCTCTTGTTGAACTCCCTTTAGAGAAACCCCTTCAAGTGCTTAGCCTCAGGGGAAGACCCAATTGTTGAAAGGATCCTGCTAGATTCTTGTTCTTTAGAAAATAAATTTGATGTATATGTCTTCTCTTCCCTCAAATGTACTTTGTGTCTCCTCTTAAAGGAAGTATTATATTGGGGACCTCTCTATTATCCCCTAGTCCAATAATAAGAAATCAATCAAAAGGGAAAATATATGTTGGAGTAGGAGAGGAAGGTAGGAAGGCCTTCTAATAAAATTTCTATGAAACATGATAGTAAATCTAAAATTGGTAATGGATCCCAAGAAATCTTGGGTCTAAAAGGAGACAAGGTCATTCTAAATTAACGAAGCTGCTAATAGATATTAAACCCCCAGTCATGGTAGGAAGAGGAAATAATCCTAATTTTTCAACCTACATTCCTTCTAGAATATCTATGTGATTTTTTCTAGGATCCATTCTAATCTCATACTGTCCTAGGATAATATTGCTTGATTTTGCTAATTTATCTTTGTTTTTCTTAGTCATTGTCGGTGTTGTGCTTTGTTTTAGTTTTTTTCTTGGGGTTTTGCCCCTTAGTTTTTTTGAATACTTCATTGGTGGAGGTAGTCTTGTAAGTTATGGTTTTGGGCTTGTAGATTTGGTGGTTTTCCTCAACTTCTTTTGGTTTTTTTGATCCTCTATAGGGTGTTCTTTCAAGATTTGACCCTCTCTTCCTTCTCTACCATTTGATCCTTTTTCATTTTTGTAGTGGTCTAAAGTTTTTTCTCCTTTAATTTTTTTAAAAGGTTTAAGGTCCCTTTCAAAACACCTTCCATATATCTAATAAAAAAAAGATCATACCAAGAGGCTTTGGATTATGCCTTGATTTGGGAAAGTTATGCAAAAACATCATAAAATAATTGACATCATGTTAATATAGACAAGAGTAACTCTAAGGATGAAAGTGATTCTAATATTGAGGATGACTCAAACAATGAGTAATAATTTTAGGTAACATAGTAGTCCCTTGTTCAAGTGTTGGAGTCAAGAATTCAAGGAAGGAAGTAATTCCAAATAAAATACTTATGAAGTTGAGGATAAGTGTGACTCAAATATTACAAGATCATAACTATAGTAATATGCAACATAAAGCATGATTTTACGAAGGAAGGATGCCACTAGTGATGTGGTTTCTGATAACTATTGTAAAAATAAAAGTTGTAGAATTTCGTATGGTATTGAGCGTAGAACCATAATATGATTTTGGCAATACCAATTATGAGGATACTTTGCACATGACTATCAAATTTCTATGAATCAAGATAAACCAGTGATGCATATAGATTTTAAAGCATTGAAAAAAAATTATCATACCTTCCAAGAAGTAGAGGAGGTGAATTTATGAGCTTGATCGGATTCGAGGATATAATGTCAATAGAGGGTATTATTCAAATGGAATAATCTAACATATAACTAGAGGATGTTTTTCAAATGGAATAGTCTATCATACATTAAAAACCATACAAGGAAGAAAGGGATTGTACGATTGCTAGGTGAAATTATACAAGTGGTAAAAATCATACAATCGCTTAAGGAAATTATATAGTTGGAAAAAATCATACAACTATTGAGGAAAATTGTGCAGTTGGAAAAAATTGTACAACTTTTGAGGGAAATCATACAGTTGGAAAATATCATACAATTGCAGGTGGAATTGTATAGAGTAAAATCATACAATGTACAATTGTACAAGCCAAAATCATACATAGTGCAAATTTACAAGCCAAAATTATATAAGATAGAATTTTACAAGGTAAAATTATACAAGGAAAAATTATACAAGGGAAAATCATACAAAGCAAAACAAAACAAAATCAAACAAGGAAAAACTGTATAGAGACAAACCATACCAAACAAAACTATGGAGAGTAAAATTGTACAAGGTAAAAATCTAAAAAGCAAAACCATATAGAGTGGAATCATACAAAGTGGAATCACAAGGTAAAACTATACAAAGAAAATTTATACAAGGAGAAAGCGTACAAGGTGAAACCATTCAAACTTGAATCATACAAAGAGGAATAGTACAAGTTATAGTCATACAATGACATGTTGTACGAGATATTGTTCAAAGAGATGTCATATAAGGTGCTACCATAAAAGAAGAAGAATATCCATCAGTGGTTAAGATAGAGCAGTCTAAAGCCAAGGTGTAATCATCTAGATCCCAAAAGAAGTAAAGTGGAGTTGAGGGTGAGTTATTTAAGTAGGTCACGAAAAATCCATGAAAGTACCAACAAAGAGAAAATTTGAGTTCTAGAAAATTTGAAAGTACTAAAAATCATGGGTTCATTGACTTATATAATTCATTGGAAAACATAATAGTTTCCACTTAAATGACTCCTTGGTTCATTTAAATAATAGATTTTTTCTTTTGATGTTAAAGCTAATAATGATAACTTGATCAAATGGTCAAACCACTTGAATGGTGACTGTCATAACATGAATGACAATGAATTGAACATCAATCTTATTTGAATAAAAAATAGTTATATAGTCTCTAATTGAATGGCCACTCAGTTGAATGATAATTTATAACCAACCCGAACAACACTTTGAACCTCAACCCAAATGAAATTAATATTTAATTTAATTTTGCTTGCTCGAATTACTCTACCTCTTGAATGACACTTATTTGTCACTCAAAAATTTCTCTAAAATAATAGTAGCTCTTAAACATCACTTTCATTTTCACTTGGATGGTAATCACATGTTCAACATTGAATGATGACAACTAGAATGGTTGGTATTTATGTTGCAAGACCCAACTCTAGTGCTTAGCATTATGTCTGAAATAACCAGCACAACCTTTACTTCTATAACTTTAATTTGTAATATTCACATCACAAGATTATGTAATATACAAATTTAAGAGTATGATGCATTCTTCATTCACACATTATACATAATATACTTGGAAGTAGTTATTTGTTTTATTTGTTTGCCTAAATGACTAATTTATAAAAGATAAATACACTAATGGTAATCTCACATACCTCTCATGCACCTCTCTATAAATATATTTCCAACTCTTCTCCTCTTCATATCTCCCCTTATCTCTTTATGCATGTCATTTTTTCTTCTTTTTATTATTGATTCCTCTTCTTCTCCTCTTATTTATCTATGCACAACATTTTTCTTCTTATTTTATCCTTTTTTATTTTCTACACAAGATTTGGTAGTTACTCAAATGGTTTGCTAATCATGATTAATAATCCTTTAATTTAATAAATATTTATATGATGGATGGTCTTGCATCACAGACAAATTCATCAAGAATTTATACTAGAAAAAGTAAGAAAATATATAAGAGCTAGACTAATCTGAATCACAATGTTTAGTATAGAAGATAAAAGGTAGGTTATTCAAACTAGGGTATTTGCTATGGGGTCACATTTTTATTAGATATGTATCTTATGCTTATACAACAAGAAGATACAAAGTAATAATAGGAAAAGGTAATGACACCAAGGTCCGAGAGTAAAAAGGAATGACTAAAAAATGGGAAAACATACATTATAAATAGAACATACTAATATAAATAGGAAATTGAGGGCCATTGGAAACATTTAACATTTGTGAGTTTGAATTGTTGTGGATATCCGTGGAGAAGAAATCTTGATCTAGGGCCCATAACTAAAGCAAATGATGTAATTATACTAATAGAAACATATGATCATGATGGATGCAAAATTCTAGATTGTAAAGGATACATAAAGATATTAGTATAGAATGAGGCAATATAAAATAGAAAAGGACATGGAGGAGTAATAATACCAATAAACAATTCTTGGGTGGACTTATACAAGTTGAGAAAGAAGTCCTAAATAAGCTATATATGGATTAAAATTATGTATAATGCTGAATTGATTAGCATTGGAGCATGTTATTTTGCTCCACAATAATCAAAATTTTATAAGAAACATGGATTACATCATGAAGATTCATATATGACATTGACAAAAGATGTCATAAAATATAACAAGCTTGGAGAGGTGGTTGTAGTGGATGTCATTAATGCCAAGAAAAAAAAAAAACTCTTTTAAATGTCAATGAAGCATATATGATAATCCACTATGGCTAGAAGAATAGGTGGATCACTATTGGTTAAGGTCCTCAAATGACAATCAAGGACCTATCACACATTATGGAGAAAAAAAATTTAAACTATGTAGCATAGATAAATTGAACATCTGCAATGGAATAAATATGGAGCAAAAATTTTAAAAATATACTTGCTAAATACATAATATATGTAGTGTAGTTTGTTATGTTATTTGTTAATCAAACTTTATTTCAAGGATAAAAGATCTATGAATTGAAGCAATTCTCATGGAGTTAAAATCTAACCATAATCCAATGTACATAAAGATACAAATACAAGAAAGTAGTCAAGAAGAACATCTTAAAGTAATTTAATAAAATACAATATTAAATATCTATATAACAAAGAAAAATTAGAAAAATTTTAAAACATCACTCAAACAAATTATGCAAAGAGAGGAAAGAAAGAGGGAAAATATTTTTCAAACTTATACTTTTGATAACAATAGATTTATAGATATAATTAGAGAAGCCTTGGAATCATGTAAAAATTTAAAACCTTGGAAAATAAAATATGATAGCTTCCCTATAGATCCATGGTATGATGAAGAATTCAAATTGGTAAGAAGAACCTTGAAAGAACCATGCAAAGAGAAAACAAATACTAAGATATACAAACAAGTGAATGTAAAAAAAGAAGAACACATAAGATAAAAGGAAAAAAAAAAAGGTGATATATCTTACAAATAACAACCTAAGACAATTATGGGAAGAGTTACAATGAAGGAAGAGGTACACCAAAAATAATATCACAAGTAAACATTGGTTGAATATGCTAAGAAATTATATGAGAGAAACAAAAAAAATATACCCCTCCTATAATTGACATAATTGAGTTATTTTTCTCTAAAGGATGTGGAGGACAACATTAAGAATATAGTAATAGGTAAATCTTATGATATAGATGTTTTGCAAGTTAAATATTTGAAGTGTGGAATCGACATCTTAGCACAACACATCCAAAATATTTTTAATGACATCACTAAAGGAGGATTTACACTAGAATGAATAACCAACCTAGTCATACCATTGCATAAAACTAGAAACACCAATAATCCTTTAAATTATTGTACCATAAAAATTAATATATATATTTTTAATTTTCTTAGTAGTGTCATAGAAATCAAAATTATTCAGTGGGCAAAAAATAAATAAAATAGGGCAATAGGGCAAGCAAGGTTAAGACCAAATCACTCAACATTAAATCATTGTATTACCTTATGGCACCAAATATAGAGGAAATAAAATGAAAAATGAAATGTTTAGTATTGTTTTGTGTACTTCAAAAAGAATTTTGAATGGTACTTAGAGGTAAATTATGGAAAATAATGGAAGAAATTGGTATACCAACCAACTATAGAGTAGTTTTACATAGATTTTATGAGCAAGTAGCAAAAAAAATTAGAACTCCAAAAGGACTATTAGAGTGTTTTGGGAGTGATATCAAGGTGAAATAAGTTTATCTACTGTTACCTAATTTAATTGACCTTTATATTGACAATTGGAGGAATAGGTATAAAGGAATGGGATGAAACATAATACAATTGGCTAATTATGTAGTGTAACTTCTTCTATGTGTCAATGGTCTCATCTTGATTGAAAAACACTTGAAAGTCTAAAAGAACATCTAAAAACTTATGAGCAATTTTGTAAAGAATTTGGGATGTAGGTAAACACTAGCAAGAATAAAAGTATGGTATTTGATGCAGGAGCATCCAGTAGCACCTGCAGAGGCATCCAGTTGCGGGAAAGCCACTTCAGAAGAGTCGGCTCAAGAAGAAGCAAAAGGCAAGGAGGAAGTTCACAGTAGAAATTGTCACGATTTTGCTACGTCGTGAAATCGTGACAGTTGGCAGGAGAGAGAAAGTGCAGCAAAAAGGGCCACGATTTTATGACATGTCGTGAAATCGTGACCGTCGTGAAATCGTGACGTAAAGTCGAAAGCGGAGGTGAAGGCAGAGAATGGTAGCGAAATCACGATGTCACGATTTCGTGATGTCGCGAAATCGCGATGTCCAGACGAGGCGGAAGCAGAAGTGGAAAGTTGCAGTGAAATCATGACTTTGCGACGTCGTGAAATCGTGACGTCGTAGCGAGGTGAAAGCAGAAGTGGAAAGTTGCAATGAAATCACGATGTCGTGAAATCGTGACGTCTCAGCGAGGCGAAAGCGGAGGTGGAAAGTTGCAACGAAATCATGACACCGTGATTTCACGATATCACGACAAAAAATGAAGCAGGTGGCTATGAGGTGGAGTGGTCGTGATATCGTGATGTCACGATATCGCAACGTCACGATGTCACGACGTAAAACAGAGCTGGGGGTTCGACAGTAGAATGATCGTGATGTCACGACGTCGTGATATCGCGACATTTTCAGAGTCAATGGGCATTCGACAGAATTGGTCGCGATATCACGACAAAAATGAGAAAAGAACGCAAAGGAGCAGAAACGTCACGATATCGCGACATGTCGCGATATCGCGACGAAGAGAGAAGAAGATGAAGAAAGAGAAAGAGATGGCGGGAAAGCCACGACAGGCGATATTTTTGGGGATCATTCCAGAATGACACGTGGCACCCAGAGAGCAGTCAAGGCGGACAAGAACCAAAAAGCACGGGGAACAAAAAGGATGGTCACGTAGAGAATCTGACAGGGAGCGACGATGACAAGGCCGTGCGGAGTGGGGATTTTAAATCGGGTTGGTGTCCTAATTTTTGTGTTGAAGTTCCAGAGGGTCGGGGCCTCTATAAAAACCCAGGCTTTGTATTAAATCGGATTGGTGTCCCAATTAATGTTTGACAGGTGTTTCAGAGGGTCGGGGCCTCTATAAAAACCTAGTTTTTATATTTTAGTAGGGGGTGGTGGATCGGGGAATAGATGCAGGAGTGTAGAAGTGTCAAGCTAAGCCGCGGGCTAGCCACTATAAAGCCTACGGACTGTTTTTAATGTATTTTTCCAGATTTAATATAGTGTATATGCATAATCAGATTTAATAGATGAGATTTTCTGGATTTGCGGGAGTGAGATTGCGTGTGTTTTTGTGTGTGTATTTCTCAGTCCTCCATCAGTGGTATCAGAGCCAAAGATTCTGAGTGCATAAATAGATCGCCAGCTATGAGGCAGTTTGCGCCAAGATCTATGGTAGGGTTCTGAGAGAGAGAGAGAGTTAAGATCCCAGAGCATGTTAGCAGATCGCCGACTATGAGGCAGCTACACCGGATTGGTCAAGCTTTGTAAGAAAAGCAAGGAAAGATGCATTCCCGAAGAAGCCGTGTCAATAAGGAAGATATGGTGTCGAAGGAAGAATTCTTGGCATTGCAGCGGTAATTTAAAGCCCTGCAAGAGGAGAAGCGTAAAAGACGAGAAGAAAGACAGAGAAAGAGAGATGCAGGAGTGCATCATAAGCTGAAGGTGCAGGCTGCAGAAGAGTGCAACAGTGACAGGGTCTGCCTAGAAGAAGGCAATTTTTTTTTTGGGAAAGAGGAGTTGAAGCAGGCTGCAAAAGAAGTATGCAACAGTAAAATATGTCCGATAGAAGACAGAAGTTTATCTGGCCAGATAATAAAATTGGAACAGACTACAGATGTAGAGGAATGTCTAGAGGTGTTGCAGGAGGCAGCAACTAGACCATGCAGAAGTGAAGATCACTTCTCCACTAACCCCGGGTGTCTGATGCAGGAGCATCCAGCAGCACCTGCAGAGGCATCCAGTTGTGGGAAAGCCACTTCAAAAGAGTCAGCTCAAGAAGAAGAAGCATAAGGTAAGGAGGAAGTTCACAGCAGAAACTGTCACGATTTCGCTACGTCGTGAAATCATGACAATCGATAGGAGAGAGAAAGTGTAGCAGAAAGGGCCGCAATTTCATGACATGTTGTGAAATCACGATGTCGTGATGTTGTGACATAAAACGGAGCTGGGGGTTCAGCAGCAGAACGGTCGTGATGTCGCAATGTCGCGATATCGCGATGTCGCGATATCGCGATGTCGCGATATCGCGATGTCGCGATATCGTGACATTTTCAGAGTCAATGGGCATTCGGCAGAATTGGTCGCGATATCGTGACCAAAATGAGAAAAGAACGTAGAGGAGCAAAAACGTCACGATATCGCGACATGTCGCGATATCGCGACGGAGAGAGAAGAAGACGGAGAAAGAGAAAGAGATGGCGGGAAAGCCGCGACAGGCGGTATTTTCGAGGATCATTCCAGAATGACACGTGGCACCCAGAGAGCAGTCAAGGCGGACAAGAACCAAAAAGCGTGGGGAACAAAAAGGATGGTCGTGCAGAGAATTTGACAGGGAGCAGTGATGACAGGGCCATGTAGAGTGGGGATTTTAAATCGGGTTGGTGTCCCGATTTTTGTGTTGAAGTTCCAGAGGGTCGAGGCCTCTATAAAAACCTAGGCTTTGTATTAAATCAGGTTGGTGTCCCAATTAATGTGTGACAGGTGTTTCAGAGGGTCGGGGCCTCTATAAAAACCTAGTTTTTATATTTTAGTAGGGTGTGGTGGATCGAGGAATAGACGCAAGAGTGTAGAAGTGTCAAGCTAAGCCGCGGACTAGCCACTGTAAAGCCTGCGGGCTATTTTTAATGTATTTTTCCAGATTTAATACAGTGTATATGCATAATCAGATTTAATAGATGAGATTTTCTGGATTTGCGGGAGTGAGATTGCGTGTGTTTTTGTGTGTGTATTTCCCAGTCCTCCATCATTATTCTATAATCAAAGAGATAAAAAATAGCCACATATTTTATTTGAAGGAAATCCTTTAGAGGTAGTATCATAATGCATATAACTTAGCTTATATTTTCAAAGTAAACTCAATTTGGAAATATATAAGATGAAAAAAATACAAACAACATGGAGGTAACTCTACTCATTGCTAAATATTGGTAAAAATATAGAGTTGTGGGATTAGAAAACCATTAGGGTCCTTTTTGGGTTATTAGTTAGTCCAGTGGTGCTATATGGGTGTGAGGTGTGGACTAGTAATACATCAAATTTTAAAGTATACAAATAAAAATAATTCAAAAGAACCTAATTACAAATAATTTTAGAACTAAAGCATCCACCCTATATGAGATTTTACTTGCTAAAATAAGGACTCTTCTACTAGAAGTAGAAGTTAAGATAATGTTATTAGGGTACCTATAATAAATTAAAAAATGAAAGACAACCAATTTCTAAAATATGATAAACGTCTTGAAATACCTCTACAGGTCGATTGAGTGTTCTATTTTGAATGTTAAAAAAGGAGTCTCTTATTTCCCCCTTCATCACGGGCTTCACAAGGTCATTTACAAGGATGTGCTCAAGAGGGAAACTAGGAGGGTGGCGGTTGCAGCTATTACCCTAAGGATGATAATGTTGGTGAAGGTCCATCATCCCCTAGAACCAACCACACACTCGACTACAAGGTGAAAGTGGAGGGAATCCCAACGCAATGAAGTTCCTCATCGCTACCCCACTAGAAGTAAATTTGCAAGTGGGAAGTGTAAGGCCCCCATAATCATTGACAATTAGGACCAATAAAATGACTTCATATCTTTCTAGGTTAATGTGGAGAACACTCATGCTTCCAATAGAGGCCACCCCCTGGAATGCTCTTCTAAGCAACCTCTACTAGCTTCTCGTGTGTCTTGTCAGCCATCTCTTTTTTATAAGGGCCACCTTCAGGAACTTCATGATATCATGAAATCTCTCTCCAGGGCTAAATCAAGTAGAATCTCTCTTAGATGAGTACAAATACCAGTACACAATTCTATATGAATTCAAAATTTTGATGGGCGATGATGGTTGGTTGATGCAAGTTGTGATGTTAGCAATAATGGTAATTAGCTCTACTGACCAGCCTTAGAGATTTTTTGTTTCTATCATGGAGGTTTATGGGGTGTAGTTCTTCTTCTCTTCTCTTTAACTACCCCTATGTGGGCTTCTCTTCTCACCTCTAAAGGCTTCCTACTATACCCCTATGTGGGCCACTTTGTTGGTTTATTTAGATTTTCATTATTGACCCATAGAGGGTTTATTGCTTTTGCTTTGATTTGATTGGGATACCATCACCTAGCTCTCCCATTTTTGTAAAAAGTTATGGGATCCTTTCAAAACTCTGTTTATCAATAAAAAAAATCCAAAATATGTAACTAAAGAAACACTAAATAGAAGAAAAGATACATGGATGAAAAAAATAAATGGATGGAAAAATAGAGCATTAAATTTCATGGGGTCCTAAAATACAACAAAGAAATTATATCGCATGTGAGAAAAATGTTCAGAATTATCATGTGGAATGAACATTTAGGAAGGAAAATATAGTTGTACATCAACTAGTTCAACTAAAACTATGAACATTACCAAAATAAGTACATAGAAATAGGCTTATAGATTAACTAATATCTAGTTCAAAATCATATTATAAGCATTATGAAAAGAAGGATCAAATAAAAGTTAAAAATAATTACAAATAAACTAATATCTAGTTCACACCATCTCAAATATGAAACTAGGAGATGGACAATTCCTTAAGAGGTAGGGTCAACACCAATATGTATCTTTTGCACAATAGGAGTAATGGATACCGAAAAATATTTTGTCATGGAATGTGAAGCCTACAAGGACATCAAGATTATATTCGAGGATACTTAAAGCAAAGTAACTTATAAAACTTGTTGAAGAATTGAGAATAGGAAAAAGAGGGAAACTTTTCATCAAAATCATCAATTAAAGAAACACACTCCAAAAGATGATAAGAGGATGTTGAGCCAACGAAAAATATTTTAAACCATACCCCATCTTGTATTAAAGCTCTTGTTCCCATAGACTATTTTGGTCTTGTGGTTGTAATTAAAATCATTTTGTTTCATTTCATTTCATTTTATATGCAAATAATCTTGAGGAAAAGTGAAAGATAGCTATGAAGAATCTCTCGTAAATATTCCCAAAGATAATCTTAACTACATTGAATCACTACTACTAAAATAGGTAAGTGAAAATATTTTTATAATAATGATATACTTAGAATAGGCTATAGGGGTCTAGTAGCTTTTAATTTCTAATGCAAGGAAAAGCCTTACACATATGATAACTAAGGATGAATTAAATCCTTGTTGTGTTCAAAATACTTTACAATTGGATTAACAGTATACACTAAAAGGGAGGGAATATATTCTTACAATAATAAAATAATCTATTGGGTTTATGTATGGAAATTAATTCATTAATGAGGGGTGTATAAAAAAGGGAAAGAGAAAAAGATATATAGTTATGAAGATAAGATACTCCTCATATCCTTTGTTTTGGAATAGAGAATGTGCATCTATAAATGATGATGTAGATATTTTTACATTACCTATCATGGTGGATATTTGGATCATATTTAATATTAATTTTGAGAGATGAAAGAGCTATAGAAAGAGGATAAATAAGTAGAATTGAGTAATTAAGTTTAAATGTCCACTTATAGTTCTTCGAATGGTATTCTAATGAGAGAAAAAGTACTATAAAGGAACCTTAAAATTTAAGAAATAGTACAATAATTTATGCATGATATGCTAAAAAAAAATTGAATGAGATCATGGTAAACTGACATTAAGCTGGATTCACCTTTGCCTAAGATTTGAAGGGAAGTGGTTGGTGCTTATGTTTTCTTATGAAACATGTGAATTGATGACTTGAATATGATTTTTAAATCTATAAAAAATATACTTTATGATTAGCATGGTATGTTGTGATATATCCATGAAATGGTGGAATACAACTATAGGATATACTATAACATCAATCAAATTTAAAACATTGGTATGTTGTGATATATCCATGAAATGGTGGAATACAACTATAGGATATACTATAACATCAATCAAATTTAAAACATTGGTATAATATGAATTTTATGATACCAAAAACAAATTAATAAAAAAAAGTAAATGCTATACAAACATATTTATTCATTGTATTTGCCTTTAAGAAAATAACTTCTTATATGCATACAACTATCTTTCAAACTTTACTATTTTTAAGGATAACATGTTAAAAATAAAAAATACTGATAAGGATTAATAATAGACAATCATTCATAATGATAAAATAATTAAAGAAACATACTAATAGTTTTATCATAATAGTCATAGTATATATTTATACAAAAAAAAATTACTCTATCCATCTATCCACAATATCTAAGCATTCACATTTTTGCTTTTTAGTCACATTATTTATTTTTAATTGATCATATAAAATTGAAAGAAAAACCTACTAGATCATCACCACCTTAGTGGTTGTATGCCATACAGAACAATGTTTGGATTTTCATTGGAGCACCCTAACTAATTATTGTTTGACGCTACGATCTTGAAGACTAAAGCCCCTACTTCCCGGTTTCCTGCCCTCGAGAAATAAGAGGTTGTTAGGCCAAACCTTATATTCTTGAAGAAAGGCCCTAATCGGCCGGAACAAACCATTAAATTGAAGTTGCTAGTCGGAGGGCCCAAGAAAAGGTAGGATTGGCGACGATTCAATCTAATTAGGCTATTGAATCTTGCCGGCCCTCAGCAGTAAACCAGGCTATTTAATCCTGCGGGCCTTATTTCCTGCCTGGAGATTGGGCTTTGAAACAAAACTATCTAGATAGAGGTTGATGACCCCCAAACCTTATTTCATTGCCCACTGTTATAATAAGGGGGAGGTTGGCCTTTCAATATCCATCTGGAGATGGCCCTCTCCTTTCAATAGAAGTATTCCTCTAGCTTTCAAGTATCTATCGCCCTATAGCTCTTACTCTTAGTAGCTGGTACTTTCTCTTAGTAGCTGATACTTTCTAATAGCTATTAGCAGAGATTGGCCTTCTATTTAATATATCTGCTTGTTTCTGATCCCTGCATTCCGAGCCTTATCCTATGGAGGTTGGCCTTCTATTTAATATGGAGGTTGGCGGTTGTGAATCCCTGCCTACCTTAATATGGAGGTTGGCGGTTGTGAATCCCTGCCTACCTTAATATGGAGGTTGGCCTTCTAGTATATCTATCTCCCTGGCGGTTGTGGATCCCTGCATTCCGAGCCCCACTATTCCAAAGGGAGGTGGGCCTTAGAAGAAAAGTATGGCTGCTTGCCCCTGCCTACTCTATTACTTATCTCCCCTTTTTCGAAATCATCTTCTCCCGACCTTCAAATCGGGAGAAGATGATTTCGCCAAGCACGTAACACGTCTTCCTCCTCCCGGAGGTCCGAGGGTTACTCTCTCTCCCCTCCAAAGCTCGCGCCTCCACGTCCTCTCCCTCTTTCTTGGCTCCGCCCGTTCCTTCTCCACCCGCTCTGCGGGAGCAGTTTCTTCTTCCCCGCGGCTGTAGCCGCTGCTTCCCTCGATCCATTATGTGGTAATCTTGCTTTTGCTGTCCCCACTCTTATGGCCATGGTAGTGAGGTGAATATGCTAACCGATGGATTGATAGCTCTATTTTATAACGAGCGTAGCAACTATAGGAAAGAAGAATATCCAGTTATAGTATCTGAATTCTGAACTTTCTTCAAGACTGACTGACGGAACTGAACTGACTACTATTTATAGTATCTGAATTCCGAACTTTCACTATAATAGAAGGTGCCACCTTCAAGACTCTCCATTGATTCCCGCCATATCGAGGGGATCCAAGGAAATCGACGGTTCCGGCTCTACTCGACTATCCCTATTGGGACACGTGCGATTGCAGAACAGCTATTCGGAGATATTGAATACGGAACAATCGAAGTAGTATCTGGTGGGCCCCCACCCGTCCCCACACACGGACTATTCGAATTGGTGCATTTCCGGGAAATCTGACAACCTTCCGTTCAATCAATATCTGTCTTCCCTTGTTGGTATCTGGTGGGCAAGGAAGGACTATTCGAATCCGTGCAATTGGGGAAAGAAATCTGACAACCTTCCGTATCCTTTCCACTTGCCAACCCCACCCAGCTTTCCGTAACCCGTGATGACCTAGCTGGAGCGTGTTTCCCAATGCACCACCCGAATTATAGCTACCTATAGATAGTAGTGGGGCATGATACGTATAGAATCTGGCGTACCGGTCAACTATCTTCAATCCATCAACCTTTATATCCGTTGGGGTGGGTAGGTGGGAAGTAGGAAGGGGACTATAGTAGGGCCTGCTACGTATAGAAGCTGCCCAGCCAACCCTACTATAGTTGCCCGGGTTTAGTTTATGAAGGGGTTGAGCCCGCCAAGATAGTAGGGTTAAGCCCTATAGATAGTAGGGGGTAGGGCCACTATAACTATAAAGGGACAACAACTATTACTCTTATTAACGGGAGAAAAGGGATAGGTTTTTTTTAATTTAAATATATGAGGAATCTTTTATATACAACATATCCGTAACATGTGATAGGATAGGATAGGCCTTTTATATACTACCCACTTGCTCTACATGAGGGATAGGATAGGATTTTTAAGAGTTTTAAGAATAGTAGGGATTAGATTTGACCATGTGATTAGTTTTCAATTCTTCTATGTATATAATTAAAAAAAACTAAATATTATCAATAAATGTATACACTTAGTCATGCTTTTATATAGGTATGCAATTTTAAAATATTAGTTAATTAACTTGTGTTTTAAAGATTAATAATTACAAGTTGTGGAATTGGTGGAAAACGGTTACGAGCGGGAAAATGAGCTCTGACGATTTTTGAATCTGAACTAGGGTTTCTGGTTTTTCGAAAAGTTTCTGGTTTCTGCTGGCTTGCAGAGGTGTCTTTGGGGTACGGTGGTTCTGAAGGTTCGATCGGTGCCCCAGGAGGGTCCAATGGGGACTCCTCCAGGAAGTACTAGCTCTTATGCTGATTTGTTTAAAGAAGATTCTCCTCCGAAGAATGTCGAAGCCCAAAATATGGCATATAGAAAGCTCTTCACGACTGCTGGGAATAGGTCTTCAGCACGGCGTGTGAATGGTTGTTTACCGCAGGCCGATTCCAGGCCAAAAATCGTCATTGATCCCAGCATGGTGGAGGAGTCTGTCCTCTATAGAGCTAGACATGATTTAATCTGCAAGTTCATGGGTATTCGCCCTTCCCTGAGCTTTCTGTATTCTTGGATTCGCCGAGCTGGGAGCCCCACGGTGAGTTTTCATTGTGGTTTATTAGTAATGGTTATTTTATTGTTAGCTTCTCGGCTCTGGCCGATAGAAATAAGGCTTTTGAGTCGGAGAGGAAAAACCATGGCCCGACAGGGCTTTTTGTTCAACCCTGGAGGGTAGGTTTCGATCCTCGTGTTGAACCTACTGCTGTCCCAGTGTGGATTCGATTATATGCTCTTCCAATGGAATTCTGGGGTGAGCAGGTACTGGCAATGATTGGCAATTCGATTGGTAGACATCTGGGTGTTGCCAGAGACACTATTGAAGGGAGCATGGCGGTGTATGCTCGCATATGTGTGGAGATGAATCTGAGCCAGCCTTTGTCGACAGAGTTGGAAATTGAGCTGGCGGGTCTTTCCTGGATTCAACGGCTGGACTATGAGGCCCTACCCTTTAGATGTCGGGTTTGCCACAAGCATGGACATTTGGCCCGTTTCTGTCCTCTTAATATGAATGCCAATATGGAGGCCTCCTCGGGAGTGCCAAACTCGCCTAAAGAGGATAAGGCTGCACCCAATAAAGATCCTATTAGCACCGGTCGAGGGCCGGGAAGTTCAGAGAGAGGGTTTTGAACAACCCAGAAGAAAAAGACGGACAAAGAAAGAGAAGGGAAAGGAGCAATCTCATCTCAGGCCTGCTAATAGGTATGAGATTTTTAAGTCATTGGTTGATGATGAGGATCACTCTATGGAGGGCTTGGAGGGTTTCAGAGAATCCTCTGTTGTTCCTGGGCAAATCCCCCTCTCATCTTCTCCTATCATTCAGCAGATAGTTGATCCCTCTGAGGTATCACAGCCAGTGTGTTCTGGTGCCTTAGTAGTCCATACCCAGGAGCAGACAGTTTCTCAGGATGTTCGCATGGGGATGGCAGAGAAAAACAAGGAAAGGCCATCTTTGGGGATAACCCAGATAGAAAAAAGATCCAAAAATAGTAATTCTCATGGAGCTGGAAGAAGATCCAATAAGGAGCCGCTAGCGCCCAGGGAGACAAATTGATCATGGGAGGATTGGTGAGGACAATTGACTCTTATTGCTCCCGAGGGTAACCCATGATTATACAATCTTGGAATGTGAGGGGTTTAAACAGTAGAACCCATCAATCTAGTGTTCAAAGATTATTAGAGCATAGCAATACTGATTTTTTGCTTTTACAAGAGACCAAGATGTCTTTGGATCTTATGTCTAAAACAGTCCATAGAATTTGGAGGGGTGTTGGTCATATGGATGTGGCTGCCCAAGGTGCCTCAGGGGGGATTGTTACTCTGTGGAACTCTCTGGAATGGTCTGCAATAGAACACCTTGCCTGGAGGGGTGTTCTCACTTCCCTGTTTAGGAATAATGTCTCTGCGAAATTCATTCTTGTCACTAACTTTTATGGTTCTCAAACTCTAGAGGGTCAGAGGCGGCGGTGGAAGGTTGTGCATGACATGCGAGCATCAAGGGAAGATATAGACTGGATTATAGCGGGGGACTTTAACGCTAAATTATCTTCTAGAGACCAGGAAGGGGGATCACCTCTTTTGGATCCAGGGGACCGGTTCATGATTGCTCAAGTCCAGGCTTTGCACTTAGTGGACATTAAGTGTCCTGGCAATAACTTCACTTGGACTAATAAAAGGCGGGAGCCCCATAGTAGGAAGGTGAAGCTTGATCGCTTTTTGCTTTCAGAGGAGCTGTTTGTAAAATGGAATATCAATTTTCAGATTTTGGCAGGCCTTGTTTCTGATCACTGTCCTATTCTGTTGGAAAGCGGGACTAGGATGGGGATCCATCACAAACCGTTCAGATTTGAGAATTTTTGGCTTCAGAAAGAAGAACTTCGGGAGAAAATTCCACAGTGGTGGGAAGAGGGTCGCCCAACTTATGGGAGAGCTATGTTTAGAATCCACAAGCAACTTCAATATGTCAAATCTCAGTTGAAGTATTGGAGGCGTTCTAATAAATCTGACTTCCAGGCCCAAAGAGCTCCGTTGGTGGCCCACTGGGATGAGGTCCAAAAATAGTTTAGAGGAGTAATAACTGATCAGCTCAAAGTTGAGGATGATGCCTTGCGTTCTACGGTTGAGGACATTGACAACCAGGAGGAGATCTATTGGAAACAGAGAGCAAGAACTTCCTGGTTATTAGAAGGGGATAGAAATACAAAATTCTTTCATCGGACTGCTTGTGCTCGAAGACAGATGAATAAGATGGAGGCCCTTCAAGATGAGAACGGTCATTCCTTTGATACTCTTCCAGGTATTCACTCCCATGCTATGGATTATTTTTCAAAGCTTTTTAAGGAAAGTGTGGTTCAAGATGTAGAGGCCCAAAATGAAGTTATTTTTGTCATACCTGCTATTATTTCAGAGGATGAAAATCAGGCCCTCCTTAAACCCATTGATAGGGATGAATTGAAAACCGTGGTCTTTGGAATGAGCATTGGTAAAACTCCTGGTCCAGATGGCTTCCCAATTGAGTTCTTTCGGGCTTTCGGGACTGCTTAGGGGAAGATGTAAGGGTTGTTGTTGAAGAATCCAGAGAAAATAAGAGAATGCTTAAAGCTATAAACCACACGTTCATTACCTTGATTCCAAAAGGGGAGGAGGGGGTTCATATTTCAGATTATAGGCCTATTGCCTTATGTAATGTGGTATACAAAATACTCACAAAGGTAATGGCTGAGCGCCTAAAACCTCTTCTTCACAACATTATCTCCTCTGAGCAAGGAGGCTTTGTTGAGGGACGACAGATTTTGGATGGGGTGGTTGTGGCCCAGGAAGCAATCCATTCAATGCACACTTATGGTAATAAAGGGATGTTCATTAAATTGGATATGTCAAAGGCTTATGATAGGGTTGAATGGAGCCTCCTGGCTAAAATGATGGCAGCCTTCGGCTTCTCTTAGGGCTGGATTGAGTGGATTATGAGTTGTGTCTCTTCTTCGACTTACTCTGTGCTTATCAAGGGCCTTCCTTCGCAACCTTTTGGAGCTTCTCGGGGTCTGCGCTAGGGGGATCCCTGTTCCCCTTATCTTTTTCTCATTCTGGCTGAAGGTCTTGGCAGACTTTTAACGAGGAGAAGACAACAAGGCAGATTAATGGGTATTAGGGTGGGGGATGAAGTTGTATCGCACCTGCGGTTTGTGGATGACACTTGGTTTGATGGGAGTAGCCAGCATCAGGGAAGCTAGAACGATTAGAGATACTCTTAATGTCTATCTCAGGGCTACTCAACAGGTCATTAATGACAAGAAATCCAAAGTGGTCTTTTTTAATCTGGAGCACAGGCTTCAGAACAGAATTTTAGAAATCTTGGGATTCACTAGGACTTCTCTCCCTGTGGTTTACTTGGGTATCCCCTTGCACTTCAAGAGGCTGAAATTAGACACTTGGAGGAATATGTTGGAGTGTATCAAGGACAGAATTAATCATTGGTCTCACAAGTGGTTAAGTTATGGTGGCAGATTAACGTTCTTACAGTCTGTCATTCAAGCCATGCCAATCTACAAATTTTCTATCCTGGCTGCCCCGCTTACAATTTGGAAAGAGTTGGACAGGATGGCTAGGAAGTTTTTGTGGGAAGGAGCTAACGGAAAAAGAAAGTGGGCCTTAGTGGGTTGGGATAAAGTCACTCGGCCTAAGGTAAAAGGTGGACTGGGATTGAGAGGATCCAAGTTAAATAATCAAGCCTTGGCTGGAAAGTTGTACTGGAGGTGGATTTCCCAACCAACTTCCTTATTCAATAGAATTCTCACGAGTAAATATTTGGGTCAAGTTAACCCCAATGAGGTGGGCCGTTTCCCTCTGGGTGGTATTGGATCCTTAGTGTGGTAGGCTCTCAAGCTAGGATCTCCAGGTTATTAAAGATCAGCTATTTTGGAAAGTGGGGAGAGGGGAGAAGGCCCGTTTCTGGACTGATTCTTGGGATCAGTATCCACCCATCATTGTTGAGTTCCCCGAGTTACTTCCAATAAAATCTGCCATAGAAATCATGGGTTGGGTCCATATTGAAAGTTATTTCAACACTTCTCAGTTTGGGGAGTATAGGTTTCAGAAGTTTAAGAGGTTGGAGGAGTGGCCAATTCCTATCCCCCCGGAGTTGGCACCCATCTTATCCAAAATCTTGACAGAAAGGTTTCTCACTGGGAGAGACGAGGAGGATGAATTAGCTTGGGGCTATGGGAGCCTTGGTGTTTATATAGTGAAGGACGGGTATGACAAGATCCTCCTAGACCCTCCCCCCCATTTCTTTTCGGTTGAGGATTGGCGAAAGATTTGGCACTCTAAGGGCTGGCCGAAAGTAAACTTTTTTGCTTGGCAGTTTATGCACAATGGTATTCTCACTTTTGACAATCTCAGATGTAGAGGAATCATCGGCCCTTCTCAATGTGTTTTATGCCATAAGAACGAAGAAACAGCTGATCACCTGATGTTTGAGTGCCCTTTCACGCGTCAGATTTGGAAGCACTGGTTCTCTCATTATAAAATCCAGGTTCATGGTGACATGAATCGGACTAATATTTGGGAAAGATGGAAGCGGGGTAGATTTACATCCAAAGCTCTTCAAATTGGGTGGGAGCTTGGTTTAAACTTCATTTGGTGGCAAGTGTGGTTGGAGAGAAACGCTAGAATTTTTTGAGAAACCTTTTCCTCGTTAGATGGAGTTTGGCGAGGTCATCTGGAGCAAAGTCACCGAAACTCGTTGCCGTCTACGCTAAAGAGGAAACTCGGAGTTGTTCCTGGACCAATGGCGAGAGGGAGTTGACCGAGAGAGAGGGACAGAACAGAATCAGTTGGAAATCACCCCCAGAAGGCTGGATTAAAATCAATGCGATGGAGCTGCAAAGGGCAATCCGGGTAGAGCCGGTATTGGCGTTGTCTGTCGGAATCATGAGGGATCAGTGCTTTATTGGGAATTGCAGGGTTTGGGTAGAGCCACAAATAATGAAGCAGAAGCCATTGCTATCAAATCTGCCTCTATTTGGGCAGTTACTCAGGGTCACAGGAGGATAATTCTTGAATCTGATTCTCAAATTCTGGTTGGAGCTCTAGACTGCATGAGGAACTTTTCATTGAACGCTTGGAGGTTGAGGATTCCGGTCTCTCAAATCAAGAAATTATGGAGGGAATTAGATGATGTGATTCCCGTATATGTGAGCGAGAGATTTCAACAAAGCGGCCGATTTCCTGGCTAAGATGGGTGTTGCGAAAGAGGTAGGGGTGCAGCTGCACAGTGACATGCCTATTGCAGATGAGGTGATTAGGCAGGGCCTTGAAAGATCCTTGAGACAATGATCAATGAAAAAGCTAAGTATGGTTTTTGTCGCGATTTCGCGACCTGTTGCGCCATCGCGGCCATTGGCGAAAAGCTGTCGCGATTTCGCGACATGTTGTGTCGTCGCGGCTGCTGGAGAAATGTTGTCGCGATATCGCGACATGTTGCACCATCGTTGCCATCGAGGGAAAGTTGTCGCGATATCGCGACATGTTGTGCTATTGCGGCCGATGTGAGAAAGTTGTCGCGATATCGCGACATGTTGCGCCATCGCTGCCGTCGAGGGGAAGTTGTCGTTGAAAGATCCTCAAGACAAATGATCAATGAAAAAGCTAAGTATGATTTTTGTCGCGATTTCGCGACCTGTTGCGCCATCGCGGCCATTGGAGGAAAACTGTCGCGATTTCGCGACATGTTGCGCCGTCGCGGCCAAGGGAGGAAAGTGGTCGCGATATCGCGACATGTTGCACCGTCGATGCCGTCGAGGGAAAGTTGTCGCGATATCGCGACATGTTGCATTGTTGTGGCCGATGTGGGAAAGTTGTCGCGATTTCGCGACATGTTGCATCGTCGCTGCCGTCGAGGGGAAGTTGTCGTTGAAAGATCCTTAAGACAAATGATCAATGAAAAAGCTAAGTATAATTTTTGTCGCGATTTCGTGACCTGTTGCGCCATCGCGGCCATTGGAGGAAAACTGTCGCGATATCGCGACATGTTGCGCCGTCGCTGCCAAGGGAGGAAAGTGGTCGCGATATCGTGACATGTTGCACCATCGCTGCCGTCGAGGGAAAGTTGTCGCGATATCGCGACATGTTGCGCTGTTGCGGCCGATGTGGGAAAGTTGTCGCGATATCGCGACATGTTGCGCCGTCGCTGCCGTCGAGGGGAAGTTGTCGTTGAAAGATCCTCAAGACAAATGATCAATGAAAAAGCTAAGTATAATTTTTGTCACGATTTCGTGACCTGTTGCGCCATCGCGGCCATTGGAGGAAAACTGTCGCGATATCGCGACATGTTGCGCCGTCGCTGCCAAGGGAGGAAAGTGGTCGCGATATCGCGACATGTTGCACCGTCGCTGCCATCGAGGGAAAGTTGTCGCGATATCGCGACATGTTGCGTTGTTGCGGCCGATGTGGGAAAGTTGTCGCGATATCGCGACATGTTGCACCGTCGCTGCCGTCGAGGGGAAGTTGTCGTTGAAAGATCCTTAAGACAAATGATCAATGAAAAAGCTAAGTATGATTTTTGTCGCGATTTCGTGACCTGTTGCGCCATCGCGGCCATTGGAGGAAAACTATCGCGATATCGCGACATGTTGCGCCGTCGCTGCCGTCGAGGGGAAGTTGTCGCGATTTCGTGACATGTTGCGCCGTCGCGGCCAAGGATGGAAAGTTGTCACGATTTCGTGACATGTTGCGCCGTCGTTGCCGTCGAGGGAAAGTTGTCGCGATTTCGCGACATGTTGCGCCGACGCGGCCAAGGGAGGAAAATTGTCGCGATTTCGCGACATGTTGCGCCGTCGCGGCCAAGGGAGGAAAGTTGTCGCGATTTCGCGACATGTTACGCCGTCGCGGCCGCTGGAGGAAAGTTGTCGCGATTTCGCGACGTGTTGCGTCGTTGTTGGATTTTTGTCGCGATTTTGCGACATGTCGCGATTTTGCGCCAGGTTGACTTTTTTGCGGTCAGAGGTGTCTTGTGTCGCGATTTCGCGACTTGTAGCTTTTTCGCGGACAGAGGTGAAGTTGGTGTTTGCTGCGTGTTTTCGCGATAAGTTGTTGTAACTGACCTATCAGCTCTCTCAGCTAGCTTGGTATTGGTTCAAGAGATTTGGATCCAGTGCAAATCTTCCTCTTCTCTTGTAATCATGTGCTTTCATTGTTTTCGGCTGGGATGTATCTTATCCCAATTGTAACTGATCAATGTTTTAATACAAGTTTTTCAATTTTTTTCAAAAAAAAACTTGTGTTTTAAAAGCTAAGATTTATAATAACAAATTATTTAACATACAATAAAATAAATATACAATTAATTCAATTTTATTGAAAATAATTAAAAAGTATGTTAATTTTATATATTATTTAGGTTTCACATTATTCTTAAAAACAAAATAGTTTTTTTATTTTTAATACATAGAGGAGTCGACAACTACCTTTCCTTTTTGAAAAACTCTTCACAGAGTCAACAACAAAATAGTTTTTAATGATATATGAATAAATCAAAATAGTATTCACTATCAAAACATAATGTTAACATACAAATATATCTAAGAGCTAAAACATTTCAAGTCTTATAGTCACATTATTAATAAAATCAATACATATAAACCATTTTATAAATTATATGAATATAATGATTCAGGGTGAATTTGAAAAGAAATCATATAGACTTGTTTTATTCTTCACATATTTTAGAAATGTTATATATAAGTCGAATTGAAAATTTACATTTAAAAACACATGGTAAACTAAATAATGTTTGAAGACTTGTATTGATTCCATTGATGCACCATAAGATATTTTGAAAACTAAAGCTAAATAAAAATAGACAATTTCTGCTTCAAAGAGATTGCATTCCATAAATCTTATATGAGAAGGGTAATATATAAATTTTTCAATACTTGAATTGTATATAGTTAAATTCTCACCAATTTTATATTTTGGAACCATAATGAAAAGTAAGATGTCATTTCAAATATTGAATACACTATTATTAGAAGGTAAAGAAACTTTCAAAAGCTTATGACAAAATTTTCAAACATCATAAGCTATCATGCATAAAAGGAGGTATTCATGTTGTGTTATTCTTCTGCTATGTGTATATAACTTACCTTTTTTCAAATTTGAACCTTGGACCTCCTATCACGAGTATCCAAGCTATAGTATCCACTCAACAATGGCAATTAACATTACATATAACATAATTTGAATACCAATCTTTTTAATATTAAAATAAATACTTGATAGAAAACATAACCTATTGATGGATGACTAACATCCCAATATCTCCCCTACCATATCTTAACATAAGTCACCTAATTCACCATTTATATCTAACAAGTTAGCATACTTAAGCATACCCAAGGTTCTTCACCTCATTCTTATAAGGTTTCATCATCCGTAATTATATCATATAGAGTATCATGCAAATACCTATAGCCATTACATTTAGATAAGTAATATAACCAATAGTCAATCCAAATCTATGACCATCATCCCATATCTCTATATTGTACATATTTACTTAAGAAAGTTCCCCCAACATCTTATCTACTATACCTAATAAAATATATATCCTTTCTAGTGACACCCAAAGCATGTATTTGTGATAACTCAAAGGAATTTTCTCTCTCCACCATCTTTCTATATCCTTGATATACCAATAGAGTCACATCCCTTTAGTGGGACATCCTAAGCATGCATCCTTATCATGCATAGGGAATGATCAAGTCACCTTTATTTTGTGATGCTTAGACTATGAACCTTTAGTCTCTATCTCACCTCAATATTTTTACAAATACTAGCAAGCCATAAACAATTATGCATAGTAACAAAAACACACTCTTAATAGTACATCATATAACCACAACCATAATCATATAAAATCAATGTTGTAGAAGGAATTATCTAGACATGTAAAAAAATCTCAATAGTTTAGCCCAATTAAAATCCTTGTCATTATTTTCCTATTTAATACTTTAATTCTCTACTCTCAAATTTTAGTTAAACTACCAATATAAGGACTAAACTAACATTATAAGGATTTCCAAGAATTTGAAGATCTTCTGCCCACATGAATTGATCATAATAAATTAGGAATAACCAAAAGAATCCATGAAAAGGATCATATTCCAGTCCATTTCAACTCTTGTAGTTTTTCATGTTCTTTCATTGAAAAGAATTACATTCCCTTTTTGGATATTTTCTTAAAAAAAACTCTCTATATTTAAAGGATGCTTATTTATTATTATTATTTTTTAAGAAGCTCACTCGTAACACCTCGCTATGGTTTGAACTTGAGTCTCCTAGAAGAGAACCCAAAGCCCTAACCACTATGATGTCCCATAGAAACATTTTTACTTTTTTTTTTCATTAAAGAAAAGTTATTTTTATTATTTTTAAATTTCCAAATAATAATGTCCTTATTTTAGTTTTTCATGCATGCAAAACTACTTCATATTAAATAAGAATATATTATTACTATTACTTCACTATTCTAATTGTTTTTCATTAAGAAAAGTTTTGATTAAATTTAAATTCACATTTTTTTGGTAAGTTAAGGAATTTCATTAGAGAGGGCATTTGAAAGGTGCCTTAATGCCTTAGTACAACAGAAAGGAAATGAATGCAAGGATTACCAAAAGTGCATCCTAGAGGACCAGACTGAAAAGAAAAGGATGCAGGTATTAGCAATATTCATCCTAGAGGAACATAATGAAACACAAAAGGACAAACAATATTAAGACAAAAATATGGAGAAGCCCCAACAGGTCAACAAAAGAAACATAGAAGCCAATAAATCAATGACAGACACCTCAAAAATTTCCTTTTCACCTTCCTTGGCCTTGTCCTTAGGGACATCCTTGAATGCTTCCTTGGCGATCTCTACAACATCGTCCTCTTTCACCTCGAATTTTCCAGCAGCAACAAAATTAGCAGGGGCCTCCATATCAAAGGTGTAACAGAAGAACATCATATTGAGTGCATTCCTTTGGTATTTCATCTGAGATATAGCTCTCCCAATAGCATCCCAAATGGTTTCCAAATGAGCAAAAATAGCAGACGTAGTCTTGATAATAAATTTTCGCAAATACTTTTCAACAAGGTCATTGAGGTCATCCACATCCTCTTCCTTTACCTTCTCAAGATTTTGAATTTTTTTATTCTTGAGCTGTTGGGAACTCCTCATGGGAGTAACTTCCACTTTTACCTTCTTCCTAGCATTATGAGGGCTTTCATGTTTATTCTATTTTCATTTTCTTTTGGCTTCTCTCACCTTTGAGGTTGGTGTGGAAGAAGTATCATCTTCTGTATTGTCCTGAATGGTGATGTTACCCTTGGGAAACTTCTACAACATAAATGCATATAGGACCTTGAAAAGGCCTTGGTGAGAAGGTCAATATTCTTCCTTCTTGGAACAGGTTGAGGTTATAGTGTAATCCATAGCCAAAAATAAAAATTCAAAAATATTAAGTAATTTTGAATTCTTGAAATGATTGACAAAAGAAAGGTGAAAGATACAGAGCTGGGAATCAGGGTCATCAACTATTATGTATTCCATGATAGGTTTTATTACTTCCTTCCATGGTGTGGGAAGATCCTTGCGGTATAATCCCTTCTTAATGAGCTTCCTAATTGGTGACGTAGGTTCAAACTGACTTACCTCCACTTCCCAATTGTGTTTGTCTCTTCTCACTGTGCAACCAGTAGTAGGTTGTTCGATTAGCTTCACCAAGATGTCTACATCCACCAGGAAATCAACACTGTGGATGATGACAACTCCCTTATCCCAGGTTGAAGCAAACACCATATTGACATCCCAGTTAGTTCCTAAAAATAGCTTGAAAAAGGGAATAAATCCCCTATCACTAAGGATTGCTTCAGCAATGGGCTCAATGGAGAAAGTATCGGGCTCAATATAAGTAATCCTAGCAAATTTTGGAGGAAAGAGATAAAAGCTCTTAGAAGTGGTGCAAAGGAGAAGAGGATAAATAGGGGAAGAACAAAGCACTTTTTGAGCCAAGCTTAAATAGAACCAAAGATAATCTGGACATTTCTGAAGACCCTTCACATATCTTCTCGCAAGAAGCCCTTGTTTGGGAAATATCACATGCCAAAAAGGACGAGCCAATGGGTGCCAAACTTCACACAAATATATTTTCCAATGGAGAGGATCAGTCACGATAATAAAGAGGTGTTCCTAGAAATGGAATGGTTGACCAATTGGGAAACATGGGAAACTGAACATGGAAAGAACAAAGATCAATTCATAAGCCCAAGATATTGAAACACGAGAAAGAGCATGGATGGAAAAAAATCTTGGAACCATGCAAATAGAGTGAGAAATAACAAATGACTGCAAACATGAGGATAAATCATACAAGTGGAAGAAACGTCGACATTTATGGAAAAAGATGGAGCAAAAAACATTTAATGCCATATGAATCAAAACCCCTGATAAAAAGTAGGAGGAATAAGGCGATGCCATGAATGTTTTGATAGGGATTATGTGCTGCTCAAGGGAAATGTGCCAAGGTATTATTTCCAAGATAAGGCTCTAAAAATGGGAATGCCTAGGGAAAATAATGGTCATTATGGAAAATATTTTAGTAATGAAGATGACTATGATAATAGCCGCAATACATAATACACCAGGACCTAATATATTTTCTCTTCTCAATTTCAAGGGAAAAAAATGGTGAAGATCATGTATTAAATTATAAGGATTCATTTTGCTGAGTTTGAATTATATCCAACCTGGCTAATTTAGTAACATCACGTGGAAGAGCATCTATTTAGGTTAGCATCCCAAGGGTAAAGTGTCGATATTGGCCAAATTTTCAGCAACAACATTAGCTTCCTGAAAGGCGTATTGAACTATGACTTCCTATTGGAGCAGCAATAAGCTTCTGACATCCTCAATGAGATTTCTGATTTTCCATCCTGGTGTTTTGGAATTTTTGAGGTAGTTAATGATATTTAATGAATCCCCTTCAATGATGACTTTTCCTAGGACTTGTTTAATGAATTGTAATCCTCTCCATAGAGCTCTTGCTTTTGCAATGTGGTTAGATTGATCCCCTATGGGTTTTGCAAAGGCAAAGATAAAATTTCCAAGATGATCCCTAAGGATACCGTCGACACCAAATCTCCCTAGATTTCCTTTGGTAGCTCCATAAAAATTAAGCTTAATTTAAATTCACGTTTTATTATTTATATCATCACTTTAATTCTAAATAATTTAATTTTAATATGTTATATTTATGTATTCTTAAATCCCACTTGTAAATATTTTATTATTTTTTATTATAGGAAGACCATAATATTTACTAGATTTTAATATTATTATACTAATATGACTTATTAAATAGGAATAAATCTTGTGCATAAAAGTATACATCAATTAAAAATCATATACATCTTTAAATTGACTACTTCCATATGAAACAAAAATCCAATGAAATTATTATTTTCTAAATATAACTAGGGCATAAGAAAATATATATTATTGGAATATGTGATATCTTTCCTTATAAACTTTGCTAAAAAAATAGTTATCATAGCATTAAATATATTTTTATATTAGTGAGAATATTAGGATCAAGAAAATCTATAATTATCTCAATAATAATAAATTTATAAGTGGTTATATTGGATTGAAACAATCCTCACCTATATCACATGGTGACCATGTAGTGGTATTACAATGACTCAGTAGTTGTACAAATATCATCTAACAAGATTCAAACCTAGGTATCCATGAAAATCAAGGAATTTAATTGGTTGAACCTATGCCATTTTATAGAATGTTGAGGTCCACCAATGTAACTCAAACCTTAGTCTATGTTGTGAAAATTTTGGTTCAATTTACTTGCTCCAAACCCCATGGGAAGATTAAAAGTTATCGTGATAGACCCTGCCACAAGGTCTAAATCAAGAAATATTTTTGCAGATCTTTTGTCGTCCATTAAAACTTAGAACCCCTTTGAGTGTCTAGACTCAGGTCTAGAGTTCTAGATAAATTTAGGTATTGAATTAACCCCTAGCCCTGAGAAGTCCTTTATGGCTCTTTTTGGGACTCAAAATAGGACCCCCAAGTTGGAAAAGGGATTCCCAAGTTCTAAAACTTGTAGTTATAAAAAATGTTTGATTGATGTGGGGGTGAAGTATAAATCGAGAAAACCTTCAAATAAGGACCTCAAGAAAATGAAAACAAAATATAAAATAACTAATGGTATTCAAATGTTACTGGGTCTAGAAGAGGGTAGAATGTTTGGAGGAAAATAATTGAAGATTACCTCCTTTAGTTCTTAATCTCCTCACTATCATAGGGGTGGAAAGAAATCCTCTACCATTTCTCATAATTGATGCTCCTATCTTGGAACATAAGAGGCCTAAATGGCCTTACGATTCAAAGATTGGTGACATCCCTAATCCAATTGATTAATGCTAAGGCAAGAGGTTTTCTTGTTGCTCGTAGGTCAGTGGGTCATTCTCTTGTTGCTTGTAGGTTTGATCCTGTATCTCTATTGTAGGAAGTTAGTGCTTAGATGGATTCCAAGCTTGATCTCATGCTCTCAAGTTTGGACAAAAATTCTTAAATTTAAAATTTGAATTAAAAATAAGAAAAAAATCAAATGGAACAACTATTAACGACTCTATTATGTTAGGGTGGTGTCTTTGAGAGGATGAGTGGATCTACTACCTAGGTGTGTGGATATAGAGATTTTTTTATAGAATTTAATGTTTTCCCGTTGGGATCTCCTAGTGTAATTTTGGTGAGACTTCTATTTTAAGTGTAGATCTAGTTTGGGAGAGGTTTTTGTGGTTCCTTGCTCAGGGGTATTGCTATCCAGTTGTTAGTGGATTTTATTTTGGTGCCTTTCAACCAATTTGAATTTTGCTTCAATCCCTAGATTATAGTTTCTAATTTTTGGTTTATGTTCTATTTGGCACCTTTTTATCACCATTTCAATTTTGATTCTATCCCTTTTGCAGTAAATCATAGTTCATTTCTCTGGTTTTAGCTTACATGGGAATTACTTCTTGGATTTTGGTATTCCTACCCTTGATATTTCTTTTTCAAAATTTATCTCATTATTTTGGAGGCTCCTTGGGTGGGATCCATGTCTCTTATTTCTTCCAACGTCCTATTTCTCTTGGTTATCTTGGTTCTCGTGGATCTCTACATTCTCTTGGATCTTGTCTTGTTCTATTCAAATTTTTTGTTTCTTGTTGTTGGTTGGAGCTTGACTTCTTTTCCCTTTGGATGGGTCTGATCCTCTTTAGTTTTTGTTTGGTTTCTACTTAGAAGCTTGTGCTTCTAGTTGTAAAAGGTTGGGGGCTTCAAAATCCCTTCTTTTACCTAATAAAAAAATTAATATAATGATATTCTCGAGATAAATATGTTTCTTTCAGAACTCAAATGACAAAATTATTTTCTATGATCCTAATATTTTTTTGATATTGGATGAAAAATAGGGTTTTTAAAGGGGCCCTAACCCTTTTACAAGAGAGGCCTGATTATATTGGAAAATAAAAACCATAGGCCAAAAAAAGATATCCTAGCAAAAATCACACACCTTTCCTCCTAGGAATGAATGATGCTAAAGATACACTAACAAAAAAATGAATTACAAAGATACTACCCAGATAGACTAGACTCAGATTAAGCATTGTCTTTTAGCTCAATGACCTTGATAGAAACTGACAACCCACTTCAATCAATTTTTGATATTATTCAATCTAACAAGCTGACCTTCAGTATCCAATGCAACTATTCTTTGTAATGGTAGTGGAAAGCTGTCATCACAATATATGATCATAATATCCATCCATCACAATAAATTTTAATATCTCTCTCACACACATATATAGTTTTCTAAACCTTCAATAATTTTTCACTTGAAATATCATTGTAATTGGTCAATCATCAAATGTGCAAAGTTTCATAAAATTATCAACTACCTCATGCATTTTTAATATCATTATGATAACTATTTGCATGAATATCAATTGATATAAAATTGGTGGCTTGAGTGGCATGCCACACTACAAGCTAGGATTTTTGGAAAACAAAGCCTTGCAACCTAGTGGATACGCCTTTGGGTGGAGAACTAATTTGGTAGTTGTACCAACAATAGAAATTTGGTTTGTTGGGTAGAAGGTTGGGTTAGCTGAAGGAACCATAATTGGGATATTGGATGGAAAGTTGGGTCAGTTTAAGAAACCATGACAACTGGCTATGTTGTTGAGAGGAATGTTGATTTTGTTCATTTTGGGTTGTTGGGTTTTCTAGGTTGTTGGATGATATTTTGTTAGTTTTTGGTGCTAGATAGTTGGTTTTCTCCTTGAATTTTTTGTTTTTTTCTCCTCTCTAAAGTTAATACCAAGGGAAGACCTTGGGCTTCATCACTGTCCATTGAGAATATTTGTGTTGTCAACCCCCGTGTCTAGTGAGTGTGGCTATCATGTTGGTTGTTTACTATATGTGGGTGCTTGACAAATTGTTTTTTCTCCATGGTATTATTTTGGTAATTACTCCTATATCTAAATTTAATACTAGGGGAATACCTTGGGCTTCATCATTTTCCATTTGAGAAAGACTCATGTTTTTGGGCCTTGCGTCTAGTGTGACTATCCCATTGGTTCTTTATTTGCTGGATGTGGGTACTAGATAAATGGTTTTTCTCCTTAGCATTATTTTTGCCTTTTCCCCTCTCTTTGAAGTATATATTAGGGAGAGGCCTTGGAATTATTTTCTATTTTATTGGGAAATACTCTTGTTGTTGGTCCTTGCATCTAGTGGGTCAACATGTTGCTAGGGGTGATCTTTGATTTGTTTATTGTGGGAGGTAGTCCTACTGACCCTATGGAAGGGTTTGATTTTTACTTTATACTCACTCATTTTTTGGGTGAAGATCTTCTAGTGGTAGGGGGCATTCTTGGGTTTGTTTCTTTCTTGGACTTCCTTGATATGCCCCTCTTTGTGGTTAGGTAGTGTGGTAGATCTAAGTCCAAGTTTCAAGGGAGCAGGATTAATTTGACCCTATGATATAATTTATTGGTGTCTTCTAGTATATTCCAATAGTTTCTTGATATTTATAGGTGGATATCTTGGTTGGTTGTGCTATTATCTCATTTTTTGGTGGAATGTTCAAATTTTAATCTTCTAGCTAAAGCATGGGCTTGAACAAATTTTGCATGGCTGGTGGATTTGATATCCCTATTTAGGTGGGATGTTTTAAATTTTATCTTTTCTAAAAAATGCATTAACCTAGGCATATTTTTCTTACCTAGTGGTTGGGTTTTTGGTTCAGATCTCCTGTTGGGTAGTTTTTCAATCTTCCTTTGAGCGTTCCAAAATTTCATTGTTTTTCATTTTGAGCACTCAGATTCAATTATCATTTCCAAGGTTTTGGGTTCCTTTCAAAACCCTATGGTCCTTTGTTAGAGGTTTGTTTCACTTCAAGGTTCTGGGTTCCTTTCAAAACCCTATGTTCAGGTTTTGGGTTCCTTTCAAAATCCAGTTTTCTTGCCAGTGTCTAATGTGTCTGGTCCTCCTACTAGGCAAGAATTTTCAAATGGGAGAAAATTTTCAAATTTTAAATCTAAGAGCCCAAATTTATTTCAAATTGGTAGGTTCTCCCACTGGGTGGAAAATATTCAAATGGATAGGAGAATTTCAAATGTCAAATCTGAGCACCTAGTTTTTAAATTTCATTTTGGCAAGATCTCTATTGAATTCCAGTTCTACATTTTGGATGTTGGATACCGGATCATTTTTTTTTGGATGCAAGATTAGTTCTCCTTAGGGGAGACAACCTCATTTATGTTCTTCTTTGATTTTCATCGAATATCCTTATGGCCAAATTTAGGTTTGGGGTCCCTTTTAAAACCCCATTGTAAAAGGTTCCGGGGCCCTTTCAAAACCCCCTCTTCCACCTAATCCAAAACAAAATTGGGCATTAGACATATATCTTAACATAAAATATTATTTTAATGTTATTAAAGAAATATTCTTGCTATTCAAAGGGAATGAAAATAGAGAATGAAACAAGCCTTCACCTTTGTGATCACTAATTTCATTATCTATAAATAACCTTCATTTGGCTTGAAATTTAACTAGAAAAATATACATAACATAAAATATTTTCATTTCACTCAAAGGAGACTCATTAGGCTCTATGAGATTAATAAATATAAAAAATATAAATTCCATATAGAAGCTTCTCATTTTTTTAAGCTAAAATAAAATTCACTTCATTACTATCACTAATTTAATCCATAGGTATATTTTCTTTGTTCATTTTGTGATAGTATAAAACCTTAATATGTGTACCCATTCTTGTAAATTATAAAATTAATAAGCTATATAATCTTATTAATATGTACCTTTGTCTTAGACATTGGCATGCAACACCAATGTAACATCACATGTTTCTCATCCTTAACTTTTCCTTCCTTGAAGAGTGAATAGATGTGTTCCTCTTGATTAATATTTTTTGTCTTTTTTTCAATTACAAGATGATAAAAAATTAGTCTAAATTGAGTAATTGTTTCTTGTATTGAGATCATCATTTGGTGATGATTTTGCTCTTTGCAAGTGATCATTATATTGATTTTACATTCAAAAAATCCCATTCTCTCATTAGGATCTTGACAATAAATACCTATATTTTTGTTTCGTGAAGTCTTCAATTCTTGTTGAGGATTTTAGTATATCACTTTCAGCAACTCCCTATTTCTTAGTCCTTTTAATGTCATGAGATATGATTTTTTTTGTTGAGTTGAAATCATTGCTTGATATTATAATCTACTATTATTGATTTGCTTTATTTATATATTATATATAAAATTTTTGATAAAGTGTTTCTCATTCTAATGGTAGAATTTTTATTTTTGCTAATATCATGGAGTACAGATTTTGAACATTAACCACCTAATTTTTGAAGCAAAAAGATATTTTAGACACCCAACCTTTTTTCAAGTTTATTTTGATGATCCAAGAACTCAAACATGACAACCATAAAATCATTGTCTCTAATTTAATTTATGTTTTTCTTAATTCTCATATTCTCTAATTTAATTTATTTCCATTATTTCGCATGTCATAAAGATATTTTAAAACTTTTTTTATGCATTTCTCTACATAATCACTCAAATTATAGAGTTAGAACCAAATTCAAATCCCAAGTACTTGTATGAAGTGATTACCTCTAATTTTCTACCCTTCAATGTGATACTTATTCTTTATCCAAGAAACCAATAATTGTTACCTTTGCTTTTCTTGCATTAATTCATTTTAGAAAGTTGCAAAATTTGTTTAAAGATATTTTTATTTTTTACCAATAGTACAATATCCTCAATACAAATCAACAATAATAAAGCATACCATGAAATTCATACACCTTCTCCTCCATCTATTATAATCCATTATTTTAACTCATCTATGAATAAACTAAATAATATGGATTAGAGAGGCCAAAAATTATTTACATAAAAATTAATATTGGTAGTGGTATTTTTAGTTTCATTGCTATCATTTATCGGTATTGATGAATTTGCCATAACCTTTTGATATAAGCATATTATTACTTTCCTCCATTTGATTGGGATGTTTAATTTTTCCATTCTTTTTATTAATTTTATTATTGGACCTATATAATTTTTTTAACAAAATACATAAAGAAAAGCTAAGTCATATTATTATTTCCTTGAGTTTTATCAAAAATAGCCCCAAAAGTAACCATATTATCATTTATCAAATGTTGAAATTAAATACTAGATTGAGAATGAGTCATTCCAATTGTTTTCATATGTCAATTTATTAATTTAATTTTCTAATACTATACTCAATAGCCTAACAAAGAGGGTACTCACTATAGCCATTCTATAAGTTCTTGTAGTATTTATGTTCCCATTTTTGTAAATATGACCTTGCTAACTTGTCATTTGGAGAGAACCCTTCTATATCGTTTGATTATATATATGCCTTATAATAATTAATAAATAAGGTGATTCCTATTTAATCATGTCAAATATAAAACCATATGGATCATGTGCCTTTCCATTGAAACGATGCTTAATACTTAGCTTAAGACTATATTTTAAAATAAATTGTATGTTACTAATTGTAAAAATCTTATAACTATTTTCTACACATTAATTTTCAAATATTTTGTAGACATATGTGTTCGTTTCCTTTTTTGTTTCATGAGTGTAATTGCTTCTCAAATTTCATAGAATTTTATTTTAGAATTTTAGCTAGTTCCTCTTGTTTTTTTTTTAAGGAATATTCTCTTCTTTTGATGCAAGGTACTTTTGTACTCTTTCACCCAATTCGCCTTGTCATCTATGTATGAATTTAATACTCCTTTTGCAACTAGATTAATTTATAACTAAACCATTTGTTCCATGGTATTTAATAGGATATTATTTTTCCAATAATAAAGCATTCTTCATTCTATTTTATTCTAGTGTTATGGGGAATATGAATTTATTGTTGCATTAGTAAAAAAAACAAAATAAGTATACATGCACAATTATATTTTATTATAAAAAATAAAATACAAAATGATATTTGGAGGACAGATGTTAGAATCTATGATTCCATCTCTCTAATGACTATTATCTATATATGAATACATTTTTATACATAAAATAGAGTATAAAGAGGCATTGTAGTAGATCAAATAATTCATTTTCCAATGGTTACAAGAATGGAGATAACAACCACTATTCTATTAGTAGTACCATAACCAAGATGATATCCCAAGGATAGTATTGGTGTTATAGGGAATGAGGTCATGGTAATTTGATCCTAAAATCAAATAAAAGAGTTGGAATTGGTGTTAAATATAGTAAGTGGAAAATACATCAATAGTTTTTTTTTTAGTTTACATGGTGGAATCGGTAGCCATCATGATGACCACGTACAATTTCCATCATTTATGGCCACCATAGTATTCTACATTATCCACCTTAGAAGCTGCCACATAGTACTCCCGTAGTACACCCCTATAACCACCATGTCACAATCATTTAAAACCTTTTATACCGCTAAAAGAACTAGGAAAGGGATATGTGTTCAATCGGACAAAGTTCGATATTTGAACCTTGGACCTCTAACCCCTTATAGGGTTTGGAAGAACCAATTGGTCTACACCTTGGACCTTAAAATACATCAATAGTTGATACTAGGATTTGTTGTATTTAATTTTGGTTTAGTCAAAAATCCTTGAAAAGTAAAGGACTACATTGCTTCTAAACCTAGGATCAAGTGATTATTTTTTGTTTAATATGATTGTGTGTTATGCATATCCCTTTGAAAAATAATATTTTCTACTTTAACAACTCAATATATAATCAATATCTTCATTCTTGGTGTTCTTGATATTTAGCTTTTGATTTAGTATGTAATGAGAGATAGCAATCACAAGATGCAAAATAATATGAAAGAAAGTAAATCTGTGAGATAACTAAAATATACTATAAATAGAAATGATAAAAATGAATACAATTAGCTTTGGAGGAAATGGACACTCCATGAACAAAGCTACTGGACTAAATTACACTTATCACCAATATATGGTGATCTACACAACACTATGCTACTACTTGTGAATATGCTCTAAGCTTTTATATTCTACTTATTACAATGAGACCCTTTCCTTGGTCAACACTCTACCTAGTTGTGCAAGGGATATATTGCATATATACAACTTGCATATTGGCACTTCTACATTTATTACATTTCATGAAGTAACTAGATAAATTTACCCTAAAGTAATCTAATATCCTAAGTATGTACCTAGGAAGGTACATTTCTAACACCCCCTTGCATTACATTATTTGGGTATTGAAGACTTTAGTATTCAATGTGGATCTTCTTCCATTGGATAATGGAATTTGTATTCTTTTTCATAGCTTACTATATATTTAGATGATGCAAAGTAATATATAGTTGTAGCTAAAGGTTTTTCTTTCAATTGAATTTGCATTGTATTCCTCCTTTATATGCTTCATCTTTAGATTTATATTTGATTTTGGTTTTTGTGCTCTCTTAGGTGGTTATGCTTCTACTTGGTTCTTGTAAGGAATATTCTCCTTTCCTATCTTCAATCTGTACAAAATCTTCTGAACAACCACTTAAGATATCATGATAAGATCTTGAGTTGGTAGAACTTGAAGTGCCAATGCTACATGAGGACTGAGAAAGATTTTCTAGATATAATTCATTAAGTTTTTCCTTCTTTTAAAGTATTTCTATCAATCCTTTTGGTTCTATATTTTCATCCTTGTAGTGTTTATATGTGAGCAATGCCATGTATAATATGCTTGCAAAGTCTAAGGAAAGTGAAATGTCACTTTTTCTATTGTCAATTGCTTCATTGGTATGGGCTTGAAGATAGCATTCCATAGTATCAAAATTATATTCTAAGGATTCACTATGGAGTAATTTTAAATTTAGGTCTAACATTCCTTCATATTTCGTGAGTAGATTCATGATCCCAAGTTTTATGGCACTATATTTTTCCTTTCTAAAGTAATTATGCTTATTGGTGTTTGTAGTATTTTGGGAAGTATACATGCTTATGGCTCCTTAGTTTAGGATATATAAAGCTATTATCTTATGGATTCCTAAATATATAAGCTTAATTTTATAAAACCTTTATCAATCCTTAGGTTTTGTAGACTTCCTTATATCTCCCTAGTGATGAGAGTATATAAACCTAATGCAATTTTAGATTTTATAGAACGCTTATATTTTTCCATTGGATTTACAACTTGATAATATTTGATAAATGTTGATACTACCAAGTTTTGTAGAATACCGTATGACTCCCTAGTATGTTTTGGATAACATATAAGATGAGTATAGTGCTTTTGTAAATTGTAGTTCAATTTTTGGTTGTAAAGTTTTATAAATCCTAAATTAAACTTCTATTATCCCTTATTTATCCTATTAAACTAAGCACTATTCCCAAATTTGAATAGGTTTAATTTTGGATCTCTTTTGTCCATTTTTGTGAAATATTGATACAAGTAAATCGCTAAATTCCAACCTTTGAAATGCTTTGATAAAACCTCTTTTAATATCCCTTTAGTATTTAAATTTAGTGTATCTAATTTTTAATAAAATAATTTGATGTAGTAACCCCTATAACTCCCAAATTTTGGAAAATTAGACCACAATAATATTTGTAAATTATTTAAAAAAAAAAATTCCAGTAGAAACCCTTATTACTCAGTTTAATGTTGCAAATATTATATTGATTTGATAAATTATTCCCTTTGAGGTATGGATTTCAATATGATTAAATTATTATAAGTTTAACCTTGATTTATCAATCTTATAACTCCCAAGAAAGCACATTTAAAATGGGAATAAATCTTACCTTGCAGTACACAAAGATCACAATAATCGATGCTGATTTTGGGTGTGCAAGGGATGCAATACTAATGTCTTTGCTTTGGCCATTCCATTCAATAGAATGCTTGGAAATATTCTTGGATTTAATGCTCCAAATATGCTACCTTTAATATCTACCTTTTAATAGAGCATTAAAGGCTCTTCTCCCTTTCTTTCTCGCTGCAACTCGGCCCTATGCACGAAGACTGTAAAGTGTTGAATGTGGATGCATGAATATTACTGAATGCTTGAAAGTCCTTGGTCTTTGGTGACTTTATAATGGAATGGAATATTTATTTAAGTTCCAAGTGGCACATCCATTTTCTTCTTGATCTCTTGAGAAATGAAAGATGTTGGATGACACTTGTAGCCTCTTGTAAGTAATTCTTGGGAGTTACATTCTTTAGATGAGTACTTGTTCTCTTTAGAGATAAGTGTCTCATACATTTTTAATGTATAAACCTACTATTAGTAATATTTATTTGACCAATATGAGCACTCATGGATGGAATATTAGGGTTTTATTTTGGGTTACAAGTGTTACTTACTCCTTGTGCATGGGCCTTTGCTCCTTCAACATAACCCTTCGCTATCCTTATTAGCAAATATTGATATTTTAATTTTATTTGTTGTAGATACTTTTGATGGAGCCTTGAATGAGAAGAAATTCTATGGTGGACCTTTGGTGTAGCCTTTTTGGAACTCCAATAATGATATAGGGTTATCCTACATACATATTGCTTTTCTTGATTTCCTTCAACCTGTTATGCTCCTTTTATAAACCTGAATACAATGATTCTCTCTTATTTACTTTTGTGCCTTTATTTCTTACAGGTTTGGCTATCCAAGAATTAGGGAATATAAACCTTCTATGATATTTTTCTTGGCTTAGAGTGTGCAAGTATTCAACTACCATTGGCTGGTTTATCCTACGGATATTGTACCTTTGAGGCACCTTCAAATATGACCTCTATCCTATGTAAACTAGATTATGATAGTGCAATACAATGTAACAAATTTGTATATAAAATAACCTTTATTGCACCCTCTTTTGCACTCCTTTTTTAGGTCTGAATTTCTAGTTTTGTGGAAGAATTTTTGAATGCAATGTAGGGGTTTTGAGGTTGTCTCTTTGATTAGAAGTCTTCCCATTTTTGATTGGATTATTTCATGACAAATCCAAGGTTATATAGAAGTAGATAGAAGCACGTTATTTGATGCAATATTTTGCACATTTCTCCTTGCAAATAACCCTGTAATACTTTGGATTTGAGACTCACCAAGTATCAATATTTGAAGCTTCCTTTGCTGAATTTAGTTGGATGTTATTTTCTTCTCCAAAACTTGGAGGATTGAGATGTTTTTGGTGGCTTCCTTTGGCCACTAAATGTTGCAAATTTTAGTGCACTAATGGTGTCTTTAGACACTTAATGCTACTATAATTTTGTGCCTTTCTCAAGAACAAAAACACTAAGCTTTTTGAGAGTAATATAGTAGTGGAAATGAATCTAATAATATTTCACATTTAATGCACTAAAATTTTGACCTTATCATTCCAATCTACTCTAAAAAACTTAATCAATTTACTGTAACTAATCAAGAATAATTTGAAATGAACCTTCAATAATTATTCTGCAATTTCACTACAATTAATATTATAGGACTTAGTCTATTTTTTCTTTTTCCAAAGTAGATGATAGGTAGTTGATATATAGTTATAACTTTGTAATCTAATAAGCTCCATAGCTAATATGAAAATGAAACTTAAAAGGAACTTTTCCCTTTTACACTTTTGAAGACTATAATTTAATTTTCCTCTTTTGCAAATCTAATCCAAATTAAGGTGCTTTAACAAATCTGATAAGTAATACAATTAATGAATCTACTTGCACCAATAGTTTCTTATATTTTTAAAATATTTTGAAACTCTTTTGTAGCTTCTATAGAGGATGTAGATCTTGGTGTCTAAGATCACCAAGTTGTTTCTTTGAGTAGGATCTTACTGCTTAGTTTCTTCTTTACAAAAAAGTGGTCTCAAAATTCCTTTTATGATCCTAGGTTTTTATGATTTGATATTTTAAGTAATCTTCTCCATTTAGTATATATTTAGAGAAATTCTTCTCTAAAATGATTCCTTCTTGTTGTGAGGGGTAATCTTCAAATCTCCTAGATTTGGTAAGCTTCTTCTATCTTCAAGTCTCCTTGTTGAATTCTAACTTCAAGCAATATCATCTTCTCAAGATTCTAAATGTCTTGAGGTCTTCTAAATTTTGGCACTCCTTGACAAAGTCTTCTTATTTTGGGCTTGTTGTCAGATGGTGACAATTATCCCAAATATTTCACCATATTTTGTAGTGAATTTATCCAATGAGTTCTCCTTTGATGATTTTTTTAGTAAGGATTTCCAAGACTTTTACTGGATGCTAATTGAGACCTCTCCAAGGTATTTTATCTTGCAACTTCTTTCGATCTTCCTTTAGACATTTTCTTCAACATTCTGCTTTTGGAAGTGTTGGTGGTGAGATCTTATTCTGGATCTCTGATTCTGCTGCTTCTAGATTTGAGTAGGACTCTCTTAGTCCTTATTCTTCCAATATTGGAAGTTATTCAATGACATATTATCCTAATATATTTACCTTCAATTTTGCTTCAGGTGATATATTTATTCTCAAGAAGATACTCTTCCTAACTTTCTTGTAGGAAGTTTCCCAACTCATTGAATCTCATTTACCTACAATAAAGTATTAGTACTGAAATCTTAATCTCCTTCTGAATTAGATACTCTCTTTTGGAGTCTTCTTCAGGATCAAGTATTCTATTGCTTTTTTTCAGTATTAAGGCTTATGTGGCTCTTTCTTCAGTATCAAGGCTTTTGTGGTATTTTCTTCAGTATCAAGGATTTTGTGGCCTTTTCTTCAGTATCAAGGCTTCTATGGCATTTTTCTGGATCAAGGCTTCTATGGCTATTTCTTCTAGAAAAATGCTTATATGGTTTTTTCTTCAATATCAAGGCTTCTGTGGCCTTTTCTTTTGGATCAAGGCTTTTATGGCCTTTTCTTTAGTATCAAGGCTTATGTGGTATTTTTTTTGGATCAAGGCTTCTATGGATTTTTCTTCTAAAACAAAGCTTATGTGACATTTTCTTCTAGATCAAAGCTTCTATGGCCTTTTATTTTAGAACAAGGCTTTTGTGTCATTTTCTTCTTCTTTGAAGTTCTCAGGATAGTATGGTCATAAAAGTTCCATGTTGAAAATAGAATGAAGGGGAAAATATGGAAGAAGATATATCTCATCTATATTATCTCTTATATGCTTGGTAATAGTATATGGTCCATACCTCAAAGTAGCCTATGATTTTGATATGATCTTAAAAATTCTATTTTTGAAGATAAGTCCAAAATTTAGCCTAATATTTTTGTTGATGTTATACACAATGTTTTTTACAGTGGATTTTTGTACTTACAATTAGCTATTTAAACAATGTGATACAACTAGCATTAAATATTTTTAATCTATTTAATAAATGTATTGGCCTTGTCAATATCAATTTATGCATGATAGGTATATTCTATCATAGATTAAAATAAATCAAGGTCAATTGGTCAAATGATTAAAACCCAAGACTATCTTGAAAAGAAATATGGCCTATAGAGCTATAAATAATCCTATTGTAATTGTGTGTTGGTCAAATATATACTTAATCAACAAAAACTACATTTGTATGCCCTAGATACGACCAATATTGAAAGGTCGAAGGAAAGAAATGTCCCTCGTGCCAATCTCCAGAGAGGGCTGGTTCCCGAACTAAATCCTACACTGGTAGAAGACTAGGGATGCAAGAAATAAATTAAAAATATGCAAAAATAAATGGGAAATATGGCCACAGGCCAAAGTGTAGGACTTGGGATAGACTAACAACAAGAAAATCACCAAAGCATGAAATAGCATTTAACAGAGGAAAAGCAACAAAATTTACTTGTAACCTTGCAGTAATAACCTCCAAAATAACACTCCAGCATTCACTCCCTCACTAGCAATATTTAAATCCAAATGCAAAATTTAAATTTAACAGCAAACAAGAAAGACAAATATAAAATAGAAGTGCACAGTACAAAAAACAATCACACACAAGATCACTTGCGAATTCAAAATCCTGATGCCTTGTATTAATGGAGTGGACTTAGAGAGTATTATCGCAAAATGTCTAACCTCCCCTTTAAAATGGAAATTTGAATAGTATTTATAGAGGTTTTCGCCTCTTTCATTTAATGCACCAGAGAACAAAATGTTTCGGGATCAAGAACAAAAACCAGGAAATTCTACCTTGGAATTATTGAGAATCTACTCCTTTGAAAAACTGATCCATTAATTAGGGAAAAACCTCCAGGAAATCAGAAACTTAAATTTTGATGCACATATAACTAGAATATCATTGAATATTTTGGAAGAGCCTCAATTCTTTGTAAATTAGGAAGATTCATTCATTCTTATTAGTTAGCTTCTTCCATGATTCGAGATTCACAACATGAGTTACTCAACAACACCCTTATTTAGTATTCATGATACTGGCACCTTCAAACCTTTGACCATAATTCTTCTCACCTTGAAATCATGTTCGCCTCAAAAACTTGCTTCGCCCCATCTCCCTTGTGTATGCGTGCGTGATTGCTCCTTTTAAAACACGTTCACCCCTAGGAAGGGTGAACAGGATGTTCGTCCCTCAACCAGGGTGAATGTGACATTACTTTGCTTTTATGGTTCATTTGCCCATGGGAGGGGTGAACGGGATGTTCACCCCTCAACCAAGGTGAACGTAAATTACCACCATCTTTGGGTGCACCTGACCACATTCTTCTTTGGGACGCGTTCACCCATAGAAAGGGCGAACGATGCATTCACCCCATAGCGAGGGTGAATGCGCATACATTTTAAAATTTTATTGCATCAAATATTGAAACTTCATTCACCTTTCAAAAGGGTGAATGGGGCATTCGTCCCTCCTTTGGGGCATTCAAAATAGAAACCACTGCTTGTTCCAATAGAGAAGAAGAAGAAGGAAAAAAAGACATAACTGCGGGAACATACACCATGTGTTGAGGGGATGGATGCGTCTATGAAACTACCTCTTCTTCTTGTTCTTCCACCCTTTCTCCAATATCACAAACCTCTTCTTCATCCATGATTTCTACATGAGAACTCTCTGACAACTATTCCTCTTCCTGTTGCTGAACCATTGGAAATATTTGTGCGAGTGAGGTCGGGATCTCTTTGACAAGAAAAGGAGTTACAGTTGATGCACTAGCAATTATGATAATCTCCACGGTTCGCACTGCAAAAACCAATGCGACTAAAGCCGTAGGAACCTCAACGGTAGAAGTTGTAGCCACATTGGTTCAGGGTCTCTTCACCACTTTAAGAAATAGAGGCGCCATTAATTGTTTATGTTTTTTGGGTGTAGACAACTCCTCCTATTATCGCTTAGTTATTTGAGACCTTCCAAAACTGTATTGCTATTCTTCCTCCTTTGGGTCCTCATATTCGATCGTGGGGCGCTCTTATTCAGTTTCACCTTTAGTGCTATCAGACTGTTGAAAACTCTATGACAAGATATTTTTGAAGGTAACGAGTTGATATGAATCCAAAAAATGATCATAAGCCTCTGAAAATTGCTCATCCAATTTCAACCCATAAGGAGTGTGTGGCTTTCTACGATGAATACGCATAATCCACCAATTCATTATTTTCTCTTCGGTCCATTCTAGTTTGGCTTCTTTGATAGACATACACAAACCTAAAGGAGGAATCTGAGTACTATTTTTAGCTGGATTATACTCTACCTCTTGCTCATATTAGTTGTACCATGGTAGGAGAGAGGTCATTTTTTCAATATTCTAGTCCATATCTGGCCCATAAAAATTTTTCCTTCGCTTCTGAATATCGGGATGAGGACAACAATGAAATAACTTAGCTTTTACAATATCTAAGAACTTTTCCAAAGGATAATACCACCAGTGTTATGGCAATTCAATTAAACCCAAGTCTTGGAGTGCCACTGTCAAAAGTCTATTTTACCAAACTTGATTCACCTCTATGCTTCCGAAATTGAAAGGCACGGTGCAGGTGGTCTTCTTCCTATGCCCAGATCCATATATCATTCACATAATTTGTTTGGCACACAAATTCTATTGCAAACATGTGCGATGTGGAAAAATATGATAACAAAAATGCCTTACCCGTATACCCAAAAATTTGAACAACAACACCCTGTGTAAGCTAAAAAATGTCACCCTTTTCCCCTATGACGAATGAATATTTCAACTCCCACAACACTCTATCACATGTACCACAAATAAATTCAATTGCTTACCCCAAAATCCAGCTATTAAAATTGTACACTGACTCCCTTTTTGACAAAACCAGAGTCCACATATACATAGGCAAAGGTTCATTATTTTTGCCCATCGGTGTGACTGCAATAAATGAAAAGTGCTGATACAACTAGAAGAAGAACCATACCAAAAATTATGAATGCCAAAATTATTGGGACTCCCCATTTTGCATCTTTTCTAGTTGAGAATTAATCCTTTGGGAAATGAAGTCGGCCCAATCAAAATAAATGGGGTTTCCTCCTTGCCTCATGGTAGAGGGAGAGAAAAATTTGACTTTGTAAATACATTGATCCATAGCTACCTGCCACTTATGCACTATTTCATCTGAGGGCAACCCAACAACCCATGAAAACATAGAATAAATATCTTGGATCTTAAACTCTGAAAGTGACTTGGGTAAATTGGTAGCTACCCCATCTGCGACTCCTTAACGAGTTGAGTCTCCATGAATTGATGCATGGTTATAGTGGAGACATATATGTCCTCCTGATCGTTAGTATGAATCTTATTATTTATCGCATAGGAAGGGAGATTCAACCCACATGAAAAAGCTTCCCAAATTTTATTTGGAGTAATGGTGAACATAATTTCTCTCTTGGCGTTTCGCAAAACCTTGGCGAATGGGTCGTAAAATTGAGCAATGAGCTACACTAGCTTAGGGCATGGATGGATAGGCAAACATAAATACCAGGATAACTATGAATTGTAAGGTATTGTGAGACAACTATTGCATGAAATGCCTTGACTCACCGCTGCCTCCACATCCTGCCTTAATATTTTGATTCCTTTGTGCGTAATCAAACAGTCTCTAATTTCTGCCATAGTATCTTCATAGGGATCCAAGTCAACATAGTCATTCTTTCGATATTTTTTAACCCTAGAGCTTCTTTCCATTTTCTTCGTTTGCTTAGGCTCTATGGCTTCCGTGGTGCCCTTGGGTTATTTGCCTCTTTTCCTAATTTTTCTCTGATAAACTGACTGAACAACTTCTACAATTCATTGTTCTAGGGAAGCCTATGAAACTTTATGCAACTTAAAAGTAGGGTGCAGTGAAGAAGAAAATTTTAAATAAAAAACAACAATAAACTATGGTATTTTATCTTACGATTTTTATAGAGCTTTCTGACACCTATTGCAGTAAATGCAAAATTAAGTGCAAGCGCCTTCGAAAGATAATTATCATCAAACTACTAGCCTGGAACCATTTCTAAATTCCAAACAATTTCTTATTTGATTTAATATTGGATCCCCCTAAAAAAACTATGCCCTAGCTGCTGCATAATTTCATCGTAAGACATGTCCTAGCACTTGAAGCTTACTGGGGAAGCTAAACTAGCCACTCAACAACCAATCATTCAATATTCATGGCTTCCTTGGAAAACTAAAAATCCAGCGCCTCCCATGTTCTAAATTTAATGCCTTCTTACTGATGCCCTCGCCTTTCGATTGTCGACAAATAATCCAGGGTCCATCTAATTTTGCAACATACTACTGAAATTGATGTAAGTGTTCTCTCCTTTAGCAAAATATTTTAAGTCCTAGGGGGAGTAGAAAAGAAGGTCAGATTTAAGTAAAAGGATATGGGTTGCCATCAATGACAAAGGGAAATATTGCTGGACATTTTGAGTCCCTAGCTAAAATGTTTTCATTGATGTCAAAATATTATTTGATGTCAAAAGGATCTATGATGGCATGCACTATGGTTTTGTGAAAGTGCAAGGAAGGGTTTTTGTGAAAACCAAGGCAGGCAAAATAAAAAGTTTTATTTAAAACCATGGATGGTAGATTTGAAATGGGTTTTTCTTAAAACCCAAGTTGGATTTTCGTTTCATCGAAAAATGTGCTCTAGTGATGGAGATATTTAATTATAAAGATTTAGTTTAAATTTTAATTATTTAAAATTAAAATTAAAATTTTAAAATTAATCAAAAGTTTTCCCTCCATTTTCTGTCGACGTCGATTTTTATTCTTCCCAATTCACATCGTGTATAAAATGTGCCTTTTTAATAAATAGTTTATGTCCTTCAAAATTTGAATGATAAATCCTCTTTTGAAAAAGTTTTCCTCCTCCGAAATCATGCACTATTGACGGTCAAGGTTTAGGAGAAGTGCAGTTTGTAAGTTCATGGGCACCAAGAGGAAGTACTGCAAGAACAAAGTGGAATAACTTCCACATGGGAAGCTTAGACCACTTGGTGGGCAGAAGGAATGCAAATGTGCACTCGCTGCTACAGGTCTCAAGTTCGAGTCAACCAAAATTTATTTTTTGCTTGTGTGTTGTCGTCGCACTTTTTGGAGCAGAAAACAAATTTTTCCAAGGTATGCTGCCATTGCAATTTTTCGGAGATTGAGATATAAATGTTTTAATTTTCCTAAGCTAAGGTTAACACATCATTATTGAGGGTTTGCCATGGTGGTATAGTTTATGAGTTGTGGCTTATACTTTGCACTAGTTGATGTGGGATTTTTGCATTAAGGAGCTTAGTGAGTTGTTCATTAGTGCAAAGTGTTTTTAGGAGAAATAAGGGAATGGTAAATGGTTGTGGTGATATTCATGCTATGCTTAATTAGATAAGGAAATAATCATATTTAATTATTTTCTAGTGGTGGATGTGATTTTTGACTAGGAGAAATAAGGTGTAAAAGGTTATGATAATTGTTTTGTAATTTATCCTAACCCTCATGAAGATTGGCAAAAGAATATTGTGATTGTGGCAGATTTCCAAAGAGGTATTTTCATCTTCATAAAAGGTATGGGCACATTCTCCTATTGATTTTTTATGGTGGTTGATTTATGAAATATCATTGGAGATAAAAGGATTGATTATGGTTTCCTTTTCGAAAGTGGTTGGTTGAATGCTTCAAGGTTTTCTAGTTTGAGAGTTGTGATTAAACTTTATTTTATAAGCATTATTGTTGAATACTATTGATTGTGAAATGAACTTGAACTTGAGTTAGAGAATAACATGAGTATCATTGTTATGTGAGACTTGTGATTGAGCATTGTTAGAAACATTTTGAGTTGGTTGATACATGCTTGGACTAGGGTTTGTGAGAAAGGATTGATCCTTGAAGTGATTGGTTGAGTTGAGTTGATTGAGCCTAGTCAAGTGATTGTGTGAAGTGGTTGTTCAAGTTCCATAAAACAAACTATTCTATATTCTAATTTGAGTTGAGTTGAGATTGATTTGAGTTGAGATTGGGATTTGAGTATAGAATATATTGAGTCTCTAACAATTATCTTTATGCTTCTATGAGATTGTTGAGTTGATATTGATTTGAGTTGAGATTAGGATTTGAGTATAGAACATATTGAGTCTCTAACAATTCTCTTTATGCTTCTATGAGATTGAGTTGAGATTTTATTGAGCTGATTTGAGGCAAGTCTTTGAGAAGGCTTGTGGACTGATTTTGAGTAAGCTTTTGTGAAAGCTTGCTATGTAGATTTGAGCAAGTCCTAGAGAGGACATATTGATAAGATTTGGACAAGTTATGAGTGAGCTTTTTGAGCAGATTTGAATAAGTTCTAAGTGAGCTTGTTGAGAATATTTGAGCAGGTTCTGAGTGAGCCTATTTAGAATATTTGAGTAGGTTCGAGGTGGACATATTGAGAAGATTTGAGAAGGTTCTAAGTGAGCCTATTGACAAAGCTTTGGAGGTGACAGAGTATAGAGGACAAAGTCTCAATGGATAAAGATCTAGCAACTAGGACAATTAAAGACAGATCTGAGTGAGGAGTCTTCAAGTGGAGAGAGATCCACAAGTCAGTGCAGTAGAGATACAAAGTCTTCTAGAAGATCACTAGCCAGAGTAGAAGGGGAAAGAGTTCTCCTATGGAAGATATCCACAAAATTGAGATTTAGGGGATCAACATCTCCTTTGGATAGAGGTCCATAAACATTGTAATTGGTAATAATTCCCAAGAGATTATTTGAGAAATATTTAGAAGAAATATTTTTTGTGGAGGTAGCCCACATTGGGTGAACCACGTTAAAAATGATGTCTCTCATGTGTGTGATTCTTTATGTTATGTTTACTACTTTATTAATGTTGATGCTACTATTTGGGGAAAAGTTTTATATTATATTGTTCACCCCCATCTTAGTATAAGCACATGTTCTTCACTTCAACCTATGATGCCTTGGTAGGGATGACTCTATGATGGGTTTATTGAATTCTATGATAATGTCACTATGATGTGTGAACCAATTCATCCCATTAGTTCCTTAATCTAATGCAAAATAACACTTTTACATAGGTCCATTAGCCTAAACTTACCTATGCTAACCATACACACAACATGATGTGTATGTCTATAATTGGATAATGCCTATATTTGATGAACACATGTAGATTTAAATAATTCATGCATCCATCACTAAATTATACTCCTTTTTCAATAAAATAATATTTACAATATTGTAATGACTCCAATACAACCACATTGGCTATTTTTGTTTTTATTAGTTTGAGTCCTAGGATAAGTTTTTGGCCCTTCAGCAATGTAGTTATCATTCATGTTGATTTAATCTATAAATAGTAAGAGTTATATTATAATTGAAATTATATTTTACATTCAAATCATAGTCATCTGTATTATGCATATGAGACTTCACCCCATCCAAGTGGCTAAGACATTTCACCCTCTCTAAGTGGTTAAGGATTTATATTAATTTGAATATGGTATCTACTTACTTACATATTTGATTCTTTGGTATTGGATTTGCATTTATTGTTATTTGTATATGTTGTTTATTGTGAATTATTGAATTGATATATTTTTTTTTTAAATAAAGGGGTAAAAATTTATTGATAAAAAGTTTGGATTACAAAGTACAACAAAGCTTCCAACCAGGACTGAAATAAACATCCAAATAGGCTAAAACCACTAGACTAGAATGACACTTGAAAAAGACAACAAGAACAAACCACATTAAGTTTGTACATCCTTGTAGATCAACTCCCACAGGCGTTGAGAGTCCCCAGATGGGAGACTCTCCCAATTATTGATACTCCAAGGATCTAGCAGCTCAAAATCCCTTTTGACCAGGTAATCAGCAACCACATTCCATTCCCTTAGAATGTGCACAAAGGATATAAATTTAGACTCTTCACTCATTCTGATAATCTGAACGGCTACAGAGGCCAACTTCCAATTAACTTTCTCCACCCTTTTACTGTTTAAAATATTAATCACAATTTAAGAGTTAGAATCACAGATAATATTATGCTAGCCAAGAGAAAACCCCCTCTGCAAGGCCTCAAGAATTGCAAGAGCTTCCATAAAATTGTTGGAGTGAACACCTTTATAAAAGGAAAAGAAAAAATTGACACCACCAGTAGAATCTCTCCCAACACCACCAATGCCAGCATGTCTAGGATTACCCCTGGATGATCCATCAATATTAATTTTTAAAAATCCTCTAGGGTTTGCCTCCACCTACCATCTCTCCTAACATTCTTGCTAAGTTGAGAAACCCTACAAGGGCTAGAATAGTTCACACCATCCCCAAAGAGACCAAGGGCTTTTTGTACCTTCTCCTCCATAGAATCCAAAAGAGAGTCCACATCACATTTGCTATGGATGGTTTCCTGAACCATATATAGGATCCTTTGCCAGATCTGTTGAACAACTAAATAACTACCCTAAAATATGCACTGGTTCCATTCGATCCAAATTTTCTAAATGATGCAAGAAGGTCCCAAATTCCAAGCCACCCGAAGGAAGGGGGCCTTGGCCGAAGGTCTACCCAGACTACTCCAAAAATACACCAGGGACAACACATGAAAACATGGATGGTTCCAGGCGCTCCACCAATGGTGCCAAATTTCTCTAGCAAAGGAGCATTGGAAAAATTAATGAGAAGAGTCATCCTCATTATTACTGCAAAGGACACAAAAAGAGGGACCCTGAAATCCCCTCTTTCTCACATGATCTCGAAAAAAAAAAATTATTGCTTTTGCCATGATATTTGTTATCTTCCAATGCAAGGTGCAAGACTTCTTGACTAGATTAACAATATTTAAGGAATCCCCCTCCACTATAGCTTTATTAAAACCCAAGTATTCCACCAATAAGAGGCCTTGAAGGAGTGCTCTAGCTTCCACAAAATGGGAGGTATGGACTGAAATATTTTTGGCAAAGGCACCTAGTAGATCCCATTTATCATTTCTAAGTACACCACCTACCACAATAAGACCTGGGTTCCCCTTAGAAGCACCATCAAAGTTGAGTTTAACCCAACCCATAGATGGAGGGGACAAAATACCTAAGGATATCAAAGAGGGAGGAGGTAGGTCATTAGACATAGTTTGCTAAGGAAAACCAAGCTTTAGCTCTACCGAGGCTTCGTAAAAGATCCCACCATGCAGATCTAGGAAGAAAGAGGTCACATTCTCCATAGATGCCCCAATCACTCTACTAAAAATAGAATCAGGATCATGCTTTGAGTTCTTGAAGGCTCTTTGATTATGCTCCCACCAAATTCTCCAAAATAAATGGGGAAGCAAGAAGGTCAAAAATTTGATCAAGCGGGGAGATTTAAAAGGTGAATTCCACTGCAAATAGACCCCTAAAATAGAATTTGGTAAGACCCAATGAACTCCCATATATGAAAAACATGGGCTACCACTGTAGCAGAGAAGGGACAATGGAAAAGCAATTGGAGGCATGATTATATATTATTTGGTGCATTTTTTCCCTTTTATTTAATTTTTTTTTACAATATTAGAGAAACCTCTATGTGAATGGATTTCTATATTATCTATAATAGAGTGATCTAGATATAAGAAATAATTTAATGTGTTATACTTTAAATCAAAATAATAAATTCTGCAAAAAGTAAAGTTGTGTAACTCAATGCAAAGAAAAATATTGTTATCTTCTAATTTTATTATATTTTACCATTATTATTTGAACATATTTTGAAGTAATAATACTTTTATTTAGTTGAATTTTATAAGCATGTATTAGTAGGTAAAACATGGGTGAATATTCTTTTTGGAAATTAGTTTCTAATCTAACTAGGATTGAGCACCCCACACACATAAAACCTAGTATATCATAGTATGAAAAACCCTAAGTATAACCTCAACACTACCACCATTTTATGTGAGATTGAAGATATAATATTACTTGCTAAGGGTTATTGTGGCTTTAATGTCTAAATCAATGTTTAAAGAAATGGGACTACCTTACCAAGATTGCCAAAAATAACATTTAGCTAGATGGAACAAGAGTGAAGATTGTAGGGATGTTAAAGGATTTTATAATGGCAATTGTATAACATCTAGATATAGTGGAATTTTAAGAAATTATTATAAATTATATACCACCTTAATTTGGGATATTATTATGATGATAATAGACCAAGAATTTGGTAGGATAAGGGTACCTAGTCATTGATTATCCTAAAATGAAGATGCCAATACATGAAAAAATCATTATAATAGAAAATGATCCTTCATATAACTACCTCTTGCATAAAATTAAATATGATGACTTGATAATTTCAAATGAGCTACTGAAATTTGTAGATGAAAAATCAATTAAAAACAGAGTATTCTTAAGCTAGATATGATCATAACATTTTTACAAGAAGAAGGTGGTTCAATAATTAATCATTAAGAGATTGAACTAGGTAATTACTTAATCTCCAAAAACCTATCATGATCCTAGATTTTGTAAGAAAATATGCTCAAGACCTATATGATATATGGATGATGCACTTTGATGGGGCACAAACAAGAGATGCAACAAGTGGTACTATTCAGTTAATTGATCCTCAATGTATGTAGTTGAATTATGGTTATAGGTTGTTGTTCAATAATACTAACAATGTTACTAAATATGAAATATTTTGTACTGTGTTAGAAAAATTTGCAAAGGTGGGCATGAAAAAACCTTAATATATTTTTCAACTTTCAGCTAATTTTAAACTAGATCAATTCAGAATATTCTACAAAAACTAAACATCTTAAATCTTACAACCCTAGAATTTGGGACCTATTAGAAAGCTTCAATACTTATGATCTCAAAGTTTTTCCTTGGGAATTAAATACCAAATTAAATGGAGTAATTTTTATGGCTACTATATTTGACCTAAATCTGCTTGTTGTGGTGCAGTGGTAAATGCCATGGGTGCTAGTAGAGACCGACCCAGGTTCCATTACCATTGTCTCCATCATGCAGATATATGATATAGTTAGGAATGTCCTATGTCTTTGGTAAAGGTCGACAAGGCTCCATTCATCCTATGCCCAACCTGTTGAAAGTGGCACCTCGAAAGGGGTGTTTTCCACTATAAATTAGTCCTAATATCTACTTGTTGTGGTGTAGTGGTAAATGCTCTAGCTGTTGGTAGAGGCCGATCCAGGTTCCATTCCCCTTGTCTCCATCCTACAGATATATGGTATAGTTAGAAATGTCCTATGTCTGGTAGAGGCCAACAAGGCTCCATTCCTCTTATGCCCAACCTGTTGAAAGTGGCACCTCAAAAGGTGTGTTTTCCACTATAAATTAGTTTTACCTAGGTGTTGTAGGTGAGTTTGAGAGGAGAGGGCAATCCTCAAAGGGAGGTCCTACGTTCGAATATCCACCCTACCAAAAATTTGAATTGGGTACCCAAAAATCCAATTGATAATGTTGGTGCAAGCAGGGCCGAGAGCAACTCTCGGGTGACTTTGACGGTGTAGAACCCCCTGGTCATGGTCTCTCAGACCAAGGTGGCCCCGCAAGGGGTTTTTCGCTTTAAAAAATATATATATTTGACCTAATCATAGATATGTGGGATAAGCCAAGAGGGCTCAAAGTAATCTTTATACTTGTTCTCCCTTATACATAAAATTATTGGTAAGTGTTCAACAATCATAAGTAGATAATAGAATTCCTTGTTAGAATAAATAATATATTGAAGAAAATAATAAATATGGCAATGGTATTTAAGATACAATGATTAAACTAAACACAAATCAATTTATAAGAGGTCTAATTAGGCTAGAGATGTTAGCTTTTGATGAGACAATAGTACAAGAAATACAACCACAAGAAGAAATATGACTAATTAGATATAACTATAAACTAATGACACAACAATATGCAAGAAAATAATAATATGAACATCTTCAAATAACTCAAAAATATGCCATTAATAAAAGTGAAAAAAATAATACAATGCTATATAATGGAGGACATGAACACTCCATGAACAAATATGGAAGGACTACATTGTACCATACTACTAAACTATACCACACAGTCTCTATATTTACTACTACATTAAAAAAACTCAGTATGAGGCCTTTATATAGGAATATAGATTTCTTAGCCCTTACTCTACTTATCTATGTGATGTACAAGAGGACTCCTTGCACATTTACAACTTGCACATTGACACTTGTGCATTTATTATAATACTTGAAATAACTAACTAACTTTACTCTAAAGTAAACTCCTACTCTAGTTATGTAACAAAGGTGGTACATTTACATGATCCAAATAATGTAATATACTCTAACACCCCATGTATTACATTAATTGTGTGTTGAAGACTTTAGTATTCAATATGGATCTTTGTCTTTAGAATAATCTTCAACTTGGTATGGTTTTTCTTCTTCTTGTGCTTCTGTTTTCATCTTATTTCTTCTTGTCTTTTTCATTCCACTGTCTTTTGCTATTTCTGAGTATTTGGAAGAATATTTGACCTTGTAGTCTTCTAGGTATCCTTGATGGACTAGTGATCTCATAATTTTGCAAGTCACAAGCATATCATAATTGCTTTCTTTTTTGTTTATTGGTTTCTTGTATGACTTGTTTCCTTGATCTTAAAAAAAGTCAAGCTTGACCTCATTGTTAGTGGATGCTTCTGAAATAATAATTTGGAAGAAATAGACTAATATAAATATTATTTTCTCCTCAAATATTTTATAGTATTTGTCTTTGTTATAATCATAGTAAGATGTATGATATTTCCCTCCACAATATTTACATGAATGGAAACTCTAGAAGTTAATCTTCTCATGACCATATTTGCCACAGTAGGTGCATAGTAAAGATATCCCACTGTCTTTGTTATCTATTTTAGGAATTTCGTGTTTAGCTAATAATTTTATGAAATAGTTGAACCATGTGTGTACAATTGAAGCTATTCTATCTTTATATTTTTCATAGATTTGTATGAGATTTTTTTGATCAATGTTCTTTTCTACCTTTTGAATATGATCTTCAATATTAGTATTATCATCAACTCCCTTTACTATCTTATTAGAAGATATGCCTGAAGAATCTACTTTCACAAAACTATTAGTTTGTGTGTTTTCATAAATATTTTTAAATTCTAATAATTATTCTCTTCCATTTGCATATTATTTATTATCCATTGAGTTTTATGAATCATTAATCATGCTTTTAAGCCATATTGGTATTTTCCTTACTCCTTTTATAATTACATTATTTAATGTGTTCTTTGGAGTAGAGATTCTTATAGCTCATTTGTTTAGAGTATGTGAACCAATTTGATAAAACCTTTCCATACATAGGTTTTGTAAGATTCCTTGTTTCCCTAGTTATTGGAATGTGCTATAAGTTTGATAAAGTGCTTAGCAAGTAAAAGTTCACCTTTTGGGTTCATTTTAAAATATTTTGTAAATAACAATAATCAACTCCTACATAATCTTATCTCTCCTAATGAACTATGCACTTAGTTTTAAGTTATCTATGGTTAGATTTCCTTTGTACCTTTAATATGAGTATGAGACAAGTGCAAGTAAATAATTCCAACTCTAAGTAAATAATAAAATTCCTTTTATAGCCATTAATATCCAATAGTTATTTTTTATCCTCATGTTGTAGGATAGTTGGATGGAGTAGGGCAATCCTCCAAGGGAGGTCCCTGGTTCCAATCTATACCCTACCAAATGCACATTAGGTAACCAAAATCCAGTTGATTATGTTGGTGCGGTCAGGATCGGGTGCAACTCTCAAGTGATTTTTATGGTGTAGAATCCCCTGGTCATGGTTTCTTAGAACAAGGTGGCCCCATAATGGGGTTTTCACTAAATTAAAAAAAAATCCAATAGCTTTATTTTTCTAAATTCTAATAAACTAAGGTTTTGATGTAGTATACCTTATATATCCCTAATTTGGAATATTATAAATTAATAATAATTATTACAATCTGATATTCTAATTTACCAAGGTTGACAACCTTATCTCCCCTACTTGGTTATTTACAAATATCTCACTATTTGAATATCAAGAAATTTTATAATATCTTCTACCTTTGTTAAAATTTCATTCTAAAGTTGAATAATCAACTTCCAACCTTTTACTAAAGACCTTATAACTCCTAAATTAAAGGAAAGTAAATCTTATATGATATAGATATTTTACCTCCCTTCAACGTATGGTGAGTGAGCTTCTCAATTTGGGTGTTTATAAAAAATCAATTCTCTTTATCTAATCGATGTTGGTCTTCTCCTTTAGAGTGGTGGTGGTCTCTTCTTCATAATATGAGCATTCACTACTATATTTCCTATTTATTATCAAACAACACTGGCATATGATAGTATTTCTATGCTTTGACTCTAACTGTGATGCTTCCAATTTGTTATGTAATTTCACCTCACTTCACAGTTACTTTGCTCTTACTTCATTGGTCTCCTATAGGTTTGGGTTCTTAAGTAACTTCAATGCTCCTTTGTCTTGAACCCACATGGCACTATGTTATTGATTAGAATTTGTTAAGTTAATATTAACTCTTTTATCTTCCTTGAATGATGAGCAATAATGAATATGCTCTTTAACCTTCAAATGATGATTTTAACGCTCAAGGAATGGGCATTATTATTTCTTATAACACTCTCTTTCTATATAGATGTCAAGGAATATATGGATGCTTCATTTGATAGTGCCAAGTGGTAACCCTTTCGCTTGCATGTAAGGTTCCTTCAATATCTATTAAACCTTATATACTTCTTTCTAACAAATGCACTGGTGTTTCTTGTCTTGAACACTTACATTAGGTGAAATTTGGCTCCAATTAAATGGTGATTCGATGGGAACTTCGATGGTAATTATATGGTGCTACTCTTTAGCTAGTAATCCATCCTCGATATAGCTAGGTAATACCTCTCTCTTTTTCATTGTATCTTCCTTCTGTTTACTGTAATGAGTTGTCCTCCTTAGTATTATCTTAGATGACCACTTTTACGTATGCCTTGTTATGTTGTCCTCCTTACATAGATCTGCACTGGATGATGAGATTCTACTATTGGTTTTAGGTATACGTTGTTGTGGATGCTCAATTTTATGGTTAATGATGGTGTCTTGAGACGCCTTAATGTGAGCGTTGTGTTGGATCTCTACCTTTCTTGTATATTGCTCTTTTGTTTTCCACTTTGTAATAATTTTTTTTGGATTTTGAAGGGTCCATGAGACACTCAAGATCTGTCCTATTTTGCTACATAGGATAAGATTTTATAGTGCATAAAACTAATTTAAATATCATTACAATAGCTAGAATAGAATACCTTAAATTTGCACTTATATTTGAGATATTCAAATCTCCTTTTGCAAGATTTATTTTTATTGAATTTAATAACAACTTATTTGTACTATTAGTTGTATGGAAGGGATGATTCGATTTTGTTTTCCTTACTAGACAACTCTCTCCTTTTCCTGGTTAACTTAACAATGAATCCAATATAACAATCATGTAGCTAATATGCCCTATAGAATGGTTTAATATTGCACTAATTTTTACTTTTACTAAAATCCTTAGTGCACTTTAAATAAAATTTAAGAGAAGTTAATATAGTGCAAATACAATCTCCTTATTACTCCTTAAAAAATAACTTGTAATATGCACCAATGATAACTCTTAAAGAAATATCAAAATTTGTATAACCTAATGTAGTCTTATTTGTTGTAACTTGATAATAGGAAGATGATATTTTTATTTCTATCGAAACATACCTAACTCCTATTTTAATATGCAAGTATAAACCTTAAAAGAAACTATCTTTTGCACTCCCTTTGAACACTATAATATGCAAAATTCTCTTTGCAACTTCTTAAAACTCGAATATGGTGCTTAATGGAACTTGATAATGAATTAATTAAAGTTCAATTAATGATCCTATTTGCACCCAAGTTGCTTACCTTAATGATCTTTGAAAATGAAGGATTTCTAGGTGATTATATTAACCTTATTGTTTCCTTTTAACTAGATGAATTACAACTATTATTGGTTATCCTAAACAACTATTTAACTCACCTTTTTGTATCTTCAAAAGCCCTCTAATATTGTTGCCCTTTAGCTATAGTAGGTGACTTCAATTCTCCTTCATGATGTATCCTGGAAATCTAGACTTTTATGATATCCTAATTGTTGCTCTGTTGCAATCAATTTTTGCACTAAAATTCTATCCTTGAAGCTCAAAATTTTGGTAGGAAACTCCTCCAAATCATAGCTAATTTTTTTTTTCAAGAACCCCTTCAGGTTTTTGTTGTAGAAACTAGCATATTTCCTTTATTTTAATGAGACTTATAGCCTTAAGAGGTAATATTCAAACATTTTAGGTTTGGTAGTAGTGTTTGACACCTTTTTCCTGCAATATCCTTGTTGAATTCTAACTTTAATATAGGCCTTCTTCTCAAGAATATAAAATTCTTGATATCTTCACCAATATCCTCTAATATTTGGTAATATTATTGCCAAATCTATCTCATTTTGGGCTTGTTGGATGGTGACAATTATCCCAAATTCTTCTTTTATCAAAAACTTCTCCTTGGTGGTAGATTTATCCAATGATTTCTCCTAGGAACTCCTTGAATGACCTTCTTTGAATATCCTTTAATAAGGCTCACCAAGCCTTCCACTTATTTTCCCTTGATACTTCTCTTAGGTATTCTATCTTGTAGCTCTTCTGGTCTTCCAAATGAGACATTTCATTTAATATTCTACTATGGAGGTGTTGGTAATGAGATCTTTCTCTTGGATCTCTAAAATATGTTGCTTCTAGAATATGGAATAAGACCTTGCTAGTCCTTCTTCACTTATGCAATCTGCAGGCTTCAATGGATATCACAAACCTCCAATATTCCAAACTTGGGAGTTCTTTAACTACACCTTCTAAGGGTATCTTCAACATATTTAGGGTGAATTCTTCAATATACACTGGAGATCACCAATATCCTATATTCATTGAGACTCTTCACTAGAGTCTTCTTATCTCCCTCGAATATGTAACATGTATTCTGTGATATTTTCTCCTTTTGCACTCTATAGATCTGCAATATCTAGTAATGGGACCTTTCCTTCAGACCTTCAAATCTTTATTCTTCCATTTGTTGCTTCTGGTGTTGGATTGATTCTAAAGAAGATATTCTTCCTAGATCTATGTAGGAAGTTTTCCAACTCACTTTGAATCACCTTTTTCTACAAAAAAGTATTAGGACTATAATGGAATAAATTCTAAATCTACAGATGATCAATATTCACTAGTTGATTTGTCAATCTAGTGGAATCCTTGTTGAGTCCTAGTCTTCACAATTTTTTCTACAACTCTGTAAATGAGATTTTTGAATTTTTCTCAATATATCTTATGGCTCTCAATATCTTCTAAATGATCTATTGTGGATCTGATACCATTGTTAGATGCTAGTACCAAAAATACAACCACAAGAAGAAAGATGACTAATATGAGATAACTATAAACTAATGGCACAAAAATATGCAAGAAAATAATAATATGAACATCTAAAAATAACTCAAAAATAAACCTTTAATGAAGGTTATGAAAATAGTATAATGCTATATAATGGAGGACATTAACACTCCATGAACATATATGAAAGGACTCATTGTATCATACTACTAAACTATACCACACACTCCCTTTATTTAGCTCTACATTGAAAACACTTACTATGAAGCCTTTATATAGGAAGATTGATTCCTTGGCCCTTACTCTACCTATCTACATGATGTACAAGTGGACTTCTTGCACATTTACAACTTGCACATTGACACTTGTGCATTTATTACAATTATTGAAGTAACTGACTAACTTTACTCTAAAGCAAACTCCCACTCTAGTTATGTACCAAAGGTGGTACATTTACATGATCTAAATTATGTAATATACTCTAACAAGAGAGCATGTTCAATCTTTATGAAATCTATAGAAATTCAAGTTGCAAGGTAAAGGTATTTTAATATTGTCAAGTTGAAATTGTCTAATACTAGAACCTACTCCTAGGGAATAAATGCACTTGTTCAAATAACTCTATGAGAAGTATGGAGATGTCATTTTTTAGAATTATTAAGATCTAAATTTTTATGATAGAAAAATCATTGAATATATAGTTAACCTAGAACCCAAGGATAAAATATTTCATCAAAATCAAAGGTCTATCAATCCTAAAATTGAAGCAATAGTAAAAATGGATCTTCTTAAACTATTACAAGCACAAGTTATTTTTCAATTCTACATGGTGTAGATCTAGTTCCTATGCAATATATGAATGGAGGCATCCAAATTTATTTTTACTTCAAAAATTTGAATAGGGCATCATTGAAAGACCATTGCCTATTGCCATCAATTGATCAAATTTTACAAAATATGGGAAGGTTTCAAATTTTTGCTTTATGAATTTTCTATATTTATTACATATGGGTCAAAGGTGATGATTATCACACAATTACTTTCAACATAAATTGGGGGATTTTTGATTATAAAATAATGTCTTTTAGTGTATCCAATTGAAGGAATACATTTTAAAGAGATGTGGATTTTGCATTTGTTGGGTTGATAGTTGAAATGGTACACATATATCTCAATGACCTAATAGTATTTTCAGACAAAGGAATAAGCACATAGAACATTTGGAATTAATTTTTAAAACTTAAATTCTAAGAAATCCATTTTCATGGTTCAAGAATGGAAAATACTAGGTCATGTAGTGTTGAATAGGGTCTTTCCATTGATCTCAATATAATCAAAGCAATTTAGAAAAAAAATTTACCCTCAAAAATCAAAGGTATTAGATCATTCCTTGAGAATATTTAATTTATATCTAGATTCATAACTAGCTTGACATAACTTTTTTACCTATTAACTAGATACTAAAAAAAGACATTGTCTTTACTTGCTCCAAATAAGGTAAACACACTTTCCAATGAATAAAAGATGCTAACACAAAAACCCCAATAATAATCAATCTAAAATTTTCTATGGATTTAAAGTAATACATATTTGTTATTGATGAGAGTATTAACATCATATTGAGTCAAAAATATGAGGAAGAAGAAGAGAATCCCATTTATTTCATGATCAAATTGCTTCATAATTATAAAGAATTATATACTTTTATAGAAAAGGTGTTTGCAATGATGAATGATCTTAGGAAATTTAAATATTGCTTATCCCAAAGCAACACTATCATCTCCATGGTTCACCTAGACATAGTTCCATAGTGTTTCATGATGAATTTGAAGAAAAGAGAGTTGTAAGGATAAAAAATATAGGAAATTGACATAGAAATCAATCCAAAAAACTAGTTAGAGGATGAGTCTTATGTGAAAAACATGCTATTTCATCCCTAAAATATCGAATAGTATTAGTAGAATAACTTGAGCTAGAGGGTTAAGCAATATGTATGTGTGACATTAAAATGTAGATGATGAAAAGACAAGTCCTAGGAGGGTTAGACCAAAAGAAAGGGCTAGATTCAAGTAAAATGTGATCGATTACACATAGACAAATTTTGCCCTCTTTCAGAAAGGATATGACAAAGTATTGTTTAGACATGTACAAGAAGAAATATCAAATATTTTAACAATGTAATACCATGGTAAAGGTGTTAAAATTCATCACAAATCCTAGCTCATTAAATTTTAAGAGCAAGATAATAATGGTTGATAATTATCATCAATTATTTCTAGAGGGTAGAAGATTGCAAAGCCTATGTTTTATAATTAAAATAATAAAGCTTCAATTTATTTAAATTTTATAATCAACATAGAGCCTTTACAACAATAGGGTCTCAATTTCATTGGAAAAATAATCCCTTTGTCAAGTGTCATCCATGAGCGGATTGTAATTTCTAGTAATTACTTCACCATGTGGACCAAAGTAACATCCACTAGGTCAAAAATCCAAGGGGTTGTTGTACAACTTATAGATTATATCATCACCAAATTTGGGATGCCATCAACCATAGTGAATGAAAATGCTATATCCTTTATAGGATTCAAGTTGATGCACTTCATAGTTCAATGTGGATTTATATAAAAAACATTCTCCAATTATTACCCCCAAGTCAATGGTTTAGCAAAATTTAGTAATAAGAACATTTCCAAGATCCTAAGAGAACTTTTTATGTACCATAAAGGGATTAGCACAAAAATTTAAAGAGTCTATAATGGGTTGATATGGTAACACCTAAAACTTCTACTAGATCATCCTCCCTATAAACTCATTTTAAGTAAAGAAACAATATTATCAGTCAACTTAGATCTTCCTTACCTCTAAATATATCAACAAATAGAGCTCAAAGACAATGAAATAACCCCTATCAAGGCTCCCATATATGATATTTTATAATTATAATAATAAATATAAAAATCCTTAAAAATTTAGTCTATCACCAATTGGCATACAAAATATGATTTGATAAGAGAGAAACTAAAATAGAGTTCAAGGGGACTTAGTTTGTAGATGGGACAAAGACAAGTTAAATATAAGGAGATATAAAAATTTTGATTCCTTCTAAGAGAAACCATATCAATAAGTAAAAGTTATAGGAGCTAATTCTTATAGGTTTATGACTCTCAGTGGAATATTACAATCTATCTTAGTCAATGGAAATCATATAATAAACATTTTAAAGTTTTAAAAAGAAAAATATAGTTGTAAATATGTACATAGTATTTTTTCTTGTTTAACTTATATTCATCATTTATTCCTGCTTCTACTTTTCCTTTTATTTTCAAAAAATAATATAAAATCAAAATATATAATAATAACAAAAAATGAGAAAAAACATAGAAAAATAAAAAGAAAATTTTACATTTGAGTGAAAATATTAAGAAAGATGCTCAAACATCTTGCTTCTTTTTTTCCCCACTTTTCTCTTAAAAACTTCTTTGACAAAACAAACAATCTACCCAAACAAAGAAAATTCCTTCCTTTCCACCAAGCACCAAAATTTTGTTTCAATGGGGCAAAGAAAAAATAAAGAAATGAATCACTCCCTATGTGTTATAAATACATGGGTAGAGGTGGTTGGCCATGCAAGGGGGAGGAATTTTTAACAAATTGAGTAAAATATTTGGAAATCTAAATAGGAGGTCAAAGATTTGAATCTTATTGGGGGTAGGGTTGTACACCATGTTATATTCAACTAAAATATAATTGGATAATCATATATTGGATTTTTAAAAATCCTTCATGAGGATCATATCATATGACCTATAGCCTCACAAACACTAAAAAATACTTTATGTTTTATGTTTTATGTTTTATGTTTTATACAATTATATCATTGAAGACAACTAGAGAGCTCTATAAAAATAGTGAGACAACCACCAAAATCCACTACGAATATATTTTAGCATTTCCAAGTTATTCCTAGCCCTTTTATTTGACCCAATCATAACTTAGTTATAATTATTAGAAGAGAGTATTGTGGCCCCCAAATGGGCCAATACCATATGATTTCACTCCCTAGTCATGTTTCTATTTATTCCACCCTCATTTTTGACACTACATCTTAATACCTTTGAGGGGCCAATGGCATTTAGACTATTGCCTCTATGAGTGCAAGTATGATTTGCAAGCACTATTTCACATCCATGAGAATGAGTTACACTTTTATCATTTTTCAAAAACTTGCCAAAGTCCTAAAACTAGGAATTTGCTAATATAGGTTGAGCAAATCATTGGTATTCATAAACCAATATAAAAATTTGACTAAGGGTCAAACTAGCGAATCACTCCTAAGAATTTAGTGATTCTCTATCAAACAAGTAAATCACTTTTCTAATCAACACTTAACAAAATATGGTCAATTTTATCATTTTTTACCATGGATTCTAGTCTAGTAGTAGCCAATAGCACTTTGGCAAAAGATAATCTAATAAACCCTCCTACCACCACTACAATTATCCCTACTAATACCTAATCACAAGAGGCATAGTTGTAAACATCATAATCGTCAACTAAATAGGGTAGCTCCTCCATAGGAAAGAAGGTTCAAAAGAAGTCGAAGACCATGGAGGTGATGTATAAAGACTTATTTATAAATATAGTAAAAGGAAAGTTCAAAAATTATCTTACCAACATAATAAAAGAGAAAAATAAAAGGTATAATATAGGGCATGGTGGAAAATCTATTGTAAAACAACAGGGAGAAAACACGATTTTCAAAATATGGGAGAACAACATAATGTTTTAAACACAATAATGCATTTTATATTTCCACCAAATATTTCCACTAGCATCAATATTTCATACAACTTACATATTTATGCATCAATGTGTCTCTTTGTTTCAAGATACTCTTTAATGTTTCACCTCTTGGTGTTTCACCTTCTACTTTATCTTTTCATATTCTTTCATACTCATGGGATATGCAACTATTCAACCTTATATGAAGTGAATTCATAATTCATCCTCTAATAATTACACATCAATTAATTTAATAATGTCTAATACCCATCTTATTGTATTAATTGGTATAAATATTATTACCACCCATAATTCCTTAAGTTGGTAAACTAGAATTATGCTCTAACTTTGGCTTGTGCTCTAGATTTGGCTCTAGCTATAGCTCTAGATTTGTTATCTCTAGATCTACTGGCTCTAGATAAACTCCATTGGGTATACCCTTTTATATTAGTCTCTATGTCTATTTTTGGGTTGTGTTCCTTTGAGAGTTTTGTATGTTGTTGTGTTGTATGATGCATGGATAGGAAAATGTATCATGATAGATATATATATGGATATAAGACTGGACACTGAGTAGAGTAGTTTGTATGTGCTTTGAGTTACTAAGTAGAGTAGCTTGCTTATGTGATGTATATTTTGGATTGCTCTTGGATGTTTTGTTGAATGCAATATAATATATAAAATGATTTAATTGCATGTTCAAATATGAATGATTTAAAATTTAAAGATGATTTTATTTTCTTTTGTTACAGTAAAAAGAAGAATGACTTACAAGTTGGTATGAATAATTTAACATATATGAAAAGTTATATTGGATATATATATTTGAATTATTTGATTATGCCATGAAACATAGGGGTTGTGTTTGCTTCTAGTGGGGGAGGATGTAATGACTCTCCTCACATGAACTTGTTGGTAAAATTATTGATTAATTAAATTGCCCTTTTCCTTGGAATGTGATACTACTAATGGTGTCATGTACGTATGTTAAGGAACATTCCATGGACGGGTAACTGAGGATGATGGAAAAAGATGAAAGTTGGGAAGTGATGATTCGGTTCGTGAGTACATGGAAAATCACGTGAAGTGCATAGCATATAGGTGCATATGAGCATTCTGTATATGTGTGTTTATTTTGGAGTTCTATATTGATGTTTTTCTGGGTGGCAATGAAGATGTCTTGAACATGGGAGCTACCCTTTGTTAACCTAGTAGTGAATTTGAAAATGGGTAACCATATGTTTAATTTATAAAATGTAGAGTTAGGAAAATTATTATTATAATAATTGTGAGATTTGTTTGGTAATTTTAAAGAAAAATATTTTCATATGGATAATACCCCAAACATTTATGTTTTATGGTGCTTACTCAAATGTTTTAATTATTAAGAAAAGAGATTTGGCATTTCTTCACGTTGATGGCTAAAAACTTGTTTAAAAATAATGAATTAAACTTCATCTCCATCTGGCATGCTACATGAAGTTTTTTTAGTTGATATATTTGGTTTTTTAGAGTGATGGGGAATGGAAGAATAAAGGACATGGCGCATGATAATAGAAGGGAAAAAAATTGAAGAAAATAAAAAGGAGTAAGAACTGGCACTTGTAGGAAAAATAGATTGGTCAGAGGAGATAACCAACAAGCAACGTTGAGCATTATAGCTGCAAATATTGTTCTTTTTACCATTTGAATTATGTTTGATAGTTTTAATAAAAGAAAATAAAATCTTGGTATGTGTGCCAATTGAAAAACTATAATGGTTGTGTGAGGTAATTGCTGTAATTTTTTACTTTCTTTGGCTATTTGAATTTATTGATGCATGGGTGTGACATCAAATGTCCTGGAAAGGAAAACATTGTGTAGGTTTATATCTGGGAATGATATTATAGGTTGTGCATAATTATTTTTTGAAAATTAAATATAGAAAAATATGTATGTGTGCTCTCTGGATTTGAATGTCATGGTTGTAGTCGACTGTAAGATAACTAAAATAACTTCTTCATAATCTATTTTAAAAACACTTTGTTCACCTTTCGAATATGAAATAGTTAGTATGATTGACACTTTGGCTTGATAATGGATTGAAATGCATGTGCATGTGGATAACCACAAGTTAAGAGTAAACAATAATGGTGGTTGTTAGAGGTGTTGTGCTATTTTAAAACCATTGTGTGCATGTATAAATATACCTTGTAAACATAACTTATTTTCTTTGAGATTTTTGTATGTTGTTGTGTTGTATGATGCATGGATAGTAAAATGTATCATGATAGATGCATTCATTTTAAAGCTAAATATCCGTAATATGATCTCCAAAACAAAAAATAATACTAAGTTTGGAAAAGCACCACCAGCGATTGCCTATAGATGTCAATTCTTGTAACATTAAGGTTACAACTGGTCCAATAGATTGAACGACATAGCCATGGAAGGAAAGGTTTGCCAATGGCTAATTTTATCTAATGGTCATCCTACTAAATCTTGCGTAGATGGCTATCATTTGTTAAGAGTTGGATTGTACAAGAATTGAGAAATGCAGATAATGATAGTTAAAATTTGAACCCCAGGGGAAAATATTTACTTGTTATCATTTTGTATTGGTAAGAAATTGTAATAGATGTAAATGTTATATTTGTGTAGTAATAGAAATAAGATAATCTTTGAAATTATTTCCATTTAATTGTGAATGTTGTAAATAACATATCTATAGTCAATTTATGTCAAACCATAAGTAATTTGGTTGATGTTATGAATGAGCAGTGGATTATTCATTATTTATTCCAACATATAATCAATTCAAAAAAATGAATTTGTAGAGGACTATTGTAAATGTAGTAGTCTATAAAGTATTTTTATGCCGAAATGATTAAGTGCATCTTTGTAGGCACAAATTATATAAAAGGACCATGGTGAATTATATTATTAAACTATATGAAGCCTAGTATTTTCTAATTTTCCTTAAATTTGGAATATCACTTTATTTGTGGTTTTTTTTGTATTAAAAGAATGCTTTGGAAATCTTAGAATGTGAATACCCTAAAAAAAATTCGCAGGGCATAATAGAATGTAAAATTTAGTGGTTAAAGAACTAAAATATATCCTTGAGATTTGTATCTACAGGATTGGCAAAAGTAAACACTTTTCAAAGCAATATTAAAGTATAACCAATATTGGTTTAGCTATCACCTTAAGCTAAGTTTATACATTAGTTTGGGAATGCTTTTATTTAGTGCAACATTCTAAAGCTACAAAGTGTAGGATGATTTATTATATTTTATTCTTAAAAGAGAAGCTTATGGCTGGGAAGTCTGAGCATGAAATTAATGTAAAGATGAGAATGCTAGAAATTGGTCCTTGTGCATTTCTGCAACTTTTGTATTGTTGTTTCAAAAGTATTAAAAACTTATTTACCTATGGAGTGGTAATATCATGTTGAGCAATGTATAGATTATATGTATAGTCCCTATAAATTACCAATACCTTTTATTAATTTTGGGAATAGAATTTATAAGAATGGGAAAATAAGATTTTTTTGTTCTTGTGATATATTCAGTATTAGAGGGATATAATTCATTTAATTTGATGAATCAAATAGAGCTAGTAGTGTAAAGAGATATTTTTTTGAAAAAATTCCATTTCTTTTAATATCATCGAGAAGGATGATTGAGACCTTGATACACCCACTGTTGCTAAGGTGCGGGTTAGCACAGAGCAAGTATCAAGAGTAACTGAATTTCTAATAGAATTGGTCAAAGAAGACTAGATCAAAAAATATTATGAGGGGCAGTATGGGATGCCTTCTCTAGGTTGTTTTAGGGTACTACTATGATAAGTCCCATGCTCGTTAGACTTTTCTAGTTAGCAATAATATTTGGTATGGTAAAAATGATCGTGAGTCATAAGGGGTATGTGTGATTAAGACCAAGATCAGTGTAGTGATAGGGCTCTAACTGGATTCGAGTAGTGGACAACTAGTTAAACACTAGGTATAAATTTATGCATATCCCTTGCATAACTAAATATTGAATAATACAACCAAGTGGATCATAGATTCATATATACTATGGGATGAGGAATGAAAGTGTCCCCCTCTAGGTGTTATGGGCCTTAGAGGACAACCTTAGTCATGATTTGACCCTCATGCCATAACACAATATGTAAATGAGATAATTCGATTTCACTAATGGCACCTTCATGATATTTGACCAATATTGTCCACTTGGGTGGTTGTCTACAATAGTCCTAAACCCAAAAGTGATGAACATGCCTGCACTATTTTATGCTTATGATTATTTTTATTGGGTGAATCTAATTTTACTATGAACGAAAAAGCATTCCAATAAACAAAATTATAGATGAAAATGAAAAAAAAATATATACCCTCTTGATAGCCTTTGTAGTATTAATGGTACAACCAAGTGAGTAGGCTTGGGTTGTTATACCTTATATCTAGAATTATGGAAATTTTTATAACTTACCCATATCTTCCTAAACCTATACCACTATAACCCATTTTTATCATTAGTTTTAATCTAATTAATTTAGTATACTTTTCAAAATACCCAATTTCTCCATTATGACCTTTGTCACTATCACCAAAAATATTCAAATACCACACATCATCATCCCCCCCCCCCCCCCCCCCCCCCCCCCCCCCCCCCCCCCCCCCCCCCCCCCCCCCCCCCCCCCCCCCCCCCCCCCCCCCCCCCCAAAATGACCTTCAACATAATTTGAGCTATCACTATCACCTTCAATTCTAACAATATGAATATTTTCATGGCCAATACAATAATATTTAATTCATTGGTATCATAATATATATCTTCACTTTGGACAAGATCACATGTATCACAATAACCATATACCATTATGGGTCTTAAATCACTAGTAGCATCGGCTTGTCCTTCAGCTTTACAATTATTTTTATTTGTTTTCCATACTGCACCTCAAGGATGTCAAGAGTGAATAATGTCATGCATATTCTTCTCACAACACCAATAGATATTGACACACAATTTTCGAAGTACTCTTCATAATTATTAGATTTTCTAAGGATTAATTGTAAATAGTGCCTACATTTTTTTTTTAAATCACCATCACTAGTTTTTGATAACACATACTTTTGAATTTCACATTGTTTCTTAGCTTGTTTGCTATCCTATTTATATCATATTTTTATCACTTCTTTGACCATGAGTACCTTATGTGTTGTTTTATATTTTTCTTCATAATTTGATTCAGGTTCCTTCTAAATAATATACCCTTGTTGATATTTCCCCTATTGTTGTTGTGATTGAAACTATCACTTCCTTTGAGGAGATTTATGGAATTGAGCCCCTTGAATCATCAAATTGTATTTACAAAACTTGGTGTCATGTACTTATTTTTCATATATATAATAATATCTCCTCCTCCATTTAGTCTACTTATATGATAAATATGAGTTTGAAAGATCCTTTGAACCCCTTTACAATTTATTTATGGAGATATGGGCACTCATATCTCAACTAATTTTCTACTTCATATTATTGAGGTATGTTTACCAATTATTCAAACGATACCCTTCTATTTGATACTTGGAGAGATGGCAATAATGTTCTCAATAATTGAGGGAGACCTTTAAGTATAATTGAGACTAAGAGTTTTTCATCCACATTTTCTATCATGGTGTTCAAATTTACCTTCAAGTTAGCAATTGATTGAAGAAATTGGTCAATACTCTCACCATCCTATACCCTTAATGTATGAAGTTGTTATTGAAGATGAAGAATTATTGCTTTATTTCTTCCTTCAAATGTAGTACAAGGTATGTCCCATGCATATATTAATGTTTTTATCTCATTTATATATGTTTGTATTTCATCAACCACTCAAAATGTGATGAGCATAAGTGCCTATACATCTCCTTTAGCATATTTTTGTGTAGCTTCAATCTGTTGATGTGGAGTTTCAACACTAGTAAATATATCCTAGATATTTTTGTCCACTAGTATTGTCCTTATTTTTTTCCATGGCATAACATTTGGACCCTCGAGCAATTGAGATTCTATGAGATATTTTTTATGTAGACATGAAAAATATTCCTTATATATCTCAGGATTGTCCTCTTTTTTATATACCACTAGTCCTATGTACCAAACCTTTTGATATGTCCATTCTTCCTATATAACCATCAATATATGGAATAATATAGTCCTCTCTATAGACATGGTTGTACATGAGAGAGACCTTAAGGTATGTGAAATAATTCCATATGTAGTACCAAGGTAGTATTACAAATGATTCATCCTATCAATGGCACCATTTTAAAGAGGAATCTGTATATATGGGTGTAACTTCCCTATATAGTTGTTTTTTTTCAATTTCAAAATTTTTGTTCAATGATAGGAAAAAATGGGATAAAAATAGAGTGAAAAAAAAAAAATATCACAAATATGTGTCCTTATTCCTCCCAAATTATTTATAGGTTCAATGCTTAGACATTGTTATGACAACTATATCAAGCTTTCCACACAATAACTTATTATGACAACATTATCTATAAACACAATTCAAAGGTGTTATTTATATTGAATGTTTCAATTCTGTAAAGCAAATGTTTTATTTTTGTGTACAAAATCATTTTAGATGTAAAATTTATTTGAAAATTAAGGTGTTAGTCTCTACAAAAAATGCACCTTTTTACAAAAGATTAGTATCTTTTTGTAGAAATATTCACTACAAACTATAGTATTAAAAAAATTAAATATTTATTGTGTCTTTAAAAATGCCAAGTTTCCACTCTTCAAGACCTGGAAACATTACCCACTTTAGAATATATTCACTATAGTTTAAATTTTGGAAATTTAATTACTATAGGTATTTCTAAATATTAACTTTATTTTTCTACGCATTCAAAAAAAAACTCAACTTTTCATTCCAATATGCCCCTTTTTTTAAATTTTATTTTAAAAGAATGCCCTCTATATGAATTGAACCCACAACTTTGTTTTTTAAAATTTTTATATTCTTGTCATACATCAACTCTCCTACTATGCTAATTGGAACTTAGAAATAAAAAGATTTTATTTTTAAGGTAAAGGACATCATAGTGAATGATTAATCATGATATGCTTTGACCTTATTTTCTACCTACATGTTGAACCTTTGGAATTCCTATCAGTGGAAATGTGTCTTCATCTCAAAATGACCCCCAATCTAACATTACTTTACCTTCATACATGTATTTATTTTTATGCAAAATTTTCTTATAAAATAAGTTATTTTTTGAGAAGAAGATAGGTCTATGTACATGTATTATTTTAGTCAAAGGCTTTGAGAATCTACTAACTATAAAAGGTATACTAATTTGGGGTTACAAGTGAAACTATAGAAGATAAATATGGTAATTGTTTATTTATTATTAAGTAATGGACATGGAAAAATGTTTCCACTTAGGAAGGTACAACAATAAAAAATTTCTATATCTACACAATATAATGAAAATAAAATGCCATTTGATAAAATATGGATAAGGGTAGCTTATAGAATAAGAACGAGGAAATAGAAATAAAATTGCGTATGAATTTAATAATATATCCAATAAATCTTCAAAAAATAATTGGACTCATCTCATGGGTCTTTGATGAAAACTCGAGTCTAAAACAACTATTGTCAAATGCTCCTTGCAACATTTTCTCTACATCTTGCTGGAAAGATAAGTATGGGATATTGAAATCACCTTTTCTCATAATTTTTTCTCCAAATACTCTCTAACATATTAGCACATCAAAGGGCATGTCATCTAATTGTGATGATTTTCCCTCAAACAACCCTCATACAAATATCCCATGGTTCTAGTACTAGATGTTGAAAAATAGTAGGGAGCAAACAATATTTTTAAAATATAGGAGAGCAAATTATTATTTTAAACACAACAATGTATCATATGTTGAATAATAGTAGGGATCAAACAATATTTTCAAAATTTGGGAGAAAAAAATAATATTTTAAACACAACAATATTTTTCACATTTTTGCCAAATATTTTTGCTAGCATCAATATTGCATACAAAATACATATTCGTGCATCAATGTGTCTCTTTGTTTCAAAATAATCTTCATTTTTTCACCTTCTACTCTATATTTTCATATTATATCATACTCATATGAGATGTGACTATCCAACATCATATGAGGTAAAATATGCATTCATCCCCTAAAAGACACATAACATCAAATAATATAATAATGGATAGCAAAATCATGGATAATTAACAATATTTAAATGGTAGAACTTATAATAAACCTAGTACCAAGTATGGTATTACCCTAAACTAGTGGAAATATGAACCTAAAAGTTTTATTAGGAGTATCAATTCATCTTCCTATAATCTTGGGAGGAAATGATCATGTTCATCACTAAAGATGAAATTAGGAGGATGTTGATTTCTAAGTATAATCTAGCATACTTGTATTCCAAGGGAATAGGTGGAATACTACAATAAAGTTGACTATGACACCTAAAAAATTTCATGACCCTATAGATGAAGGATCTAAGCATAAGTTTTTACACTACTATTAAAGATAGAGCACTTTAAGAATGATGTCCAATTTTTTTTTATTTCGTAAATGAAGGGGTTTTGAGATCCCCATACCTATTATAATAGGTTGAGATAGGGTATGAGAATGCATTAAACTACAAAACTAAATAAAAAACAGCCAAGGGGTAGGAATAACAGGCCATCCTCAACAAGGAAAAATAGAGAGGGCCTCATACAAATGACATATCATAAAATCCAAGTAACAATAGCTAAAGGAACCAGACCTCTCTCAATAAAACAAAACAAAGAGGGCCCCATACAACCAATATAAAATATAACCTGATATCAACTGCTAAAAGAACATCATAGCAAAGCTAGTTTAGGGTTGCCATATCCATCTACTTGTTAACCACGTCCCGAATCTCATTGACAAAGGAGACCACAACCTACAATGTACCCAGAAGAGTAGAGTGTTTTTCCTCCAATATAGCTAAACACATCACCACATCACCATAAGAGCAAAAAACATCACCATATCTCCAGAAGAGCTTATAATGAGGACACCATTGGGACCGATGCCAAGAAAAATTTGACCAACATCCACACAAAGATGCCCAACTAATGATAGTCAGCTCAAAAATTTTAGGGGACTTGTGAAGATCGCCAATTAAGATGGCCCACCCAATCAAGCATAAAATAAATCATCCAGCAAAGATTCCACAAAGTACTCCTATACCAAATCTCACACACAATCAGCAACTAATCGTGATCATCGAAAACAAGAGATTCAAGGTCTAAGGGGAAATCATCCAACCAGACCCTCAGGCCTTGTTGATAAAGACCCAAGTTTTCCATATAATCCACTACCTTATTACCTTCCCGATAAATATACTAAACTTTGAACTCCTCTCTTGATTTTAGAATTCTAAACACCTCTAGTACAATATTTGAAATGCTCTAGTGAGGCTTGCTAATAGAATTGGCAATATTTACTATATTTAAAGAGTTCCCTTCTACAATAATGTTTTGATATTTAAGTGTTTGTACCAATAGTAGTCCTTTAAGGAGATCCCTAGCTTCAACAAAACGAGAGGTTTGGATAGAAATATTCTCTATGTATGCACCAATGAGCTCACCCTTAGAATTTCTAATTATCCCACCAGTAGTTGTAGGGCCTAGATTTCCTTTTGAGGCACCATAAAAATTCAATTTAACCCATCCCTCAAGAGGAGGGCACCATGAGGTTTTTGAGCGTGCCGAGGTAGTAGGTGATTTAGATGATTTGCAAGAAGCTAAAAAGCTAATTTTAGCCTCCACAAGACTTTCATCCAAATAATATGCTTTGAGATCCGAGAAACAATGAGACACATTCTCCATAGTAGCTCCAAGAGCTCTAGAAGAAACCCGATCCAGATCATGCCTTAAATTCTTGAAAGCTCTCTGATTGCGTTCCCACCAAATGCTCCAAAACAAATGTGGGAGTAAGAAAGACCAAATTTTTTCCAATCGAGGGGACTTGAAAGGAGAAGTCCACTATAGGCACATATTAGAGATAGTGTTTGGCAAAACCCAAGTGACATCTAGAGTGGAAAACACCTAAGAAACTACTAAAACTGAGAAGGGCCACTAGAAAAAAATAGACTGATAAGTTTCATATGAAGCTTCACATAGGTAGAATCTATTGATTAGATCCATCCCCCTCTTGCGAATATTTTCTACTGTTAAAAATTTATTTTGAATAGCCAACCAATAAAAAATATTTACTTTCGGAGTTAGGTTTTTAAGCCAAAATTTTTGGGTGAAAACTAGCACTAAGGATCTACATAAAAAAGGTAGTAGGCTGATCTAACAGAGTAACAACCTTCATTTTCAGCTTTCCAAATTATGGAGTCCTCCATATCCTGGCTGACAAGACTATAGAGTCTAAGACGATTATAAATGGTCCCCCAAGATAACGCTTCCTCCCCATTTTTAAATACTCTGAGGAATTTATTTCCAGTACCTCTTATTCCCTTCCCACTCAATGAAATATTCAACTTTAGACCAACACAGTCTACAGGTAAGAGCAATAGTAGGGGCTAGAGCTATACTGAGAATAAACAGTCTATCAATAAGTCATGTGTCCTTCCAAAAATTAATGACAACCATTTTCTACCACCCACCTTACACCCAAGAACAACTTCATTCTGAGTTTTCTCAAGCTTTTCTAGAACATAGAACCATTTTGGGTGACATTCTCAGCCAAAATATTTCTATTATGTAGAAGATACTTCTCTTTTATGATCTTGATCCAATCAGGCCCATAATTCCTAAGCACCTTCTAGTCTTGTTTGAGAATCAGCGCTTCATTCATTAACCTGATATTCAGCAACCCAAGACCTCCATTGTCTTTCCTCGCATAATTTTAATCCCAAGAAACCAAATAGAACCTTTTGTGGTCTTGAGAGCCTATCCATAAGAATTTTATTTTTATTTTTTTCCAATTTAGATAGGACTTTTGTAGGTAGTTTGAACAAAAACATAAAGTAAACTGGAATACTTTGCAACACCATCTTCACCAGCAGAATTTTCCAAGCCTGACTTAAGAGAGTGTCTTTCCAGATGGCCAATCGAAACTATAATATTTGTACCACTAGATCCAAAATATTATTTTTCATACGACCAATGAACAAAGGCAAACCCAAGTAGGAGTTAGGGAGGGAAGCTATCTTGCATCTAATAATATCAATAATTTTCTTCTATCGGTGCTCTGGGGTGTTCAATAAAAATAGAAGGCTCTTCAATAAATTAATTTTATGCCTAGCTGTCCTTTCATAAGCAGATAATATGGCTTTCATCTCTTGAGCTTGCTCTACCAAAGTAAGAAGTGAAAGGAAGGTATCGTCTGCAAACTGATGGTGGGACAACAGATCAACTGCTAGAGCAAGATTAATGCATTTATATCCAAAAATTCTTGTTTGGGATATCAAATGGTATTAGGAAAGATGACATAAACTAGTGCACGAAGAACATGTCATATTATTACATATAGTGGAACACTATCCAAGGTACTCTTAGATGATCGATTATGCAAAGTAGATTACAGACCAAATGAACTCATAGCTTAAAAAAGTTAAGCAAACTAGGAATTGTACTACACATCATACCTAGTCTAGCTTATCATAAACCAAAAGAAAATTTAGTTTCTAAATTTATAGTTAGAGCATATAGGTCCAAACAAAAAACCATTGTTGATCTATACCCTATAAAGGATAAGGAAAAATGTCATATGACTTCTATGACACTGTGTGCCATCCCATAATGAAAAGAACGAAAGAAAATGTGTCTAGGTTATCAAAAGAGTGTTAGGGTTTATTCAAAATAGGAATACTACCTAATGAGGATTTCTACCATAGGAAGCATAAGTCCATAAGATATTTTAGGTTTTGTACAATATCATATGTATTGCTCACAATTATGTTAGACTACTTATTTGATCTTGAATATGTGTGGTAGTTGGACTATGTGGACCTAAGACATTTTAAAGGTAGAAGAAGGCCACAGTATTCTATGAAGCAAATAAGTGAATCATGGATGTAACACCCAATATGAGGGTATTTCTTCTATTTATCAATGAAATATGGCAATTGTTTGGTTGACTCTCCTCAAGTATTTTTGGTCTTATAACCAAAATTTCTTCAAGGAAGAATTGGCAATTTGGGGCCTAAACACCTTTCATGCACTTGAAAAGAGGTACATGATCATGAAGGAGGTAAATATATGTAAATAAATTGGATTGGCCAAGCTCAAGGTACCACATAAGTATAAGGTCTAGTAGTGGTAGGAGTTTTTTCCACCCTAGTATACCTTCTACATAAGCATGAAAAAAAAGAGTGGCTTTGACCTAGAATTTAAGATCAACCATTAGACAATGAGGTCCCTAGAAGAAAATGGATATTTGATAAGAAAAATATTGGCATGGCATAATATACAATATGAGACATATATTTTAAAATTTTATATTCATCAAGGGTTATTTGACATTTAATTCTCTAGTATATGGTATCTATAGGTATAATAAATTGACCAAGATACCAAGGCTAGATGCTGAATCTCCACCTAGACTAGATATAATTTTATCTATCATCCCATTGACATTATCATTTATTAGTTATATGGTAAAATACATAGTTAGAGAGTGTTGAATAAAAAGTAATTTATATTTAAAGGATTTGTTGTTGGAAAAATGGTTACAAGCATAGTGATGAGTATCGAGGAGATTGCACCAAAATTAGAAAAAGGATAAACCACTCAAGATGGATCCATAGCAATCAAGGATATGACTTTGAAGGCTAAACTAACCTTTACTCATTCCTCCTCTCATCCTTATGATGAATATTCAACTACCGCTTCTTCTTTTCCCACGTCTATATTACCATCCACTTGTTCTATTCTCATTTCTTAGTTCATCACTTTTTTTGTTATATTTCCATACCCTTTAGTTAGCACATCCATAAAACTTCTAGAGGCATATCACCTTCACAATTTGGCCAAGTAACCATTTCCATAAATTCTCCCATCATACACATCCTCCATTGAGATTATCACCATACAACCATTAGTGCCATCCTCCATGAGAATTCCCTCACCCCTATTTATATCACCCTTATTAATTAAAAAAAAAAAAAAAAAAAAAAAAACAAAAACAAAAAAAAAAAAAAAAAAAAAAAAAAAAAAAAAAAAAAAAAAAAAAAAGAAAAAAAAAAAGAAAAGGAAAAAAAAAAAAAAAAAAAAAAAAAAAAAAAAAAAAAAAAAAAAAAAAAAAAAAAAAAGAAAAACATACTAACACACATATTTACCCAATTTCTAGTAATTGCATCATTATTCACTATCATCTCCACTAAATTCACTCCACATAGTGTATCGTCTCATCCACCTCCATCATCTAGCATCTCAGCACAAAGATTCCTTGAAATAAAGATGATATTGCTAGCTAATGCTTTACTAGTAGAGTATGTCCATACCACCCAATAATAGCAAGTCGTTATAGGATCTATGCAAGCATTCATTTAGAATATTATTGATTTTGTAATAGAAAATGATATAGATGTAATTAATTCTTTAATTGAAGATAAAATAAATATGAATGATGAATTTATATAGATGAAGTAGTAAAATCCTAAAGCATCAATGATCATGCAATCTCATTTGGTTGTCGATGAAATGATTTTTTTTGTGTGTGGAAGCAATAAGGAAGGACCTTACTAATCCTTGCAAGACCTTGGTTAACTATATCACCAAAATGTTCAAGTTAGATTTATCCCAAACCGATCCATATGACATATTATTATGCAACTTAGGGTAGGACTGAAGATTGCAAAAATGGTAATACAGAATTAAGCCCATAAGAAGCAAGCATAATACAATGTATAGTTAGCACTTTAACTTACAACATGGAATTTTTAGCTCTAACAAGAGATAGAGGCCTTGAAATAGGACACAACTAAAAATGACCAACTAAAAAATAGGTCAAAAAAATAAAAAGCAAACTTGTAAAAGGTAAAAAATAAAGAAAGCAGCTAGAAGGGCTCTTGATATAGGTATTTTCAAGAACAAATCCAACTCATATAACATCTTGAATAAGAAAATAGGAATCTAGAGTTATAATTAGAAAAAGTGTAAGCAACATTCCAAGAGAACAATTGAGAAATTATGCAAAGCCAAAAAGAAATAAAGAACTAAAGAAAGGGGTGGAAGAAAAGAAAAAGCATACATTGGATGCAGAGCAAATCAAGATCATGTGGGATAATATCAAAACTAAGGAAGCAAATACAAATGCCTACTTCAATTTATTGTTGTTGTAGAAGCCATCTTCGACCAAACTATGAAAATAATTCAATAAGGATATATGAGAGGAAGTACCAAGAAGTAATAAAATAGTTAGTCCCTATGCTGGTAGAATATGCACAATAGTTCATAGCAAAGATAAGAAGAAATTGGTCCAACAACTAAAGGGAATTCTTGATGTCAAGTAACAACTACAAGAATACAAAGATATTCATGCCACCTTGAAAGCTTCAATATTGAAGATGTTGAATAAGATCTAAGAGTTGATGAATATTAGACTACCAAATATTTGTGATGGCTAAACTAACTTCTCAACAATGATCGGTTATAGAAAATATATGAGGAGAAATATGCCATAGTAGAAAGTGGCACTTTATTAGATAAGTGAGCAAGCTATAGTCAGTAATTGAAAAGCTTAAAAGAATAGTAAAGAAACAATAATGGCTTTCCAATAATTCATATGAAGATCTTATAACATAAGCTAAAATGCTAACTAGCTTGGAACTATTAACAGATAACATGTGACATATTTTGTTCAAGGTGTTTCCAAGAAAATTCAACCAATTTTATAAATTTTTAAGTAGATGATCTCAATTTTGTATGCTTAGAACACAAAAATATAGACAAAGAATTGGGATCTCACACTAATAAAACTTGATGCCCCATACAGTTAAAAATATAGTAGACATGATACTACTTTGGAATTCCAAATGGTTACGAGGCTTGAAGAAACAAAAATTTTAGGAACTACGACCTCCAAAATCCCTGATATGCAATGAGATGCCCAAATGTGCAATTTGCTCTAGGGATGTAATTCGCTAACCCACAAGTGAATAATTATCTTGCAAAAGTTATGAATCACTCCCTTCCAAAGAGCAAATTACTCATCGTTGGCAGTTATCGACAGAAAGTTGGAAGGCAGTTTTTTATTCACCTATGCTTCGCTAACGCTCATATCGAATACTCGCCAAAGTATAATATAAAATCTATCTCCTTAATTGTCACCATTAAACTCATCTTACAGTTTGTCCAATCAAATCAAGTTAACATGCAATTAAAAACCAGGGAAACATTAAATGGTGCTTGGTGTCACCCTCAAACTCATCTTATATTTTGTCCAATCAAATCAATTCAACATGCAATTAAAAAACCAGGAAAGTATTAAAAACATTAGAGTGTGATAAGCGTCACCCTTAAACTCATCTTAAAATTTGTCCAATCAAATCAAGTTAACATGCAATTAAAAACCAGGAAAATATTCAAAACATTCAATGGTGACTCATGAGCCATCGCTCACTGCAAAAGAACCTGTCAACCCAGTAAAAATATATTTTCTTGTCACCGCTAGGCTGTCAGGTTGGTTAATATTAACCCTAGTTCCGACTGGAGAGTGCAGCTGCTCTCTGGATGACACGAGTTTGGGTTTAGATGACATTTTCGTAGCATTTTAAAATAGAGAGAGCACTACCTACCTCTTTTGGGAGAGGCAGTTTTGAACACTTCAGATGGGTGAGTTGGCAAATAAAAAGAAAAAAATAAAAAAAAAATGGGTGAGTTGGGAAAATGAGGGGATGGCATGTGCGAATATCATACCAGACCTAGTCAGTGTGATTGTGATTTTAGGTAGGCTCGGAACCAGCTTTGGCGTCAGGCTCGGTGGCCTCTAGAATTTCATTGTGTAAAACTTCGTCGTAATTATTTGTCTTGTTACTGATTGTTACTGTTTAATTATATGTTACTGTTTTATTATATGGTCTTCTTAATAGGTAGTCTACCCTCCTTCTTATTGACGCGGACTTTGATCGGCACCGATTTTGTTTATTTGACGGCGATCCAGGTCCTGATCCCTTTCATCGTCCTCTCTCAGTTTTTTTTAAATCCTTTTCTTGTTTAGATCTCTGCTTATCATTAAGGAGAGAGGGCTGTTTTTGTTGGCGTTGAGAGGGTTTTGGAAAAATAAAGAGGAAAAAGAAGCGGGGCCGATCGTCCTCTCCGCTCCTCTCCCCTGCGCGCTGGTTTTCAGTTCCGAGCAGCAGACGTATTATTGAAGGTATTTCTTGGTTGTATTTGGTTGCTTTTAAATATCATATAAACTTTGATTTCTGTACAAACCTTTAGAAGACGTGATAGCTTTGGCATAGTGGAATCGATTATGGGCTCACTTCTATTTCTGTGTACAAGGTTGAAAACAGCCATTAGGGTTTGTAAGGGTTTTTGTCATTAATAGACAATAGATAGTGGAGATTAACAGATCTAGCGATTTAATATTCATCAAGACCCGTAAAGGTAAAAGGAGATCGTAGTACGCTTCATTTCTTAAGATTTAACAAACACCATGAAATTGGCATCACGGCTTTCCAGCAGGGCAACTTCGAACGCACACGGGGAACACTCTCCTTTTTTCGATGGTTGGAAAGAATATGACAAAAATCCTTACCATTCACAAAATAATCCATCTGGAATTATCCAAATGGGCTTAGCAGAAAATCAGGTATGGAATTATTTGTAAGGCTACTCTGTATTTTTGTGAGTGGTAATTTGTCAAGGTCTATTTTGGAAATCATTGGTTACTTAAACATAAAATTTCGTGTTGGTATCTGGTTTGGTGTCTCTCGTTCTTAAATGCAATCATACATAGGGTACTTGCCATAGTTTCAGAAAGCTTTTGAAACTCTTGGCAGCTTTAGTACGATTTGCTAAAAAAGCTGGCTTAAACAACACCCAAAGGCGTCCATTTGCGGGCCAGAGAGTATATCAACGTTTAAGGAAGTTGCAAATTATCAAGATTATCATGGCCTGCCTACTTTCAGAAAGGTACAAATTATGTTTCCCCAGTAGTCAATACATTGTTCATAAATGGAACCTGGCTATTTAATTTAATTGCAGCATTGTTCTATTGGAATAAAATGCATGTTATTAACAAAAAGAGATGGTTAATGCAGGGTATTGCATCACTTATGGAAGAAGTTGGGGGAAGAAAAGTGAAATTTGAAAGCGATAGAATAGTCCTTACTGCTGGAGCAACCGCTGCCCACGAGGTGTTGACCTTCTGTCTAGCGGATCCAGGAGAAGCTTTCCTTGTGCCAACGCCATATTACCTAGGTTAGACTTTCTAATGCCTTCACTAACGTATGGCGAACATGCTTGCTAACAGTAATCGACCCACAAATGTTGCAAATGAATCCCAAACTAAACTTGGTCAATTTGTTCATCGCCAACTTGAACGATTCTTTTATTTTATAGAGTTAAGCGGTCAATCCAGTTTCACTTTTTAGTTAAACGTATTTTTGGATAATATGATAGTAAAATTCTATGTGTTGTTACGCACAGGTTTGACAGAGATTTGAAATGGCGTACCGGAGTAGAGCTGATCCCAGTAGAGTGTAGGAGCTCCAACAATTTCCAGGTGAGTCTGACTGCCCTTGAAAAGGCCTATCGCCATGCTCGGTCTTGAAACATAACAGTGAAGGGCCTTCTCATAACAAATCCATCAAATCCATTGGGTACCACAATGGATGGGGACACTCATAAAGATTTGCTTTGTTTTGCTTCCGAGAAGAAAATTCATCTCGTGTGCGATGACATCTATGGTGCTTCAGTTTTCTCCTCGCCAAGATTTGAGACTATGGCAGATGTCGTGGCAACTGCGAATATACACACCCACTCTACGATACTCGCAAATCTTGGCGAAGATAAAACTGAACTACAATAGATCTCATCGCATATCATCACAATCAAATGAATGTTCTTCTCGCAAGCAAAACAAAGCAAATCTTCAAGAGTGTCAGCATACATTGTGGTGCCCAATGGATTCGAAAGATCTGTTATGAGAAGGCCCTTCACTATTATGTTAAGAGAAAACGCCTGAAGATAGGCCTCTTCAAGGCAGTCAGATAGGCCTCTTTAAGGCAGTCGGAGTCACCGGACAGTACACGCTTTTTATTTTTTATTTATTTTTGGTTGTATACAATCACTTTTTTTATTAAAAGTTCAGTTGCCTTTGATCAAATCTAACTTATGTTTCGACGTGCAAAATATCGTAAAGTGGTTTTTAATGTTATTTTTAGGTTATTTAGGTTGTATACTGAAAAAGTTATAATTTTGTATTTTTTAATTTAAATATTTATAGTACATTATTTATGTTTAATATTTTTTATTTATATATATATATGTTGTTTGATTTTATTATTATATTTATTTAAAATATAAGTTTTGAGATTATAAATGAGTTTATTTTGTTTGTTAGAATATATATTGATATTTTAAAAATATTTATGTATTTTATTATTTTATGCATTAGTTATTTATTTATCTTTACATTTAGAATAAGTTTATTTAGTTATGTGTTGATTTATTCGTTTTTTCAACATTCTCACTCACTAATGTCATATGTTAGGTAGGTATTGACTTATTCATTACTAAATGATGTCATGTGTTATATTATTGAGAAGGATTATGAATGACTCACTAGTAGTCATTAATTAGATTTCTTGTTGGGTGTTTCCTATATATACTCGTCTCATGCTTACACTTGAACAATGGAAGAATGGTAGAATGTATGGAGTTTTCATTTGTAATTATGCATTTTGTGGAATATTATCATATCATTATTATCCATATTTGTGTTTGCTTAACTAGAATAGTTAATCATTTTGTTGATGCAATTTCTATTGTAACTTGCTTACTTCACCTAAATCATGGGACTCATATTTTTGTCTCAATCCATAGGAAAATCCCACATGGTATTAGAGCATGAGGGAGAGAAGGAACTTGTTCAATTCTAGTTGAGTCATCATAGGCTTCAAGGATTACATTTTCTTGAAAATTTTCTTCAAATTTTTGGAGTCCTTTTTTTTGCAAAAATATTCTCTTTTTTGTTGACTTGGAGGTAGCTCGCATTGTAGATCCTCATGTCCCTATGTTGCAGACTTGAATACCACCCAACTATAGACTCCGTAGCCATCTTAGATCTATGACCATCTCAGTATTATGGTCATTTTTACCACTTGACCCACGTAAACACTTGCACCCAACTTGCAAGTCCTATGACCTCCATTGTTGTAGACCAAAGCAACCATTATCATTGCCCAAAAACACTTATTTAAAAATAAATAAATTTGGTATTTTATATTCTGTTCTTTACTATTTTTTTAGAATAATTGTGATTACATTTGAAATTTTCTTGTCGATTTATTGTACTAGGCCAATTTTTTGGGTGCATCCACTTGTTAAAAATTTGGTCACAAATTGTAATTGTACTATTTATAAAGTGCCAATATTTTTGCTAGGATTTTTTATAAGTGATTTGAGGGGGTTGTTTTATTCTCTTCATTGTTCTTTCTATAATATTGTGTTATTTTCTTCTTCTTTTTGCTATGGGTAAACCATATATTTTGCTTTTTATTGCTTACAATTACACTACCTAGAAAAAATTATCCTATAACTATTTAAGGTGTAAGAACTATACAAAGTATGTATTAGACATGGAACTTAAACCCACTGATGCAAAGAAAAAGGAGTGGATTGATAATTGTGAGCAAGCACTTGTGAATCTATATGTTTATTTATTTTCACCTTCTCTTTCATGTTGAAAATTGTACAACACCTAAAGAGACCTAGGATACACTTGCTAAGTTGTATTCTCAAACTAATGTTTTTGATCTAAATGCTTTTGTTTTTTATCTAAATGCTTTTGATAATATATAAGACCTTATTACCAAAATTAATCAATTTAAAAAATAACTCAAAGAATGTGGTATAGATTTAAAGAATACTCAACTAGTTTTGAACATTGTCTAAACTAGGTCCTAAGTAGTTTGTTTTCATTTTTAGTTTCTACACACACCAACTTTCTACAGGTTCTACATGGGAAATGCCATCATTTGACTCATTTTTTGAACTTCACATTTGAGAGCAAGAAAAATTGATTCAAATGGGCCTCTTGAAAGTCTCCAAGTCACGTTCACTTGTACTTAATCAAGCCAATGAATACTAAAATAATAGTAATATAGAAAAAATCCATAAAAGAAAGCAAAGAAGCCAAAAAAAGAAAAACAATTCGTTTGTAAAGAAAATAATCAATCCTCTAAGGGGGATTCATAGAAGAAAGAAAAATCCACTTGTGCATATTATAAAATGTTGGGCCATAAGGAACATCAATGCAATACAAAATAGATAGAAGGGTTGAACAATCTTATATAGAAGAACAACATCAATCTGCCATCATATATGTCACCAAGTCTCTCTTCTTCAAATTATGGAAAAGGGAAAGGAAAGCTTGTAGTTGCAATGTTGAATCCTCCAAATTATGAATACTTGACTCAAGTGCTTCACACCACATATGTATTAATAACAATCACTTTTCAACTTTGGAGCTATGTTTTATGCCTCATTTTCATATTGGTGATGATACAATAGTAGATGTGATTAGGAAATATTTAATTGATATAGGGGATTTGTGCATTTCGTGATATACTTTATGTAGCTAAATTGTCTATGAACCTACTTTTAGTCTACCAAATCACTCATATTGACAAGGGAAAGAGATTTGAGTTCACTCTAAATTTAGTAGTAATTCATGATATAGAGGATGATACAATTGTGGTAGTTAGGAAGGCTAATCATCAGGCTCATTTGTATACCTTCTTTCATTTTTTACCCAATTCCCTATCCTCCACATTGCTTACTCACTTTGATACAAAGAGTAAGTTATGGTACAAGCAGTTTGGCCATCTCAACTACTGTTATTTACAACAACTTGCACAATAGGATTTAGTTGCAAGACTTCCTTATGTTAGTATTTCAAATGGGGTATGCCATAGATGTGCCATCTATAGATAAATTTAACAAAGGAAAATCTTGACGAGCTTCACAAGTGTTGGAACTTATTCATAGTAACTTAGCTAGTCCATTTCCAACCTTGTATCTCAACAAATATTGTTATATGCTCACTTTCATTGATGATTTTTCCTGCTACACTTTAGTTTATTTCCTTCATTAGAAAAGTGAAGTATTTGAACACATTCAATAATTTATAAACCTTGCTAAAAAACAATCAGGAAAATACATTAAGATTATTTACATAGACAATGACAAATAATATGTGAACCATAGATTTGAGTAGTTATGTTCTCTTGAGGGAATAGATCTTCAGCATCTAGTTTCATATAGACCACAATAGAAGGGAATTGTTGATTGGAGGAACTAGTCTTTGAAATAAATGGTAAGTTGCATGATTCACTCATGGTCTCTCTCACCACAATATAGGGTCAAAGACATAAAATGTACCACTTACATTTAAAACTATATCCCTCATAAATCCTTAAAATGGACAAATCCTTTTGAAGTGGAATGGTTGAAAGCCCACAATGAAAGATTTTAGAGTTTTTAGATTCCTTGCATGGGCACATATTCATTTAGAGGAATGCAAGATAATGGAACCTCAAAGCCATCCTTGTATCTTCATTGGATATCTTGATGATGTCAAAGGGTGTTGAATATTGCATCCAAAGACTCAGAAGCTCCTCATTGAGTGGAATGTATAGTTCAAAGAAATCTCTCCCAACTTAAATATCCCACACTTCACCTTTTCTCACATATGATTATGATGACAATGATTCAAAGGAAGCTTCTCAAGATTCACTATATTCATATTTGAGTCAGTATTTAGAGGTCCCATCCTCTTCTACTTTAATACCTCTTTGGTCTCACAAAACTCTTCATGTGGTAGGTACTTATGTTGGAGATCCTACTGAATATAGGTGGACTTGATCACACCATCAACACCTTTCTCATGTCTATACTATCTCTACTTTTTATCCATAATAATTTTGAAAAACATCTAGTATTACTAAGTGGAATTGAATAGTGGAGAAAAAGTAAGACTTATTAATAAGGAATAATACATGGGATTTGACCTCCCTTCCTAAGGAAAGTAAACTAGTTCAATGCAAGTCTATCTATCAAATAAAATATGTTGTGTATGGAACTATTGATAATTTCAAAGCATGACTTGTGGTAAAAGGTTTTTCATAGGTGCTTGACATCAACTACAATGAGAAATTTTCCCCAGTCATAAAAATGAACTCCATTTGATTGACTCTTACTATTGCTATAGCTCATGGTTGGGTTGCACATTAGATGGTTGTGAAGAATGTATTTCTTCATGGTAATATTTACGAGGAGATATACATACAAAATCCATTGGAGTTCATTTATGATTCATCATTAATGTGTAGATTACAAAATTCTATGGCTGGTATGGTAAGATGGACATATTTTTTCTCTCTCACAGATTTACAAGATGCCACTTAGATCCAAATGTCTATGTTTTGAGGCAAGATGATGGACTAATTCTTTTGATTCTCTATGTTTAAACCTGATTATTATAGGGGGTTTCTCATCTACTATTAGTTGAGTCAAATATGCTCTATAAGAAAGAATTTATATGAAAAACTTGGGCTTACGTCACTACTTTTTTGGGATCGAGATCACACAACCTCCTTCCAAGATTACTCTTGCATAGCCCAAGTATGCTCTTGATCTACTTTATAGGTTTCATATTACTGACTATAACTCTAACTAAATATTTATTTCTTTAGAGTTAAACTAATGACACAATGTTCCACTCCACATGTTGATGCCACTTTGTATCGTTAGCTTGTTGGTAGCCTTATTTATTTAACTCATACACATCTTGACATTTCTTATGTACTTGGTATGGTTTCATTCTTTATGCAAGAACCCCATGAGCTTCATTAAAAATTTATCAAGTACACCCTTTGCTATGTTCGGGGTACTTGCAACTTTAGAATTCACTATTTAATAATTACTTCTTCTTGGTTGGATACATAGATTCTAATTAGGCATGTGATCTTGATGATCACAAGTCTACTTTTAGCTATAGTTTTCACCTTGGTTTATACCCCATTTATTGGCCAAGTAAAAAATAACATGCTATTGCTTTGTCTTGCATAAATTTTGGGTATCTAGGAGCTATGAATGCTACCATTGAAGCTATTGGCTTTAGAATATTCTTACTAAGTTTGGAATACCTTTTTAGAGGTCCACATTCATATTTTATGACAATCAGAGTGCTATCTAGATCTTGAAGAATCTATCCCATCATCAAAGGACCAAACACATTGTGAAACATATGCACTATATCAAGGAGCTCATCCAAGAGAAAGTTCTTGATTTGTAATATTGTCCTACATTGGAGCAGGTAAAAAATAATTTCACCAAACGCTTCATCAAAAGAAATTTTCTATATTTATGAGATTTACTATGGGTGTAGGATACTCTTCCCTTGAGCATGGCCTCTTGGTAATTTTTCTCTTCTAGGAAGGACTTTTTTCCTATGGGTTTTCTCCTTTTTCCCATTTATGAGAGATCATTTTGTACATGGGTACCTATTATGGTTACAAATTTGTTGGGACCTATTGATCACTACCCATATAAGCTATGTTTATGGGGGTGTTAATGCATTTGATTATTCTATGCATTAGTTATTTATTTATCCTAGTAGTTAGGATAAGCTTACTTGGGTAGATGTTGACTTATTCATCTCTCACACATATATGTGTCACATTCTAACTCATTGATACCATGTATTAGGTAGGTGTTCACCTATTCATCTCTCACACATATGTGTCATATTCTCACTCACTAATATCATCTATTACGTATGTATTGACTTTTTTATCACTCATTGATGCCATATGTCACATTGTTGAAATACATCATTAGTGAATCACTAGTAGTCATTTTTTTATTAATAGGTGTAGACACCAAAATCTAGGCATTTACAATTTACCACATAATTTTGCATGATAAAATATATGCCTAAGTCTAAACTTAGGTATATTAATTCATGTACACTTCACCCACATTGCACACCACAATCTTGCATAATAATATATGCCTAAGTCTAAACTTAGGCATAAAAATTCTGCACATTATCCTATTTTCTAGATTTTAATAAATCTGGAAAATCCCCCTAGGATACCCTACCTACCCACTAGACATGTGTCTTAGCCACCTCACTACCCCACCTTGCCACATCTCATACACCCTTGTCTCCTTTATCTCTTCACATGGGACAACCCTTACACCTCACTCCACTTGCACCCACATCACCCCAGTTAAGTGAGACACTCTGGGTGACTCACTCTAACTACCCCCCTCCATTTGGTAGCCCAGGATTGCCACTTGGCAGCCCTGGCTTACCACCTCTCATTTCCCTCCAAAACTAAAAATGCCTATAAAAGCAACACCATTCCATAAAGCAAGAGGGGGCTGGAAAATACATCGTTACACTATCAAAATCATTGCAAGGAATCACCAACGATCACTGAGTTCGAGACATCGAGGTCCCTGGTCTGAGTTTTGAGGTTTTCTGCCTTCTCTACACAACTGCGCATCCGCGGTTACATAGTCCCAACCACAGGCCCATATTTTCTAAACCGCATACCCGTGTTACATAGTCACAACCACAATACCATGGTTTCTAAACCATAAACCCATGGTTACACAGTCACAACCGTGGACCCGTAGTTCTACAGAAACTGCCAAACTTGTTTTGGCCATATCTCCCTCATCCGAACTCGAATCGAGCTAAAATTTGGAGGGTAGGTTCATGACATCCCCTAGAACATCTCCACCAATTTTTAGGCCATTTGGAGTAGTATAGATCAGTAAGTTATTCATTTGTTAGCAAGGCATGTTTAATTACTATTTTTATGTCTCCAGCAAGCATTTCTTTCAATGGTTTTTATTTGCATTGATTTTAATCATTTATACAAGTGTTGCTAACCCTTTTTTGACTACCATGTGTGCAGGATATAGGTATTTGAAGAGCTACTGAAGCTAGGAGTGGTCCCTACATTGGATACCAAAGCCCACTCACCAATTGGATTGGAGTGAAAGAAGACCAAAGACACCCCCTTTCATTGATGCACCAAAGAAACCTCACTTCTTTGGCCTTGTTTGTGATATCATGAAGCAAGCGAGCATTGTAATCTGACCCCTCATATTTTGGGGTAAATCATTGTAAAATAAAAGGAGACCAAGGCTCCTGTGTATTTTAATACAAATTTAATACAAATTTAATACAAAAATTATTCTACTACAATCGCTTGTGTCTTTATATTATCTGCTTGGTGTTGTCTTATTTTGCTTACAAAATGGCGATCACGGTGGGACCTCCCAAGGGTTCCATTTTGTTTTGCCTTGCTTCCTTTTAAATTTATTGATCTCTATTTGCATGTATAGGTATCGAGGATTCAAGATGCGTGAGAATTCAATCTTGGGTTGGCAAATCTAGATTGTGCTTAACCTGTCATTGTGAAACCGTGCATCCGCGGTTTCTAATTTGAGGAAAAGTGCATTCGCGTTTGTTGCACTTTTGAAACACGGACCAGCGGTTGAAAGTAGGAAGGAGTAGCGAAAGGAACATAGGTCTGTACCCTATGCCATATTTTAAAATTTTCCTTTAAATCTGGTTTTAGGTTGCATTTAAGTAGATTAAGAGTCTTAGTCCTGTATGCCTTTGTTTGCATTTAGGTCCTAGGAATAGAAAAACTTACTTAAATCTTGCATTCATACACGAAATAATAAAGGGAAATAAATGAGAATTTGCATATACATAGTAGGGAACAATAATCTTGCATATACCAGGTTAGAAATAACCTAGGTATTTCTTTTTTGGGGTTTGGGCTTGTATTTGGCTTTGTTCTATTGACAGAAAGGACCCGTGCACCCACGGTTGGGATTTCCCTCAAACGCGCACATGTGGTTGGTAAACCATGCACTCGTGGTTTACCAAAACTAACCGCCCATCCATGGTTAGCCCTGTTAAATAGAATTTCATCGAATCTTACCTAAAGTTGCAATTTTTGTCCTTGATCTGAATTTGTCTGCTATTCTCTATATTCCTCATTTTTTGCATTAGGCATAAAAATAGAATTGCATGTTAGATTTGCATCGCACAATAGAAAACAAAGCCTCCACACACACATGTATCATCAAAATATTGGTCAGGTTAGATTTCATCACCAACCCCCAATTTAGACCGGTGATGTTGGAATTCACCTCCTTCCACCGGCTTACCCCCTAGATCATCCTTAGACAGGATAAAATAACTCTTTAAGTTGGTATAAGTCATTGGTGTTCAAGTTGTCTCCCACTATTGGAACAATTGTTGAATCAGAGTGGAAGAGCTAGGCGAACCCCCCACTAGGATTTAAGCGGTGTACCCTAGCCTCTTTTGAGAAATCACGCTTGGTGCTAGTGTTCTTAATCACCATCTTCATTGAGTTTTATTATTCTATTAAAAAAAGAACAAAATATCTTCAAAAACTTCAAAAAAAACACACAAAAACACACCGAAACTCAAAAAAAAAAACTAAAAAATTAAAATTAAAAAAATCATCCATTCTTGTGTGTCGAGAAGATTTGAGTCCATGCATCCAATAAAGACAGGTGTCATTTTTTTTGCACCGCATTGTGCTTTACAAAACACTGTACAAAAAGAGGCATCTGTAGACACCAAAATCTAGGCATTTACAATTCACCACATAATTTTGCATGATAAAATATATGCCTAAGTCTAAACTTAGGCATAAAATTTCTGCACATTATCCTATTTTCTAGATTTTAATAAATCTAGAAAATCCCCCTAGGATACCCTACCTACCCACTAGACATGTGTCTTAGCCACCTCACTACCCCACATTGTCACATCTCATACACCATTGTCCCCTTTGTCTCTTCACATGGGATAACCCTTACACCTCACTCCACTTGCACCCATATCACCCTAGTTAAGTGAGACACTCTAGGTGACTCACTCTAATTGCCCCCCTCCATTTGGCAGCCCAGGATTACCACTTGGTAGCCCTGGCTTGCCACCTCTCATTTCCCTCCAAAACTAAAAATACATATAAAAGAAACACCATTCCATCAATGAAGGGGGGTTAGGGGGGCTGGAAAATATGTCATTATGCTGTCAAAATTATTGCAAGGAATCACCAATGATCGCTGAGTTAGAGACATCGAGGTCCTCGATCTGAGTTTCAAGGTTTTCTACCTTCTCTGCACAAACGTGCATCTATGGTTACATAGTCCCAACCATAGGCCCATTTTTTCTAAACTACATACCCACATTACATAGTCACAACCACAATACCATGGTTTCTAAACCACAAACCCATGGTTACACAGTCACAACCGTGGACCCGCGGTTTTGCAAAAACTACCAAACTTGTTTTGGCCATATCTCCCTCATCCGGACTCAGATCGAGCTAAAATTTGGAGGGTAGGTTCCTGACATCCCCTAGAACATCTCCACAAATTTTTAGGCCATTTGGAGTAGTATAGATCAGTAATTTATTCATTTGTTAGCAAGGCATGTTTAATTACTATTTTTATGTCTCCTGCAAGCATTTCTTTCAAGGGTTTTTATTTGCATTGATTTCAATCATTTATACAGGTGTTGCTGACCCTTTTTTGACTACCATGTGTGCAGGATATAGGTATTTGAAGAGCTACTAAAGCTAGGAGTGGTCCCTACATTGGATACCAAAGCCCACTCACCAATTGGATTGGAGCGAAAGAAGACCAAAGACACCCCATTTCATTGATGCGCCAAAGAAACCTCACTTCTTTGGCCTTGTTTGTGATATCATGAAGCAAGCGAGCATTGTAATATGACCTCGCATATTTTGGGGTAAATAATTGTAAAAGAAAAGGAGACCAAGGCTCCTATGTATTTTAATACAAATTTAATACAAAAATTATTCTACTACAATTGCTTGCATCTTTATATTATCAGCTTGGTGTTGTCTTATTTTGCTTACAATCCCCAGTCTAAGTTTCGAGGTTTTCTACCTTCTTTGCACAACCGCGCATCCATGGTTACATAGTCCCAATCACAGGCCCACATTTTCTAAATCGCATACCAATGTTACACAGTCACAACCACAATACCACAATTTCTAAACCGCAAACCCGTGGTTACACAGTCACAACCATGGACCCACGGTTCTACAGAAACTACCAAAATTATTTTGGCCATATATCCCTCATCCGGACTCGGATCAAGCTAAAATTTGGAGGGTAGGTTCATGACATCCCCTAGAACATCTCCACAAATTTTTAGTCCATTTGGAGTAGTATAGATCAGTAATTTATTCATTTTTTATCAAGGCATGTTTAATTACTATTTTTATGTCTCCTGCAAGAATTTCTTTCAAGGGTTTTTATTTGCATTGATTTCAATCATTTATACAGGTTTTTTTAACCCTTTTTTGACTACCATGTGTGAAGGATATAGGTATTTAAAGAGCTACTAAATCTAGGAGTGGTCCCTACATTGGATACCAAAGCCCACTCACCAATTGGATTGGAGTGAAAGAAGACCAAAGACACCCCCTTTCATTGATGCACCAAAGAAACCTCACTTATTTGGCCTTGTTTGTGATATCATGAAGAAAGTGAGCATTGTAATCTAACCCCACATATTTTGGGGCAAATCATTGTAAAATAAAATAAGACCAAGGCAACCCAGTCTAGTGAGGTCCCTAACACTTCGGTGCTAGGGCAATTCAACATGCCCTCTACTATGTCCCAAAGCCTAAATGTAGGACCCTCTAGCGATGCCCCCATTTCAAACATAGATATTATGCATGGGGCTACTCACACTACTATTCCTAAGACTCCTAGGAGTGAACCACCTACCAAAACTGATGATCATGTCACACTTGTAGACGTGGATGCAGTTAGGATGTACCTAAGTGCAGCTAGAATGGTTTTTCCATTTCTATCATCGCTTACCATTCCACCCCATACCATCCCATCATTCCATCAGGAAGTCACCTTCCCGCACCCACAATAGTCTAGCCAAGCCTTTGGGAATCCACTTTTTGAGCATACTACTACCACCATAGCCCATACCCATCCATCATAATTTAATCAACCTCCCCTCATCATACCAAATCAACAAGTCATTTGCACTAACCCCCTTTACAAAGCACCCATTAGTGTTGTTTCACAAATTCCTATGTCCATTCCATCCATAGCACCCATAAGCACCATGGTCCATAACCCCCCTCCTTCAACAGCAATGCAATTCACCACCTACCCACCATAAACAACCCATCAACCTCCCACCTTCTTCACCCAAGATCCATCTTGGGTGTTACGTCCCCCAACTATAACCATAACCACACATCCACTCAATCATATGTATGGTGCTCCATCAACACAACACACCATCATTCCACCTTATCTTCATCAACAACCACCATTTCACCAATGCACTATGCTTATTTTACAACAAATCTTGAATCGCCTCACAAGCATTGAGCTACAATTGAGTCATCAACAACTTCATCAAAATCACCCACCTCAACAACTTCATCAAAATCACCCACCTCAACAACCTCATCAACCTCACCCACCTCAACAACTTCATCAAAATCACCCACCTCAACAACTTCATCAAAATCACCCACCTCAACAACCTCATCAAAATCACCCACCTCAACAACTTCATCAACCTCACCCACCTCAACAATATCATCAACCTCTTCCACATGGCCAATCTCATCCAAATCATCCACCCCGTACTTGGACCCCTCTATCCGAGCCCATGTCAATCATCTTTCAAAAGTTGTAGGATGCAAAAATAATTGTTTTACTTGACATACGTCCTGCAGATACCAAAAAACATAAACCTAGGTCATATAGAGAAGATCATTATTGTCTCTATGATCGACAAGTGGGTCATGACATCAGTGATTGTAGAGCCTTTAAAAATATAGTCCAAGATCTTATCGACAAGGGGATATTTTCCATTGAAATTCCACTCATTGCATCCAATCAAAACCTTGGTAGTGAACAAAACCATTTTGGGGATACTCAAGGTATCACACCTTTCCCATGCTCAAGAGGCACAAAAAATTGTGGGGATACTCAAGGTATCGCACCTTCCCCATGCTCACCAAGAACAAAACATTGTGGGGATACTCAATGTATCACACCTTCCCCATGCTCACTAGGCACAAAACAAATTGGGGATTAAAGTATCACACCTTCCCCCCTCAAAAAAAAAAATAATAAATAAAAAAATATCTCCAAAGGAACCAAAACTCCTTTGGTCATATGTAAATCAAAAGGCTCCAAAGGAACCAAACTCCTTTGGTCACATTCAATTCAAAAGGCTCCCAAGGAACCAAAAACTCCTTTGGTCACAATCAATCCAAAAGGCCCCAAAGGAAATTAATCCCTTTGGTCAAAACTCATGTCAAGAGGCTCCAAGGGAGGCACTCCTTTGGTCAATTTTCATTCAAAATATCCAAAGGATCCAAAACTCCTTTGATCACATGCAGTTCAAAAGGCTCCAAAGGAACCAAACACCTTTGGTCACATTTCAGTTCAAACACAAAACAAATAATAAATATGAAAAAAATAATAATAAATACAAAACACAAAAACATGTTCATACACATTGTATTTTTAATACATCGCATTCAGAATCCCACTTTCATTGCATTCACACATTCCACTTTCATTGCATTTGCACATTTGTATCATTTACATCCATTCATATCGCTTACCATATTAATTGGCATCCACTCAAGTTAGATAATTGTTCATTCACTAAGTCTTGTTGTCTTAATTAGGGGCACCTACGGTCTAGCATTAGTCCAATTTTGCCATCTAAAACCATGTCAAAACGGAAAAAAAAAAATATAGCTACAATAACACCCCATAGCACTTCATTTCTTTGGTGGTCTTTGGTTTAAGGAATCTCTAGGTGTTTTCGGTCACTCAGACACTCCTAGTGTTTTAAGCAACCTCCAAAGAATATGTCGAATTCTTTTAGGACCATTGCACATATATACACTAAGCAAATATTGAGTATTGGGAATTTATTTCAAAAATATTCTGGAACCAAACACAATTTCACATCTTAAAAACATCTTGTGTAAAATAGGGATAACACCATACTTGGTAGGAACCTTGAGGTGAAAAGGGTCATCCTTGCCTATCCCATTATGCAACATAGTCCATGACAACAGTGGTTTTCACTACTATCATAGTTGCTTCAAATTCAAAAAAATAGAGTAGTAAGGATAGGGTACAATTCTCATCACACTTAAGTTGAGAATCTGATTCCCCAAAGCTCTAATTCCTTTTACATCACACACCACTGATTAATTGGGTTGCAAGGATCGTACTACATTTCCAGTAAGACGGTTAAGTAGTCATCCCCAAAATTCAATAAATCAAAAACAAAAATCATGGACTATGGAGTTAGCCTCCACTGGAGCTATAGACGCTTGATTGGCAGTGGAGTATGCTCATGCGTGGTGACATGTCTCTTTTAAAAGAGACCTTTGACCGCTCATATGGACAAGCTAGCTTCTTGGTTCCAACCATAATAGGTCTACCCAATTTACTCAAGATGAGTTAATGAACTCAATTACACACACACTGGTTCTTTATGGTTTAGAGTCATTACCATGCTCTTGATTTTTTAAATGAATTCACTGCACACACATTTGGTCCTAGAAGAATTAGATAATTTGAGAGAGTTTGTTTGATATACTAGGATGTTTGAGTCTTTGCAAAACAATTCTAGATCCTTTATCCTTAAGGAAAACAAATTCATAAGAAAGTTTCCATTCCATACCACCATCATATTGCCACACATATATCATAGTCCATTTCATCCTACAAATTGTGGTCAAACCATAGTATCGTATTGGTGCCCCTGATTAAGCAATAAAGGTAAAGTTTACTTAACAATGGTCGATAACTTATTTGCATGACAATTAATAATGAAAAAACCATTCATTCATTTGCATACATCACCATCAATTGTATTCATTCATAACAAATGCATTCATAACACATTCGTTCATAACACATTCATTCATAACACACTCATTTCATCACATGCACTAAAAAAATAATAATAAAAAATTGAACAATCCATCATTACACATGTACATAAATAATAACAAAAACACCAACTAGGGGGAGTTCAAGGTCTTACACCTTCTCCATAAAAACATCAAACAATCAATCAAGCAACTTGGGGGAGTTCAAGGTCTTACACCTTCCCCATCAATAACATCAAACAATCAATCAAGCAACTTGGGGGAGTTCAAGGTCTTACACCTTCCCCATCAATAACATCAAACAATCAATCAAGCTACCCTAACAATCACATTAAACATTCACATTTCAAATCATATGCTAGGTTCAAAAGGTTGCACCCTTTGCCTCCCATTCATGAACACAACACATCCAATTCAATTCAGTTTCATGCATTCAAAAATTCAATTCACTAGCTTAGATCCCCAAGTTAACCTTGTATCTAGTGATATACTCTAGTAAAATAGCGGTTGCAGTGACTGGTTATCCATACAATCTAGTAGGATGAGTAGATTATCATAAGGACACTTGCAAATTACGTCAATTCAAAAGGATCCAAAGGAACCCATACCCTTTGGTCAAGATTTTAATTCAAAAGGCCCCGAAGGAACAAACTCCTTTGGTCACGATCAAACCAAAAGGCTCCAAAGGAAACAAAGTCCTTTGGTGACATTCAATTCAAAAAGCTCCAAAGGGATCAAACTCCTTTGGTCACATTCAATTCAAAAGGCCCCGAAGGAACAAACTCCTTTGGTCACAATAAAACCAAAAGGCTCCAAAGGAAACAAAGTCCTTTGGTCACATTCAATTCAAAAAGCTCCAAAGGAATCAAACTCCTTTGGTCACATTCAATTCAAAAGACCCTGAAGGAACAAACTCCTTTGGTCACAATCAAACCAAAAGGCTCCAAAGGAAACAAAGTCCTTTGGTCACATTCAATTCAAAAATCTCCAAAGGAATCAAACTCCTTTGGTCACATTCAATTCAAAAAGCTCCAAAGGAATCAAACTCCTTTGGTCACATTCAATTCAAAAAGCTCCAAAGGAATCAAACTCCTTTGGTCACATTCAATTCAAAAAGCTCCAAAGGAATCGAACCCTTTGGTCACACTCAATAAAATAAAATAAATAAATCCAAGAGAAACAAAATCCTTTGGTCAATTCAATTCAAAGGCTTTTTTTATTTTTTATACTTTTTTTAATTAATTATTTTTTTAAATGATTAATAGTTTTTTTTTATATTTTTATTTATTTAAAAATTTAAATTTTTATTTTTTTTTATTTTATATTTTTTAAAAAAAAAAAAAAAAAAAAAAAAAAACCAAAAGGTGCCTACCCTTTGGTCAAATCAGTCCAAAAAGCATCAAAGGTACCCAAATTGAAATTCCTTTGATAAAAAAATAAAAAATAAATAAAATAAAACCTCTCGTACATTCTTTCCATTTCAAAAACATAAAACACCAAAAACATTTCTAGCATCTTTTTTCATACAAAAATATAAAACACCAAAAATATTTCCATGCATATTTTGTCACACGAAAACAAAAAAATAGAACACAAAACAATCATGCATTCTCCAAAAAAAAAACAAAGAAAAACAAAATCCAAAGATATCTCAATTCCTTTGATAAAAAAAAATTCAATAGGCTTATGAAATAATAGAAGTGCCCTCATCTCAACTCCCTAAGAAGGCCAAATGGTTGGACTACTCCAAAGGATAGAGATGTATATTCCCTTATTCCACTTAGCCTCAAGTGATCCTTGTATACAATAATTTATCCTATATACCTGGCGGTTGCAGCGACTGGCAATCCATGCAATCCGGTAGGATGGATAGGTTACCATAAGGTCTTTAAAAATTGATTCACCTCATGCAAAAAAATGAATTGTTATCATCTCAATTCCCTAAGAAAGCCATAAGGTTGGACTGCTCCAAGGGATATAAGTGCACAATTATCAACATTGGACAAAATCACAGTTGAAACAAAAACAAAACATTCATTTCATTCCAACCATTATCATTTGTTTCATTGCTTTCATCATTTCATATATTCTTCATCGACTCATCTCTTAAAGAGAGATAAAATCAACAAATTTGAGTTTCATAATCAAAGTCAACACTCAAAATACTCAATTAAGCAAATTACGCTCATTAAAATGAGTATATTTTCTATGATTGGGGTAGCACAAGTTGACTTTTATTTATGACCATCTTACACAACTCCCCTTCAAATGCAAATGGCTAAAAAAACATTGCAAACCCCACCAAATCATCATCGAACATCATCATCATCATCACATCATTTAGTGAACCTTGTATCTAGTGGATTACCCTATACACCTAGCGGTTGCAGCGACTAGCAATCCATGCAATCCGGTCGGATGGGTAGCTCACCATAAGGAAACTCATTCAAACATTTAACATCAAATCACTATGACATTAAATCATCTAGATCCCTAAATATTTGAGCTTAGATGTGTTAAAAATAAATTTGCACAAGGTTATCCTTCAACCCCTTCCGTTGGGTCAAAAGTGGAAAACAACCAAAAATAATTTGGTAATAATAAAAAATCACTCGAGTATCAAATTCTAGAATGACTGGTTCCTTGAACCCATCATTTGGAAGGAATTGCTAAAGTCACAGTGGAACAAGAACTCCAAATGTGGTTAAATATTTTACCACATATTTTGCACATCAACAAAACCAAAGGTAAATTTGCAAGAACACAAAACAAAATCCCAAACTTGGGGCATCAAGTTGGTCAAAATTACATACATTTGCATCACATCCACATCATTCAATCAAACACATCCTTTCATCATCCACATTTGGTCAATCGGCTCGTGGGTTTCATCCTTTACCCATTCTCCAATTGAGGGGGTAAGAAAAAAAAAATAATAATAAAATTAAAAAAATCATCCATTCTTGTGTGTCAAGAATATTTGAGTCCATTCATCCAATAAAGACAGGTGTCATTTGTTTTTGCACCGCATTGTGCTTTACACAACACGGTACAAAAAGGGGCATCTGTAGACACCAAAATCTAGGCATTTACAATTCACCACATAATTTTGCATGATAAAATATATGCCTAAGTCTAAACTTAGGTATATTAATTCATGTACACTTCACCCACATTGCACACCACAATCATGCATAATAATATATGCCTAAGTCTAAACTTAGGCATAAAATTTCTGCACATTATCCTATTTTCTAGATTTTAATAAATCTAGAAAATCCCCCTAGGATACCCTACCTACCCACTAGACATGTGTCTTAGCTACCTCACTACCCCACCTTGCCACATATCATACACCCTTGTCCCCTTTGTCTCTTCACATGGGACAACCCTTACACCTCAATCCACTTGCACACATATCACCCCAGTTAAGTGAGACACTCTAGGTGAGTCACTCTAACTGCCCCCCTCCATTTGGCAGCCCTAGCTTGCCACCTCTCATTTCCCTCCAAAACTAAAAATGCCTATAAAAGAAACACCATTCCATCAAGAAAGGGGGGGGTGCTGGAAAATACGTCGTTACGCTGTCAAAATCATTGCAGGGAATCACCAATGATCATTGAGTTTGAGACATCGAGGTCCCCGATCTGAGTTTCGAGGTTTTCTACCTTCTCTGCACAATCGTGCATCTACGGTTACATATTCCCAATCGTAGGCCCGTATTTTCTAAACCGCATACCCATGTTACATAGTCACAACCACAATACCACGGTTTCTAAACCACAAACCCGTGGTTACACAGTCACAACCGCGGACCCACGGTTCTATAGAAACTTCCAAACTTGTTTTGGCCATATCTTCCTCATCCAGACTTGGATAGAGCTGAAATTTTGAGGGTAGGTTCCTGACATCCCCTAGAACATCTCCACAAATTTTCAGGCCATTTGGAGTAGTATAGATTAGTAAGTTATTCATTTTTTAGCAAGGCATGTTTAATTACTATTTTTATGTCTCCTACAAGCATTTCTTTCAAGGGTTTTTATTTGCATTGATTTTAATCATTTATACAGGTGTTGTTGACCCTTTTTTGACTACCATGTGTGTAGGATATAGGTATTTGAAGAGCTACTAAAGCTAGGAGTGGTCCCTACATTGGATACCAAAGCCCACTCACCAATTGGATTGGAGCGAAAGAAGACCAAAGACACCCCCTTTCATTGATGTGCCAAAGAAACCTCACTTCTTTGGCCTTATTTGTGATATCATGAAGCAAGCGAGCATTGTAATCTGACCCTGCATATTTTGGGGCAAATCATTGTAAAAGAAAAGGAGACCAAGGCTCATGTGTATTTTAATACAAATTTAATACAAAAAATATTCTACTACAATCACTTGCATCTTTATATTATCTGCTTGGTGTTATCTTATTTTGCTTACAATAGGTTAATAAGGAGATTGAAAGGGCCCCATCCCTTTTACATCTAAAATAGAGCCTCAAAAAGAGGACTATAGAAGAACAAAAAAAAAACTATAGAGCAAGGAAAAAATAAGATCCAAAAACAAGAGGAGGATCCTAGAAGTAGAGATAAAAGAACATAATCACTAAAGAGAAAGTGAGATCCACCTAGGATCTGCACTAATCTACCTTGGTATAAAATCACATCTTTGAAATCCGAACAACCAACCTTGAGCAGAGATTTTAAAATAAACTATACTCAAAGAAGTTAATTGACTGCCATCAATTTTGCTTGGCCTAATGTTTCTTCCCTCTACCTTGGGTTGGAGAACAATGGGATCTAAGAGCAACAGTAAGAGCAAGATCCAACAACAGATTCTCTTTTTCCCTTAAGGAAAGGACAACATATGAACCATTGGTTATTTTTTCTTCAGTTTATCTTTTCATAATATCCTGGTTCGAGGGTTTACCCACCTTCCTATCCTATCCAATAATTGGGTTTTCTTTATTTTGATTTCTAGTTATAGGGCCTAGGGTAACAACCATTTTTATTAATTTAAGACCTTATGCAAAGGACTTAAAGCCTTGATTGATTATGAGAGGTGAGGTTTTTTTCTTTCTTTAGAAGAAGAATATGGAAGGGTTTCTAGAATAGAGACTTTAGTAGGAGATAACCTATTTTCTTCCATAGGATGAGAATAGACTTCTCCTAAATATTCAAAAGAGTTTTTAATAAAGGAATAATCTAAAAAATAAAATTGGGGGTGTACCTGAGTTGATGTCTCCAGAATATCCCCCTCTTCTCTCCCTTGTTGGAATTCAAGAAGAAACAAGGATTACTGAGACTCCTTTTAAGATCCTACTTTAAAAAGAATGGGTTCAACTATTTTTTACTATGGCCCAACTTTATTGAGATCATGAGATTTTTTTTAAGTGGGCACTAGGAAGATATGAGCCCTTTCCTATTACAATATGCACAAAATGAAGGTTTGGTTTCATAATCAATTTCTTGGACCTAGGAATAATCATCTGAAACTAGCTCTATGGATCTAGGAAGTTCCACTTCTATATCCACATTGATACACATTTTGGCAAATACTATTCTTTATTTGGTCTTAGTGGTAGGGTCAATCGAGACTAGATCATCAATGACTCTCACTATTCTAAGAAGGATATCCTCATGCCAAAACCAGATAGGAATACCAATAATTCTTACCCAAACTAAAGTTAAGTTGATACTTTGAGTGTTTGGATTGAATTATAAACCCCATTTTTGTAGGAAAAGATCATGCCTACCAAAGAACCAAGGGCCTTCTTTGAGTATTTGAATCACATATTTTATACAACTCAACTTGATGAGAAATAAGCCTTTGGGGAGCACCATTATATCCATACATCCATGCGACTTCCATTTGGATAAGGCCCATATTTAGATGGAGTTAATATCTAATCGATATCCTAGGACTTTTCCCACTATATTTTTGGCTTCCTGAGCTAAATCCATCTTCAAAAATTCCATCGAGACATGGAGTTTCCCTTGAGAAGTATGCAAGTCAAAACATTTGCTCCTCATGATCTGACAACCCGAATCCTTTTGAACTACTTGAACAAAGGATTTAACTTCCAACTTGGATAGTGATGAAGGGTTATCCTACATGGGAGACTCAAGACCTGTGCTTATAATATGGATGTAGATGAATGCAGACACTAAGGATCTTCTCCCTACTAGTTTGATCAATTTCAAAGGGGGTTACGAATCAACACAAACTTTAGAGGTCTTCACATCACTAGCTTGACAATTTATTATCATATCAAAGTCTTCTAGTAGGATATTTCCAAGGTTTGTACTTCCATGGGGGGTTGTGAAATCACCCCTACTCACTAGTAGTCATTAATAAGATTCCTTGCCAGTTATTTTATATATATACCCATTTCATGCTTATACTTGAGCAATGGAATAATTGGAGAATGCATGTAGTTTTTATTTGTAATTTTGCACTTGTGGAATATTATCATGTAATTATTTTGCATATTTGTGTTTACCTTCTTAGGTCAAAAATTTAATCGTTTTTCTTATGCAATTACTATTGTAACATGCATACTTCACCTAGATCTTGTGTTTCATATCTTCATATCAATCCATAGGTAAATCTCACATAAGATATAATTAAATATAATAATTTTTACAACTAGTTTTGATAATTTTATTATAAAACAATTAAAATATGAAGTTTATTTTTTCTCTTGTAAAATTATTTAAGATTAGAATTTTTTTTAATACATTAAGAATAAAATAGAGTATTAAATTGTAATGATATTAGTTTAATGATTGAAAACTATGGTATTCTAATAAGAAAACCAACTTCAAATATTGTTATTACTAAAATATTGGATAAGTATTTTCATCTTATGATGATCATGTAGGCACCAATTTTGGCACACCAAAACTCCTAGCAAGTCACTAGACAATAAAATTAGTACAAACTATTTCCTATCCCAAATTTTGAGAATTTATTGCTCAAGAGCGAAAATGTTGGTGGTAAAGTGAAAACACTAGCAACAAATTTGCTAACCCTAACAAAGTTTTTACTAAACTAGTTTCCTACCAAATCTGATATTTAAAGTCAAATAATGAAAATACTAATAGCAAATTTGCTAGCAATATTTTTCTCATCAATATTTTCACCTCAATATGTACAAAACCTCACTTACGCATTTCTCTCAAGCCATGTACCATTAATAAGCCTAATATTGTTCTTGATCTTCATTCCCATATAGCAACACCCTCAATCTAAAAACTTCTATTTTCATGACCTCCCACTTTTGTCCTTTGATCTCCATTTCAAAATCTTACCTTCCTCTATCTCGTCTTCATTAATTCTAATTATCCTCTCCAAAGGCCATTAATATCTTTAAATCTAGGCCTTGGGATAGCCTTGTAGTCACCTCAAGGCTTTTCTGTGAATCCAACCTTGAGAATTATATGCAGTAGGGAAGTTTTTTACCTCTACAATTATCAATAAGTTGATGACTAATTTTTATATGTTGCATTCATTGTCAAGTCTGTATTACCCTAGAGCAAAAGAGCAAGTGGAGGTGACTAACAAAATCCTAGTCTCTATGCTATACAAAACCTATGGAATAGGAGTATATTGGGAGGAGAGTTTTTCATCTATTCTATGGGCATATATAACAAACTTTAAACCTACAATAGACTATACACCATTCCATCTAATGTATGGTTAGGAGGTAATGGTGCCAATAGAGTTCTTGGTACCTAGTCTCTGGGTAGCCATGGAGCATCAGTTGGGTGACCAAGAGAGTTTACAGGAAATATTGGTAGTATTGATCAAGTTAGATGAAAGATAAGTCATGGCATAGTGGACAATTAAAGTAGCCCAAAATCAAAGAAATTTATGGAATGATAAGCATCTTTGAAATCTAGAACTTAATCTAGTAAGCAGGAAATCAAACCAAGAAAGTTGAAAACCTAATGGCTTGGTCCTTTTAGAGTGGTAGAGGTGATGAACAATGTTGTAGTTAAATTTCAAAATTTGGATGAGAAAATGGTACCCAAAATGGTAAATTATTCAAATTTGAAACCATATAAAGCACAAGGCTTGTTCATCACTTTAATTAAAATAGAACAGAGATAATGATAAGAAGCAGATTCTCACAAATAAATACAAGAAACCCAAAAGAATCAAAATCATCCATAAGGGTAATATGATATTGGGATTTATGCATCTATTTGAAGAAGGGGAGGAGATACAACCAATTGTGGAACAATGAGAACTGGTACCTCACCTTAGAAAAAGAAGAAGAATGCAAATACATGTAGGATAGAAAGAATTGAAGAAGAAGAGGAGGAATGAATTCCTCTTAATGAAATAAGAATCAAGAGGTAGTACCATCGACAAAAAAAATTGATATATAGGGAGAAGCCTTCCAAAAATTGGAAGTAGTAGTGTATCCTTTCTTAGAGCAATGAGAGTTGCCTCACCAAGTATAAGGCCAATGAATGATACGACTAACAATCCAGTATCTACATAGGATGGATACATTTGACATGGAAATATTGAACTTAGATGTAGGTGTTGTAGATGAAGAATTAATGGGACTTACTCCATTACACCAAATTGGTATGATACAGTAGAGGATGTGCCATCAGGCACAACAATTGCAAGAGGAGTATGAGATATTAAAAGCTCAAAATGCAAGAATCTGAGGATAGATCATTCAAGAATTAGATGATACGATGCAATGACTTGATGAGCAACAAGTTAGAAGGCAAAGGGAGATCAAATTACAAAATGAGAAAAATGAAGAAGTACCCCATGTACAAGGGAGACAATAGGAAGGATCAATACAAAGTTTTAGTGAGGATGAAAGATCACAAGTAGAACCAAGGGTGCCAATGCAATATCCACCAATTATAGACATGATAGTAGAGATATTGTGGCAATATATTGAAGATAACTTCACATAACCTAAACAAAATAGGAATTTGCAAGAAGATTTTAGCAATTATAGTAATGAAGGAAATCCCTTATTAATAAGAATCAATAGTCAAGAGAGTAGTAGTGATGAATTTTTGTCAAGAATACAAGAACCTCATACTCACCCCAAACCAAATGCTTATATTACAACATATCGACAACTAAAAAGATAAATGAGGGAAGTAAGAAGACTCCAAAGAATAATGGATATACCACTAGAATGGTCTTTGTGATGAGATTATAATCATAATGATTCAATTATTGACTTTAATTTCTTGAATGAGTATAGAGAAGCCTTGGCAAGTTTTGCCCTGCAATGTTATTTTGTAAATCAAATATGGATAAGATGACAAATATGTGTAGATCATAGATTGAGGGTACTACGATAATTTTCACCAAGAGCTCATTGTAATGAAGTAAATTTCACCAATATATAATTTATAGAAATATCTCCTAGCACTTGGGAAAGAGGAGAGTCAAGTCGATAAAGAATTGCCAACAAGGAATTCCAAGTACTACAAGATGACAACTAGGTCATAGAGGAGGGTTGAAACAAGTGAATGAGGGTAGAAACTATTCATATTATTTACCTAGAGGACTGAGGGGAAGAAATTAACCTCCTACTCCAAGATGGCCTAGGAAAGAGGATGAGCCAAAATATACACCATTAAATTTGACAAGGAATGCACAATTAGGATGTATCTTTCAAGGTGGATCCTTGAAAAATCTTAGGGGATTGCATCCTAACAGAGGGAATTTGAGAAAACCACTAGTGCATCGGCAAGGACCAAGAAGAATAGAAGCAGGAATAGGATTGCTTCAAAGAGATAAAATTCCATTCAATATTCTATGAGGTTCGGTAGAAAGAGGACAAGGACATTGAAGATATATACGAGGAAGAGGACATGATGGAATGGGAAAAGTATGAATTCAAGAAGAAAGTATTCAAAGTAGGAAAATAACTCATTCACCAAGTTTGGAGGTAGATTTAGTCTAGGGTGATAGGAGTAGAAGTCGCACAACTAAGAATTGGATGACTAGGGTGCCTTCACCAAATAATCATTCAACAAGATAAAGAGTAAGTTTGAAATGAGGCAGTAGTCAAGAAATAATGAATATAGATCATACGATTGCATAATTGGGGAATTATACAATTCTAAGTCATATAATTGACAATTGTATAGTTCCAAATCATATAGTTGATAACTATACAGTTCTAAATCGTACAATTGATAATTGTACGATTCCAAATAGTACAATTGGAAAACCAAAAGTGGTAACTCATATAGTTAACCAATCTAAATTAAATTGTAGGATTGCTCAACCCACTGTTACAATTAATAATATGATGGAACCACAAATTGACATGTTAGTAGAGGGAATCATACAAGTGAATATCATGATATGATTTCAATGATGGTAAGTAGAAAAAAGAAGAAGAAAATGAAAAGAAAAAAAATAAAGAAAAGAAAAATAAAAAGAAAAAAGAAAATAAAAAGAAAGATAAAAAACAAACATGATGATAATAAAATGTTCAAAATAAAGTGCATATAATTATGAGTTGGCAATCATCTATACCAAGTAAGAAAAGCACAAGAAAAAAATCTAAGGTGGTCATCATCTATACAATTGGTTTTTTAATTTATAAAAAGAGGTACCAAGAAGAAATTCAAATCAAATTGGAAGCATAGAGGTGCCAGAGTTGGAAGAATTCAAGGGTGCAAAGACCTATGCATCTGAAATTAGCCAATTACCATACAGGAAACCAAGATATACCTAGTAGAAGAAGGCCATGAAATTTTTTCTAAAATACCTGTTAAACTAATTGCACAGAAGGGTTACTTTGTTTCCTTGAATTTTTAGGAAACTAGGGTTTGGTAATTTTTTTTTAGAAAAACCAAATGAAAAAATTGGAACAAAATTGGGGGTAAAATTGAAACCCTAGGCATGCATGTTGACAAGATCTCCACAAATAAAATATTCTCAACAATTGTAGGTTAAAGAGTGGATAAAGAAGACCGTACAAAGGAAATTTGCACAAATTATACAATAAAATAGAATTATACAAATTGAAAGGATGAATTGCACATCCAAAAGTGAAAAATTGGCACAGTTGATGGCAGAATATAACAATTGAAGGTAAAAATTGTACATTTATGGAGAACCAAATGTTTTCAAATAAGCTTTATAAATAATTGTAGAAAATTTGGTAAATTGTACAATTTTGGGGTCAAGTGTACAAACTGGTAGCAATTGTATGATTTGGGTGTATTTTGAACAATTTCTAGGAATTGTACAATTTGGATGTAGTTTGTATGATTTTTAAGGTAATTGTATGATTTGGGTATAGTTCATGCAATTTTTGGAAGAATTGCACAAATTGAGGGTAATTTGTACAATTTTGATGCAAATTGTACAATCTCAAGGTAAATTGTATGAAATTGGGTACAATTATATGAAATTTATTGCAATTGTATAGAATTGGTGTATATTGTATAAATTTGGGTGGGAGGTACAATTGGTTTCAAAAAATAATGAAGGCCTATGAAGGATGAGCATTGAGCATGAATTTTGGGCTCATATACAAAGAATTATGACAACAAGAATAGAACGCTCACCAAGAACACTACATCAAAGGAATATATGGCCCAAACAAGGAAGAGGATCTCTAGTGTGGTAGGAGGTAACCTACCCTACTTAGGGGCAAGGACAAGGGTTTCATATAAGGAGAGGATGTGACTACCATCCTTGTAGGGGAAGAGGTTATAGGCCATGGAGGGGACATAACAATTGGCATGATGGTAGAGGTTGGGAGAAACCGTAATTCGGAAGGGAATCTCAAATGGAACCCTTATGAGCATATTAGAGGGAACTTCAAAGTGAATTCCACTAAGAAGAAATACCATAATATTAGAATTACCTGTTGAGTGAAGAGGAAGGAAATCAAGTGGATTTAAAAGATAGCTTTCACACAATCAACAGGGAAATTTTGTAGGAAATGGTGGAGTGAACATCCAGAGAATCACTAGCTAAAATTAGCCTTGGAGAAAGTATGTGTAAGTATTTTGGCATAAGTACCTCCTTTTGAATGTTAGATTTTGATGTTGTATGCAATGGGAGATAGCAATCACAAGATGCAGAAAGAATAATATGAAAGAAAGTAAATCTATGAGATGACTGAAATATGCTATAAATAGAAATGATAGAAATGAATACAATGTAGCTATGGAGGAAATGAACACTCCATGAATAATGCTACTGGACTACATTGCACCCATCTCCAATATGGGTAGCTTTATCTAAGCTCTACGATGCACTTTGAGATGTTGTATGTGATGCTATATGTGATGCTCTATATCTATGACAATAAGGCCATTATATAGGAAGATAGGTTCCTTGGCCAACACTCTATCTAGCTATGCAAGGGACAACTTGTACATGCACAACTTGCACATTGACACTTGTGCATTTATTACATTGCATGAAGAAACTAGGTAACTTCCCCCTAAAGTAATCTAATGTCCTAAGTATGTACCTTGGTAGGTACATTTACATGACCCAAATGATGTAATATGATCTATTTCTAACACTCCCCTATATTACATTATTTGGGTATTGAATACTTTAGTCTTCAATGTGGATCTTCTTCCATTGAATGATCTTTCAATTTATTCAGGTCTTTCTTCTTGGTCTTCTATCCAGTCATCTTTATTGAAGTATATTTGATTATATTCATTTGGTTTTGATTGTATACGACTGAGTAGAGCATGGTGAAATTTTCCTCTCATATTTTTTGGTCCTTCATTTTCTTCAACCTGTTCCTTTGAAAAATATTAGTATCATTTTGAAACATCATGATATCTTGTAAAATTTCCATTGAATCCAAGATATATGTATCTCCATGGATTGATCCTGTTGCCTTTATTTCACCTTGATTCATGATGAGACATGTATTGACTCCATCCATATATCCAAATTTGATCATATAGTTGTCTTCTACTAATTTTCTCATAGAGATAAGATTGAAAGTTAATCCTGGAACATACAATACTTTTTGTAGTAGAAGATTTGGAAATGATCTGTTGGGTGTTACACATCCATAACCATATATGGGATAAGTTTGGCTATCTACAATTCTTAGCCTTTAGCCTTTAGAACCTTCAAGACAGTCAAACCATTGTATATTTTTGGTCATATGATGAGTGGCTCCTGATTCAATGTACCACATGTTTTCATATTTTGTAGATTGGTTGAGGCAAGTTTCACATTCATTGTATGACATTCCTTTTCCCATTTGAAGAAGTAAAATTGAAGAAATGAGATAGGACTTAGAACCTTGAAGTATATAAGCTTGATTTTGATAAAACCTTTATTGATCCTTAGGTTTGTAGGCTTCCTTATGTCTCCCTAGTAATGAGAGTGTATACACCTAATGGAATTTTAGGTTTTGTAAAAGCTTATATTTTCCCAATGGATTTGCAACTTGATAATTTATGATAAATGTTGATATTACCAAGTTTTGTAGAATTCCTTATGACTCCCTAGGGATATAATATAGTGCTTTTGAAAAGATAGTTCAATTTTTGGTTGATTTTGTAAGGTTTTGTAAATATCAAAAATCAACTTTTATCTATCCCTTATTGCTCCTATTGAACTAAGCACTTTTTCAATATGTAGAGGTTTTAATGTTGGATTTATTTTGTCCCTTTTTGATGTGTTTGAGACAAGTATATATATAAGTTTCCAACCTTAGCCTAAAGCTTTTAATAACCTCTTTTAAATATCCCTTATGGTTTTGATTGAAGTGTATCTAATTTCCAATAAGTCAATTTGATGTAGTAACCCTTATAACTCCCAAATGTTGGAAAATTAGACCACAATAATATTTGCAAATATTTTATAAATAAATTCTAGTAGAAGTCCTTATTGCTCCTATGTTAATATTGCAAATATTTTATTGATATGATATATTATTCCCCTTTAAGATATAGCTTTCAATGTAGTTGTATTTCTCTAAGTTCAACCTTATAACTCCCAAGAAAGAGAAAGCATATTATGGTGGGAATAAAGCTTACCTTATATCATTCAATATTTGATGTTGTATTCATTGTGCATGGACTGCAATATAGATATTGATTCTTTGGCTCTTCCTTCAATGATTTGCTTGGAACCTTAGTGGGAATAGACATTCCAAATGTGGCACCATTTACATCTGCTCTTGACCTTCCTTATTCAGAGCATTGAAGGTTCATGTACACCTTGCTTCCATGTTGTCGCTTCACCCTGTGTTGGCAGATCTTGGATGTAAATGCTCTCCTTGAATGCGTTGATCATTGATGCTCTTAAATTGGAGGAGAATATTGGTATGAGTTCCAAGTGGCACATCCATTTCTTCATGAGTGCTTGAGGAGTTGAAGATGCTTGAGAACACTTAGTAACATATGGATGTTACATTATTTTAATGAAGTGCTTGGCTTTCCTTTGGATAAGTGTTCCTCATATGATAATTGCACCAACCTATAGCTTGTAACTCCCTTGCTGTTGATGATGAGTGCTCGAGTGAGGAGCATTAGGGTCTTGTTTCAAGTGACAAATGTCACTTCCTCCTTGTGCATGGGCATCTTCTATAACACTCCTTCAACGTATCCTTCTTGGAGGTTCTTTAAACCCTATAATATCCACAACTCCTTTTTCGATCAATTGCACTTGCTTGTAGGTTGTTTTAGGATGAGTTGAGGAGCATCGATCTAGAGGCTTGAGCATTGAATTTCTACTTCAAATATGTGGAGACTGGAATGCTCCAATGGTGCTTCTATTTTCCTCTTAACTCACCTATTATACGTCCTCCTTGTAGATAGCATTGCTCTAGATTATAACATCATTTTCTCCCTTTGATTTTTCATCTTGTCTCTTGCAGGTTCGATCATCCAATATGAGGGAGTAAGAGTCTTTAAAGTGACTCCTTTGATGTGCTTGGAGGGATATTAATGAACGACCACCTTTGGCTAGTTTTTCCAGTGAATGTTGAGCCCTTGAGACACCTTCAAATCTACCTCCTTTGATGTGCTTGGATGGACGTTAGTGAATGACCACCTTTAGATTTTTTTCTAGCAAATTTTGAGCCCTTGAGACACCTTCAAATCTACCTCATTTTTCTGTATAAACCATATTAGGATAGTGCAATGCAATGTAACATATTTCTATATAAAATAGGTCTTATTGCACCTTCTTTTACACCTCTTTTTCAGGTCTGATTTTCTGGTTTTGTGGCAGAATTTTGAATGCAATATGAGGGGTTTTCGAGGTTGTCTCTTTGATTAGACACCTCCCTATTTTTGCTTGGATATTTTATAAATGGATCCAATATTGTAACCACTTGATAGAAGCTCTATTTTTATGTATTTTTCTGCACTATTTCTTTTGTAGAAAACTTAATGTGCTTTGAGCTTGAGACTCACCAAGTCTCGTTCGAGGCTTCCTTTGCTGCTCTTTTGGTGGTTACTTTCTTCTCCAATGCTTGGAGGATTGAGATGATTTTGTGGCTTCCTTAGGCCACTCAAATTTGTAGATCTATGTGCACTAATAGTATCTTTAGACACTTTGAAAATTTCTATTTTTGTGCCTTTCTCAAGAACACAAATAACAATATTTTGAGAGCAATAGGATAGTGCAAATAAATATAATAAATTTTCACTTTTAATGCACTAACAATTTCACCTTATCACTCCAATTAACTCTAAAAAATTAATGCACTCAATCAATTTATGAAAACTAATCAAGAATAATCTGAAATGAATCTTCAAGAATTATTCTGCAATTTCATTATAAGAAAAGGTAGTAGGAGCTAGTCTTCTTTTGCTTTCCAAAGTAGATGATAGGTAGTTGATAGATAGTTGAAATTATAAAATCTAATAAACTCCTAAAGTGCAAATGAACCTAAAAGGAACCTTTTTATTTTTGCACTTTTGAAGACTATAATTCAATTCTCCTTTTTGCAACTTTAATTCAAATTAAGGTGCTTAAACAAATTTGATAAGTAATCCAATTAATGAATCTACTTGCACCAATAGTTGCATACCTTTTTTTGAAAGCTCTTTTAATGCTTCTATAGAGGATGTAGATCTTGGTGTCTAGGATCACCAAGTTGTTGCCTTGTGTAAGATGTTGTAGCTCTTTGTAGGCTACCTTGAACAACTTCATCTTCACCAAAGGATGGTCTCAAACTTTCTTTCAGGAGCCTAGGATTTTGGTGGCTTGTTCTCCTCTTGTAGTCTCCTCATTTTGTTGTAGATTTGAAGAGATATTTATTTCTAAAGTGGTGCCTTCTTGTTGTGAGAGGTAATCTCCAAATCTCCTAGATTTGGTAGGCTTCTTCTATCTGAATCTTCCTTCAAGATTCTTATCAAATTTTGACTTCAAACAAGATCTTCTTCTCAATATTTTGAGTGTCTTGAGGTCTTCACTAGATTCTTCTTCTAGGATTTGGCACTCCTTACCAAATTATTCTCCTCTTGGGCTTGTTATTGGATGGTGATAATTATCCCAAGTCCTTCACTATCAGGGGCTTCTCCTTGGTAGTGTATTTCTCCAATGAGTTCTTCTTTGATGATTTATTCAGTAAGGCTCTCCAAGCCTTTTACTAGATGCTCGTTGAGACCTCCTCAAGGTCTTTGATATTGTAGCTTCTTCTGGTCTTCCTTGAGACATTTTCTTCAACCTTCTACTCCTAGAAGTGTTGGTGGTGAGATCTTCCTCTGGATCTTCACTTCTACTACTTCTAGATTCGAGCAGGACTCTCCTAGTCCTTCTACTTCCAATACTAGAAGTTCTTCAATGAGATCTTCTCCTGATATCTTTGCCTATAGGTGCTGGATTGATTCTGAAGAAGATACTCTTCCTAGATTTCTTGTAGGAAGTTTTCTCAACTCACTGAATCTCCTTTCCCTACAACAAAGTATTAGTACTAAAATCTTAATCTCCTTCTAAATCAGATACTCTCTTCTAGAGTCTTCTTCAGGATCAAGGCTACTATGGCCTAATTTTAGTATCAAGGCTCTTTTTTTCAAATCTTTTGTGTCTTTTTCAACCTTCTATGGCCTTTTTATTCAATATCAAGGCTTCTATGGCCTTTTTCAGGATCAAGGCTTTTATGGCCTTTTTCTTCTAGATTTAGGCTTCTATGGCATTTTCTTCTTGATCAAGGCTTCTATGGCCTTTTCTTTGGATCAAGGTTTCTATGGCCTTTTCTTCTTGATCAAGGCTTCTATGGCCTATTATTCTTGTGTGAAGTTCTCAATTTAGTAATGGAGATCTCATGTCTCCTAACTTTACCATAACTCTTCTCCATAAGTCTTCTTCCATAGTATTCTTTTCTTGGACAAGAAACTAACCTCTACACTATGAAGATATGTCGACCTTAAAGCAACGAAGTTGAAGTCTCCTAGATTTCTATTGTAGGAGGAATCCCAATCTTCTGAGAATTAGATTTCTACAACAAAAGAAACTTTGGGCAATAGTTAAGAAATTCCAGATATCCTAAATTATCTTCACTAGTTGATTTATCAATCTAGTGGATTGAATGTTGAGTCCTAGTCTTCATAAGTTTTTCCTAAAACTCTATGGAAAGACTCTAGCCAAATGTAATCTCAATATTTCTAAAATAGATATTTCTTTCAATCCTCACTTGTGGCTCTCCCTAATTCTACCACCTAGACCTTTGAGATTTTTGATAGTGACTGGTCCAAAGGCACATCAGGTTGATAAATAAACTTAGGCTCATTGATAATGGTGGCTTTCCTATGGCTAGATCTACCATAGCTCTAATACCACTATTATATTTTTATGCTGTATGCAATGGGAGATAGCAATCACAAGATGCAAAAATAATAATATGAAAGAAAGTAAATCTGTGAGATGACTAAAATATGCTATAAATAGAAATGATAAAAAATGAATACAATGTAGCTATGGAGGAAATGAACACTCCATGAATAATTCTACTAGACTACATTGCACCCATCTCCAATATGGGTAAATTTATCTAAGCTCTATGATGCACTCTGAGATGTTGTATGTGATGCTATATGTGATGCTCTATATCTATGATAATAAGGCCATTATATAGGAAGATAGGTTCCTTGGCCAACACTCTATCTAGTTGTGCAAGGGACAACTTGCACATGTATAGCTTGCACATTGACACTTGTGCATTTATTACATTGCATGAAGAAACTAAGTAACTTCCCCCTAAAGTAATCTAATGTCCTAATTATGTACCTTGGTAGGTACATTTACATGATCCAAATGATGTAATATGATCTATTTCTAACATTAACAAGATTTTATTCAATGGGTACTTGTTGCAAAATGTACAATCATATGGTACCAAGAATAATTGCACCTTTTTTCATTAAAGGAATAAACAACTCAAGGTGGAGTTCTCACATACATATTTTTGACAAATATTTGGGTTGCCAAGGGAAGGGCAACTTATCAATAAAGGGCATATTGATGCAATTGAGACCCATATATTACTTAGTGAGTTGACATCGATCAAGTCTCCAATAGCCACTAAGTTCTTTGGTGTAAAAGAGTGTGGAATCAAGTAGATCCTTTTGAAGAATAAGAAACTCCAATGCGTTATGAACATAGTAATGTCTCGATTGTTAAGAGAGGCATGATCTTCAAAAATACCGATGTGGATGGCATAGTACATGTAATGTGTTACAAAAGGAGTGTAGTACAATTGGGGTACATATCTAGCTCAATGAATCCATTAATATTATGAATATCGAAGAAGAATTTTTCCATGATGTTCCATGCAATTGCAGTAATTATAGATATTGTATCTTAGGCAAACATTTCATTTAATGGGTTAATAACACCTAGAAATCTACCGAAGGATCAAACTTCAATAGTGTGATGGGTAAAAATAGTTCCAATCCAAAAATACACTATGGAAAAGCTCAAACCAAAGAGAAACATAAGGAATATCGAACCTACAATGGTGGAAGAAAATGAGACTTCAAAGGAGGAAGTCCACCACTGGAGGAAGTGATGAAAAAATTGGAGATGGACTTTGATTACATAGAGAATGCACCTAAACAAGGGTTGCAAGAGCAACCAATGTCTCAAAGGGATTAAGAAGCAGTAGTACCAGCACCAAGTCATGTGCAGACAAGGAGGTAATATGAGAATAATATATAGGATAAATATATGATACAAAGTGAGCAATCACAAATGATGCTTATAGACCTAGCAGATGAGATGCACTTGGAACTAGATAAATTGGAACTAATAGACATCAATCTAACAATGGAAATGAATTAGATAGGAGGATAAATAGGATCTCTCATACTAATCGATGTAAATAAGTTTGAATTGATGGAGTAAGCCAAATAATGGTGGGATAAAGTGGCAACACCACCATGGAAAAAATAAAAATAAGTAGTGGTGATAACACTAGAAGAGAAAATAGACAAGAAAAAACCACAGTTCTAAATTGTCATGAGAGGTGGCAGTAGTAACTCAATTGAGGAGAATGTGGTATAAGTAGTAGAATGAACTAATCCAATACCTACACCTTAGGATAGGTAGAGGAGCCACAAAATCCATAGGAAGAGTTTTAGGTACTAAGTGAAGAGAAATAATTATCTACTAAAGTTATAGAAATTGAGGAAAGTAGATTAAAAAAAAAGCAATAGGAGTTGACTATAGGATAAATTTTTCTACAAGAGGATATTGGGATGAGACCAGTTGAGGATATTGGGGAAACATTCCTATCATATAAGGAAGTAGAGGAGAACCAAATGCAAAAAATAGATAGGGAATTTCAAACTCATTTTTAGATTGAAGTACCTATGTTTGGGATCTGAGATGAGGAAGGAGAAGAGACAAATGAATGAGTATATTATTTCTTAGAATAGGTATTTGAGATGTTTTTGAGCATTGGATTATAGTTTTACATGGGTTGTGTGGGATAGCTAAAGTGTTGGAAGGAGTAGACATTCAATGAAATGGATAAAGTGTTGGAGTGGGTCTGTCATGAAAATAGGACAAGAAATATAATAGAGATATATGCGTGCCATCCATGGAAATCATCTACAGGAGGGGTAAAAATCATGTTAGGAATTGATGAATTACCAGAAGAAATGAATACTAACTACAAAGTGCATTCGTGAATGTATCTTGATTTGTATAGAACACAAAGGTGTCCACTATATACAATTAATATGGAATTAAAAATAGCACCACCGGAGTTAGTATTTCTATTTCAAAAGTACAATTTCCTAACACAATGGATAGAATGGATTACCTTGGTACTAGATCATATTTATCAAGCTAAGGAATATCGACAAGGGGATATGGAAACAATACAAAATAAATGGATACAATAGAAGATGAGATAGAACATAGTAAAAAAGAAATATAATCCAAGAAAAATATGACAAAAATATAGATGAATAGCATAAAGCAAAATTTTGAAGATAAGCTAAGAGTCTAGGAAGAACAAAAGCAACTTTTGACACAATAGATGGAATAACAAAATAAACAACTATAGGAATAATAATATATGTTATAGAAATATGTTACACAGTAAAATCATCAAGGAATAATTTATCTTGAATAGCCAACAGGTCAAACAACAAGAAGAGCAACTCGTAAAAAATAGGATTAATTGTTGAAAAAAGAATATCAGTTGAAAATGTATGATGGGAATTTGTAACTAAAGGATCACAAAATAATAAATATAGAAAAATGTGTAGACCTTTATAACCATATGACCATGGACCACAAGGTTATACTTCAAGTTAGGGAAGAAATACAACAGGCTCATTAGATGAAATTACATCAACGAGATCAATTAATAATAGAGAAGAATGAGAAACTCACCATAATTGCTAGAACAAAGGTAGATTTGAGAGAGAAACTATTCAAAGGTACATGAAATCAAGATGAGTTGCTAAATCTGAAGAGAAGGCAAAACAATATGGGTTGAAGGTCATAGAACTTAGTAACTATGCTACCAAGTTGTGAGACAAACAAGCAATTCTACAAGTATAGATTCAAGATCTCCAGAAGTAGTACCAGTCAGCCAAGGGAAAGCAAAATGAAAGTAGGAACAAAAACTAATTTAAAGAAGAGGGTATATATAGGCAGCAAATCCACCTCCCAAAAGAATAATAAATGACAAGGTACAATGTAGGGATTTGCACAATTTTGAGTAATTGTACAATTTGGAGTAAATGTACAATGTAGGGAAGTAAATAATAAAAGTGAAATGAAATGAAATGTAATGACATATGCATGAAATTTAATTTGATAAAAATCAAATTAGAACCTTAGTAAACTTTAATAAATTTTTTAATCTAATAAGTTGTGGGTGGTGGCAGTTGTGAATAATGCATTGTCATGGGAATTGCTTTGGAATGGCTTGGGTAGGCATTATAAGCATACCCATGAAAATTTTGTGGTGGATAATGGTTCATAATGGAGGATTGTTATTCATGGCTACTGTTTATAATTGTTCAATGAAGAGTGTAGAGTAATGCAATATTCATACTGTTATATGCTTATGTAAAGATATTAATGAAGAATAATGATGTTTCTATGGTGCAAGCTGTGCAATGTGTGTGATTGTACAATTGTTGCATGGAATATCCAAGAAGAATAGGAGTGTATGTACTTCATATTTAAGAGTGCATGTGATGGAAATGAAATATATGTGCAATAAATATGGAATTATTGGTTATTATAAGTATTGATATCCATGCTGGTAGATATGCAGATCCAAAAAGTGCACCATTGGATAAGTGATGTTACTAGAAATGTATAGTGAGGGTAGAATAAGTTCACTATTAATTATGATCATTGGACATAGTATTTCTAGAAATGATAGGAAATTGGGAGTTGTAGGATTAAGCCAACTAACATACAGTTAGTTGCCTAATCATACAGTTGATTGGTTACCCCATATTTTAAGCATGAATTCATCATTGTACATTTTGAAGTAAGATAAATGTGTTTCCAAGTAAACAATTACCATATTTGAATGATAATATAATTGATTATTTATTGAACATTTCTAGTAGATTGTACATTTTAGAAAATTATACAATATTAGGTTATTGTACATTTATGATCGTACTATCATACATTTTATGTTTTGTAATTGTATAGTTACCTATTGTACATTTTAGGAAATTATACAGTTTTAATCATACAATCGTACAATTGCCCTATTTGCATAGTAAATCTTAAGGAAACTTGCCAAAATCTATCATCACCCACTCCCTCATGGAAATACCACCATGCCTACTACATAATCTACTTCTAGTTATCTTTAATATTATAATACATAAATTATCATCTCTACTTCTAGATCTTGGTTTCCTTCCTGATATTCGTCATCTTCAATGAATTCTAGCAACTCATTCTAATTCACTATACTTTCATACTCAAGCTTGTGTAGGAGATAGTTGTAAGGTGATTTGTTCTCAATCCTAATTATTTTTCCATATTTAGTTAACTTTATATGAGTATAGTCCATCACTAAGTAGCCTTCCCCTAAAAATTTAATCATCCACTCCTTGGATAATAATTTCCCAAAATATGAGGGTAGGTCCATGACTATTCCTTGTACTACTAAAAAATCTAGATTTCTAGGTATAATCATGACTAGATATTTGAGAACCCTAACATGTTGACCTTTGTGCCATCTATTTGGATCAAGTATCTAGCCATATTAGTATAAGGCATACATATTTCTTCATCAATGGCTATGGGAATAAATGTGACTATTGCACTTGACTCAACTATGCAACTCTTAGAAATATAATTTATAATTTTGAGAATCATATAAAATAGGGGTGGATTTAGCATTTGTGGCTTTGGAGTATTCTATATATTTTATGTATCAAACTAGATTTTTGGAGAATTTTTTACCATCAAACTCTATTTCTATGCTATACTACCTAGAGTGGACTCTGACTATTTACCCCTAGCATAACTCCACTTTTACTCTTTTAGAGCTTCTTAGAGCATGTCCCACTGTCCTAGTAGGGCTAATGCTTCTAGAATGCTAAAATTGGTTGGAATTATTTTTCATTTCTTCCATGCTATTGAATTTTAATTTGGTTGATGGGATTTATTTTCTTGCCACAAAATTTGAATATTGTTTTTATGTTGTAGCATGTCCTTTTCTAGTGAGGGGTATTTTCTTCAACATCCTTTTGAAGTGGATACTTAATATTTTAACTTTTTCTCTAGTGGATTTACCAATTGCTTATATATTTTTATTGTCTATTATAGGTTATTTTCCCTTCTCTACCCTCCTATTTTTGTTGTTTGGTATTTCTTATCCCTCTTCTAAGGTATACCCATTGCTTCTTTCTTTGTGTTTTCCTTCTTTTGTTTCTTCTATTATGCTATGATAGATCCCTATATTTCAAGTGTGAGGGTGGCCTCCCTCTTAGAAGGACAATCATATATTTCCTACTTTTAGTCTACTAATTAGCTAGTTGCACTCCAAAAATATTATTTTTACCCCTAGTTCAAACCCCTTATTTATTGGAATATATAGCATTGTATTCAAATGTTGATTATTCCTCTATATCTATAAAGCTATAATTTGGTAGGATTGCATTATTATAATTAGGTAAGGTAGGCATGGCCAAATTCATTATGGGGGTCTCTTTACCTATGATGGTAGCATCCTAATTTTGACACTTCTAATTATACTATATAGTTTCAGAATATCTAATAACACTTATGCATTTATTTGGATTATGTCTATCATTGAAAGCAAGACACCACAAAGGTTCATAGTATGTGTTCATGTTAACCATATGATTATGAGTTTGATTTTCTCCTTGATTAGCACCTTACTAAGGTACGTAATATTTTGTTAGGTACAAGGTCTTTCAAGGCTTCTAGTTCTACACTTGTTACCACTATTACTTCATATCATTATTCTTCCTTACCAAATCTTTGATCACCTCTATAATTTTATGTATTTCAAAATTGTTATTGGACTCATTACTAGGTTTGGATGGAGTAGGGATGGCTAGAAGTTATGGCTAAAAGGCTAAAGTAGATGACACATGCTAGAAAGGATGATTTATGGTGTATGATTATGTGGAAGGGTTAATAGAAGTGCTTGGTTAGGGATTAGGGATTGGTAAAATCTAGGTATGGAATTTAGTACATATATGTTATGGAAAATTAGGCTCCATAGGCCATTGATGAAGTAGGGGGTACATTGCCTACTTGAATTAGGGTATCCTATCCTCTATCTACTTATTAAATTGGTGTATCTAGTGTGTGATGGTTAGCATTACAAACCATTAAAGCTAAGTCAAATTTTAAACCTTTGATGTAAAATAGCAATGTTTGCTCTTTATTTGCCCTAAAATTCTATGGAATTAGGTTCAAGGTTATCAATAATATAGTATTAAAATCATGATGTTTGCTTGAGTGTGTCTTTATATTGTATTTAACTAAAATAAACTAAGTAACCATTTTCCATGCTACAAAACCTACACATAAATGGTTCTACTATTGATTCCCAACTAGTAACAAAATTGTCTAGTAATCCCCTATAGGATAAGTAGCTTTCACATGAAGGGAATATATTAGTAAGCATCACATAATGTACTCATGTTGGATGTGAAGAATTGATTTAAGTGTCAAAAATTTTCTAAGGTGATCTAGTGTCATCTTATTCCTATTTCCATTAAAGATAGTAGTGTTTTCATAACTTCTAGGAAAATAGTAAAATAAACCATGAGGTTTAATGAACCTTAGTAGGTCCAATTAGAATTTTGGATTTATTCCCTATGAGGTTATCTTGCATTGTTTTGCTAAGTATGAGGTTGACCATATTGTTTTTGATAAGGGGGTTACATCATATAGCTAAAATGTAAGCATAGATCGTAAAGAGGATATGTATATGGAGGATAATAAGGCAGAGGATACTAAAGTGGTAAATTTTGGTAAGCCCACTATTAATTAGGACGTGGTTGGATATTATATTATATAGAATTTATTGGTTTTGTGGATGTGGAAATTTCATATCTTTATATGCTTAACTAGATGAGCATGATGTTTATAGACATCCAATTTTGTGCAAACAACCATGATTTCTATTTGTCAATCCCACAACTAGCCAACATAGCCCAAATTATCTCAAGTTCAATATTAAAGTACCCACCCCTCAAATGCATTTACATTGGCTACTAAGTATTTATTCCTATGAAATAAATGTGATGAGGGTGACATAAATGCCAAAAATAGGTAAACTAGATTTTCTTGTCCAAATATGATTTTAAATGATCAAATATATTTGTTCGTACTACATTTGCATCTATGGCACAAATGAGGTCAGTGCAAATGCTCTAACATAAGAAAAACCTCATAAATGTGCCTTGTAGGCACACCTCCACTCCTTTCCATGATATTATCTATACCTAATTACTTTTGAATGTTGAACATCTAGAAGTTTCCCTCCAAGAATACACCCATGGAAATACTATACATAAACCCTAGGGGGAGAGGAAAATCAATGACTAATCTTCTTACATGTTGTTGCATTTTATCTTGAGTACTCTTAGCTTCATTGTGCTATTCTAGTTATATTCATAGCTCTTTTAGTGTTTCCTTTGCAAAGGCACTTGGTTAGCATAG